>CM032637.1:26178064-26312390 GCA_019097785.1 Fraxinus excelsior
ATGAAGCAGTTGATCAATGTAAACCAGAGCACATGACCATTCTCTTGAGGTATATATGTACTGATCATTTTGACCTCCAAATCTGAACGACTCAACTGTCAATGTATCTCTTTGCGCCTCCCACCCATCTATATACTACTTGTACACTCAAGACACTTATACGAAGTTGTAATACCAAGGATGGTCTCGTAAAACTTTACACTCTAACGATCAAGTTAGTTCACAGAAGCATTGACTCCACGAAAGATAAATGGCAAGAGTATTTTTTAGAGTATGACATACCTTTATTTTGTACAAAATGGTGAAATATTCTAAGTAGATTTAATTTAGGGTATTTTTGACCCTTAAGACACTTGTGAGATGTCAGATTGCTCATTGAATCGTTTTGTTTGAGAAAAATCCTGAAGCAACCTTGGTTGGTCACTACCCAATGGGTTGAAATTCAAGGTCAAGAGCTTTGAAGCACTGGGATGGACACAAATTGAAAATTGAAGAATTGGGAGACATTGTGATTCAATTAGCTCTTTGCTCCGATTTGTCCTAATTTCAGATGAGATTTATAAAAAAGGAAGCAAATATCGGAACAACCAGTGGATGAAAGAGATCACATTAAATGGACATATCAAAAGTGGGGACTTATAAACCAGAACTTTTGGACTATTCAAGGACACCATGGAAGTTAGTATTGTTTGTTTAAGGAATATTAGTACAACCAACTTCACTAGTTGGAGTATTCGCCTTGAGAAAATAAGGCGTATTATTTTTACTTTGTTTTTTCTGAGTGGGTACTTTACTCAATACTTCTATGTTGGTAACTGTAAAGAGTATGAACACCACATATCTCCACATTAGTATGATATTATCCACTTTGTATCTAAACCCTCGTAGATTTGCTTTTGTGGGTTCGTATATCTTAATTATGTGTATATTGAAAGAGATCAATTTGAATCGATATAAAAAGTTATATTTATGAACATATGTATGCTAGCGTTTTGTATCGTGACCATACACCTTAAATAAAAATAATAATAATAATCTGTGTGAAAAACGAAACAAGCTTATATAATTGGGACAGAGGAAGTATATTCTACTTAGTACTCAAAATAATCAAATCATATAATACGGGATGTCATTTGACCAAATCAAATTAATTTTTGTGGTATTTCCATCCCGGTCCCAACACTTGGCTCCACCTGTGATTTACTTCTTTTGAAAATTTAAACTTGAGGAGCTAATACTCAAAAGGAAATAGTTAGGGATTGAGTGCAATTGAAGACAAAAGTTGCTCTTATGAACATGCAACTCTTTAAGAACATGTTCTAAGCCTAGAAAAAAGAAAATAAACACTTAATTTAGTGTATATAGACACACATAAAACATATACACACATATTTATATAGAGTGATTACCAATTTCATAGGCGAGGGATGATAAACCAGAGCAACCAGGTCCACCAGTGATCCAAAGCAAAAGAGGGTCTTTTTTAGGATTATTTTCAGACTCAGTGAAATAGTAGAATAGCTGCACGTCATCATTTTCTCCCACGCCAATGTATCTAGTCCATCATTCCAAAAATATTTACAAAGAATTCAGTTTCTTAAATTTACTTTATGTTTGATAAACAGATTTGACTCAACCCAACTAAACATGAAAAGAAAGTAAATATAATGTCTACGGAAATAAAGAATGACAGAACTGACCCGGTTTCAAGTTTGATGGGAAGAGTATCCGAATATCCTGGAAGAGTCTTGATGATGGACTGTGATGTTCCATTGCTGAAGAGTAGCAGAAGAAGAAGTAAAGGCAACCCTATCCAATTCATTATAATCACACCTATAAATTGATTAAACTGAGGAAAAACATAGTTTAAACTGTTTCTAAATATAATTTGTAAGGACTGGAATTCGAAATTGATGGCAGAGTTGCTGAAGAAAGTGGAGAAGTTAGACTTCTTCCTTTGACATATCTGTATATGAACGGACAGAAATAGTTAAATAGTTTAATATATCATTCACCTTAAAGTTGAATAATTATTACAAAGGCCTTTATAAAAAAATATTTTATTACAAATCTTGAAGATTATAAGTGCGATAACGTACGACCAAGTCAATAGTTATGGATGGCAAACCTAACTAATAATTCGTACTCAAATTAAAAAAAGAGTTTTAGTACAACTCAATTGCGTATGTATTTTTCGTAGATATGTGAATGTACTATCTGATGCGGAACAATTAGAAGAGAAAACCATAAGTATGTTAAAAAAAAATACGACGCTTCTACGAAAATGCGCATAATTTTTAGCTCGGGTCAGAATTTTGCGAGTAAGTACTATCTGGAAGTATTTTTCATTTTAGCATTTTTATTTCTTTTTCAGTTTAAAGGTATTTTCATCATTTTTGCAGTTTTTTTTAGTTCTATTCAAATTTTCTACTGAATTAGGTTAGGGTTTTGCTTTTAATAGGATTCATTTGACTATTTAAATGCATTAAAGGGTTTGAAAACATCCAATTATTAATAATAATTCAGTTTCCAGTTATTTGGTGAATATCAGTAGCTCTCACGTCCGTTCAAGCAAAATTGGGGATATACTCATTCTTGTATCTACGAAAAAAACTTTTACATTGTCCAATATAGTTGGAATGAATTTTATTTATTGAATAATGGAAAAGTGTTCTCAGTATCACCTATTGGTAAAAATCAATAGGATAATTATTTGACAAATAATCATGACTCATAATTTAAATTAATTTAACAGTCCAAATTTTTAACAAGTAAAAAACAATTGTAACGACCAAATTCTGTTCAATTTTTTTAATACCACATTTGATAAAGCTTCTCGGATGCAGATTTGGAGGACGGATGCACTTCGGGCTGGTCAAGTATCCGAAACTTAGTACATCATATTATCTTGTATCAACCATGCTACATTACAAGAAAAATTTAACATCGTCCTTGACAGAATGTCTTATTCTATCATTTGACTATTTTAAAATATCAATTTTTATATCCAATTATTTTGGGTAAATCCCCTTTGCGAGAAGGGGGCGCCAGGGTCAAACCCCCCCACCCCCCCTATTGACTGTCAAGCTCCCAGCCAATAGGGGGCGCTCGGGTTTGACCCGAGCACCCCTTTTCTGGAAAGAAAGGGGGGTCCAATTATTTTTCTATCACTAATACAGATGTTAACTAAAATGTAAACATTTTCTGAGAAAAGCACCTTAATTTATCTTCTATATTGGAAAAATGATTGTTCCAACAATTGTTGTCCTTTTGAATTATGAAAACGCCCTGGACTATCGAATCAAAGATGAGAGATCAATGGTTGGCAATAAATGTATAAAAAGGTACAAGCATTTGAGGGATTTTTTACTTTTAATTTTTATTTTATTTATTTTGAAGGTTTTCTTCATAAATCTTGATTTGAGATTAATTGGTTGGAACAAGAAACGGACACGAAGCGTCCTTCATTTAATAATATCACATGTTTTCTGTAATTTAAGGCCTTGTAATAACATTACCTCTTGCATTTAATGGCCTTCATTTTCATTTTCTTCAAAAAAAAAAAAAAAAGACTTCTCTTTTCTACACCTCATCAATCTGTAAAAGATTATGCCCCTATCTGAGACCAAAACTGAACAAATTTTAATACATTTTCTGACCGTTACAAATGTACTACTCCACATTTGTGACATCATATGAAACAAAATACTAAAATTTCCATTTTCTAATGAATATTGAATTAAATGTTAAAGGGGCATATTGGTATTTCCACTGAAAATTGGTTAATAATTGTGGTTCCATCTAATGTATAACATAAAGTAAGATTTTCACTATAAATTTGATGAAAATTTCTTCCACTATGTAGAGTATGTTTATTTATAAAAAAGATTTTTCTAAAAAGTTTTTTTCAATAATGGATTTTTACAATTAAAATAATTTGTGCATAGACCAAAGTATTTTGCCCTATTTTTTAATAGCACATTAAAAAAAAAAAAAAAAAACATTTTTTTCAAAAATTCTATTCCTAAAACGTCTCTATGAAAACAGGGATGAAGTCAACTTGTCTCTGGAACAACACAATATTAATCTATTAATTTAGTTAATCTTAACGTAGACGGCTATTGTTTTATAAAAAATACCATGAAACCGAACTTTGCGGATCATGTGTTAATTCACAATATAAAATTTAAATAGTATTTATTCTTTCAAAAAATATTTGTTTTTAAAATCATTAGACATTGAATATAAAGTACAAAAAAAAGGTTTTTAAATTTAAGTTCACGTCTTACTATATAAGATTTAGCGTCTATCTGTGACAAATTATCAGTAATTTTAATGAAAATTGTTACCGTTATAATTGGAAAAGTAGCTACACTAATTGACTACATTTTTGCAGAATTATCATACCCTTCTGACATTTATTGGTCTAGTTGCTTTGTGGGGTTGTAAAGAAATTAAGAACAATTCGAAAATTAATACATAAAACTGATATGTTGGGTTAATCGGGAATGGTTTAGCGACTATTTGTCATTTGGTATTAGTATAAGAATTAAAAAAAAAAAAAAAAAAAAACTTAAAATAAAAATTTGGTGTTCCATTTGATTCATATATACAATAATTTAAGAACAAGGAAGACTAATCTCGCTCTTTGGTGTAAATGAAAAATAGATTTTTGGTAAATTTTCATTAAAAAATAGTGAAATGTGCGGTTGAAAATTGAGAAAAATCGGACCCCATGAATGCATTCTTATAAACAAGTTTTGGAGAAAAATGAAACGGATAGAACACGGTAAAAATCGTGGGTTAAATGGAAAATGGTTAAATAGATGTCTATCATTTAGTATTACGATGTCAAAAATACCCCCACAAATTTTATTTATTACACCACAATTTTATTTATAAGTAATTATATGGGGCACATTATTTTTATTAAGACAGCACATTAAATTGTATCAAGGGCCCATAAACTTGATTCATTGTGACATTTAAGTTCGCAATCTTTTTTCATTACATTGTTATCCTTAGTCTTCCATTCATTAGCACAACGTGTTCTTCATGACGGTTTTTGCTAGAAATAAATGAATTGTATTTTAAAATGAGGGACACATATTTGATCTCATATATTTTTTTTTTTCATTTAAAAATACGAGGATAAATGAGTCATTTTCCGTCAATTTAACAAACTTTGCACAAAATCATCATGAGTGACAAAATATGCTAATAATGTAAAGTTGAGGATAAGAACTAAAAAATTTCTTACAATTAAAGTGTGATGCACGTATTGAAGAAATATAATGTCAACGTAAGCATTTAATTATTGTCATCTATTTACTAACAAAACCCTAAATAAAGTATAAAAATAAACACCTCTGGTTATATATTTTTGACCTAATACTTTTTTTTTTTTCGCTTTTTTACCAAAGCCATTGGTTTTAACTTTTCCCTTCACATTCTTTTCCACACATCAGCTCAATAATATATTTATTGGATAATGCTATTTGTACACCCAAATTTACCACCTAAATGACAACGAAGAGATGACAACTCTTGATTGGCTGATGAAATTTTGTTTTTTATCCACCAACCAATGAAGAGAAGCCATCTCTACATTATGTCACCCGACGGTAAACCTGGGTGCACGTTGAGCAGAGTTTTATTTTGTTTTGTTCACCAACCAATAAAGAGAGGTAACCTCTGCATTACGTCACCCGACAGTCAACCTGGGTGTACATGTATCGGAGTTCTATTTTATTTTGTCTATTCTTATCTATTACACAATAGGTTTCTAGGATTTTACTAATCAAATTCCAAAGGAAATAAATAAGCTTTTTGTTTCTTGATACACATTGTTTTTCTACTGTTTTAAACAAAAGGTAAAGAAAAAAATAATAATAATCTTTTCAATTACAATTTCAATTTCAGATTTGCATTTGAATTTTTTTTTTTCCTTTATGAATTTATAACGTTTTATGTTTTTGTTCAAGTGAATTCTTTTACTAGACATATAATGGTCTTTCTGATGACCTATTCTCTGTATTTACACCTTTTGTTTTCATTTGCTAAATTCTAAATTCGAAACGTACTCACAAGAACAAGAAAACAATTTATGGACCTGGCCATAATACATGGCTAAAGTCAAGTATAAAAACTAAAGCCAAGAACAAGAAAACAATTTATGGACCTGGCCATAATGTGAATTTTGCCTGGATGTCCTCGGCTATAGCTAAAGCCAGTCATGCCCTAAATCCGCTTGTGGGAATGACGAGGTTAAATAGGGATGGGGTAAGAATGTGGTTTACCTTAGGTCTTGACTACTTACGTCTTGTGTAGGGTCTTAGTAAAGAATTTAAATACTGGTGCAACTGATACATGCAATTGGAGATTCTATGAATACGAGATGAAGGAGTCATAATGTCTTACCTCAATAGGTAGAAAAAGAAGGGCTAGATTGAACTTCATCATTTTTTTAACAGGGCATAAATATTTAATCATCTATGCACTATCTTTTTTAAAAAAGAACAGAGAGACCTTCAAACGCAGAGTCTAGAAAATAAGCTTTAAATCAAATCTCTTAATATTATTTTTGTCGTTTATTATCATTTCAAGTGTTTTATGTTTAATGTAACTAATGCTTAAGACCAATATTTTTTTTTTTTTTTTATATTTACGCTATCATATAGCCAACTATACTATGACACATGTATTGCACGTGTGTCTTACTAGTAATCTAAAAAAAATATATGATATGTGGACAGGAACAAGCATCTTGGCAACAGTATATAGAGTTCCATGATATGATAAACATTGTAGAATGGTGTACATACGTGAAGATCAGTGGGAAGAAGTTCATATTTCTGATTTTGTATGATGGCAATTTTTTTTTTTTTTTTACCGCTAATGATCTTGGTGAAGAAATCCTTTTGCATCTACTCTTGGAAATTTAATGCATTCAAAACCTGTGCCAGGCCACACGAGTAATTCAGGATTGGATAATTAGTGAAGACTACAAAGAATGTTCTCATATAATTGCAACAAAGGATCACACGACAATATAGAAGATCTAATGAATTAGAAATAACTGAATACAGGAAAGTAAACGTTTGTCTGCTGTTCATTTTAGCTAGAAGGCAATTAATCTCAAGGAAGAATGCGAAACAATCCGTCATTGTTGCCGAGGAAACAGTAGAAAGATGGGACTTTATTTCGGAACTCGGAGTTGTCCAAAGTATTGCTAGCTAGGCTGTATTCTGAGGATTCTAAGCACGTGGAGTTGAAATTCTTCGCCGTCAAAGAAGAGTTCTTAAACGTCCAAGTGTGAATATGTTAACAGGAATAGTTTTTGTGAAAGTCATAACCGAGGGAACATTATTATACCTCTTATATAGAGATAGTGTTACACCATGACTCGTTGGGGGCGAATCTAGCCGTGGGCTGCACTTGGCTGTAGTCCAATGTTGCCCAATTCCAAATTCACTAAAAATAGTACATTTTAGATGAAAATTGGTTTTAATTTTAATATATAGCTCGCTAACAATTCATATCACTTGGCTAGCTTAGTCAATTCTTAAACTAATCTTTTGTTTTAAATTTTTTAAACTAACCTGTTTAACTTTTAGTTCATAGTCCATCCCACTTGATTTGATTCCTTCCTTTCTTCTTTTTTTCAAAACTGAAGCACAGGTACATGAAACTTTTGAAAATTAAATTGAAAAAATTCACAAATCTTTAAACTCTAAGCCCATGTTTGATCCATGTTCTACAAAAAATCATTCTTTTAAAACACATTTTTCAATAAAATAATATTTTTCATCACATTCAAAAAAAATTCCTATTTTTTAACCACACATTCTCTATCAATCTACTATTACAATACGTTCTTCCAAATTAAGGTGGCTCAAACACACCCTAAATATCTTCACCCACAAATCTTTAAACCCTGAATAGGCCTTCATCTTTCCATTCTTGATTTGGAAATTTGGGACCATTTGATTCTATTAAACGGGACGCAGAAAAAAAAGAAAGCAAATATGTGAATATCTATTTAATGAACGCATTCCGATTGGGTGGGTTTATCTAAAGGTAGAACCTTATCAACCGAAATTTTTGGAGTATAAGAGTAAATAATGTGGAAAGCAGAAACGTCGAATTTGTAATAGGTAATATTATTTTACGACTTTTTTTGTTATATATGAATTTTGTTAGTACATTAAATTTTTAAATTTTTTACCCCCGTAATGTTAATTCCTGGCTCCGCCCTTGATTACTCGCATTTTGTTACACCATGACTCAACATTAGTATTTGCTTGAGTACGACATGTAAACCAATTTCGGAAAGGATGTAGCCCACAATGTGCGCATTATATGTTATTTCTTAAGTATGAATAACGTGTCAAATGTTATTAACCCAAATGGTAAAAAGTATAATTAATAGGGCACAAATGTTTTTATTAAACCCAGAATATATTTATTAATGGTTTGTTATAATTAAGAAAACAATGTTTAACGTTTTATAAATACAGAATTTGGTCCCTCTCTCTACCCATTCACATTATGTTATTTTCCATCACTTGCATAGTACATTAGGGTCGAGAGAGAGTCAAATTTCAAATCCAATCAATTTTCATGGTTAATTGATCTTCTTGTACTTCTAATCAGTCAATTCATGTACAAGTTCTTGCGTCAAAGAAATTATGCTTGGGTTTGTGACCTAAATTCGATTGACTTTCTTTGGCAAAATACTGTTTCTTTATTCCACACATTTTTTATTGGAAAAATATCGTTTCTTTATTTCATGCATTTTTTTATACTAATTCCATTTTAAGAATATTGTTAGGGTTTTGATATGTCTCCTATATATAGTTGGTTATTGTTTACAAATTGATTTATTACAGAAGTTAGAATAATTGTGAGAAACACAATTGTTTTAATTCTTTCTCTATTATAGTTGAATAAAATCTTCAATTCCTCTATGGAATTTAATTTTTAATTTTTTGTTATTTTATTGTTATGATCAATACTTCATATTGTGTCGTACAACCTCATTCCGCCCCCAACAAGTGGTATCAAAGCTTTGATTTTTTGATTTGTTCGACGTTGTTCTTCTTGATAACAACCATGAAACATATGATATTCCGCTTTTGGATCACAGCACTAAATTTTCATTTTTGCAAGTGAATATGCGAGCTGTGTTTGCACAGATGGATTTAGATGATGTGTTGATGGGATTTGATAAGATGCCCGCAACTTGGTCGACGAAGGATAAACAATGTACGGATCAGAAGGCACTTTCACAAATTTATCTTTATCTTTTAAATAATATTTTTCGGGACAATTTGAAGGAGAAAACGACAACTGCATTGTGGTTGAAGTTGGAGAAATTGTGCATAACTAAGAGTCAACCAACAAATTGCACCCAAAATAGAGCTTGTATTCTCATCCATGATAGAAGGAGAATCGTTAGAAGGTCACTTGATTGTTTTTAAGGAGTTTGTCATTGATTTGGAGACTTTAGAGGTAATGTATGATAAAGAAGATATGGTCTTCATTTTTTTGTGTTCGTTGTCCGCTTCGTTTACTTCGTTTAGAAACACAATTTTATATAGTTATGACACATTTACCATTGAAAATGCGTATAATGCTTTGTTTTTAAAGGATAAAATAAAACATTTGGTTGGTTTTGAGGATATAGATAAAAAAAAAAAAGACCTTGTTGTATATGGTGGTCATAGACAGGGCACGTCGAAATCTAATTTCAGTAATTAATTTTGTTTTTTATTTCATAAAGATAAAGCACATCAAGAGGGATTGTAACAAATTGCAAAATAAAGGATTTTTAGCTGCAGATCAGGAGAAAAAGTAATCAGAAACTGCAGGTAAAGCTGATGTCGCAGAGAACAACTTGTGTGATGAAAATATGTGGGTTATTTCTGATGGGGTGTCCAAACCTTACGAGGACTAGATTTTGGATATAGTTTGTGCTTTTCATATGTGTCCCAATCGATACTTGTTTACAATATATGAAACGATTTCGACATGTGTTATGGTCATGGGAAACAATGCACCTTGTCGAATAGCTGGTATTGGTAGAGTCAAACTTAAGTTGATGGTTGAGATAGAAACTTAATCAGGTTCGACATGTTCTAAATTTGAAGAAAAATCTCATCTCATTGAGTATGCTTAATTCAAAGGGTACACATTCTTTGATGGAAGTGGAGCTTTGAGGGTTTGCAAATGTGTTCATGTTGCATTAGAGGGGCAAAAAAAGTCACATTTTTATGTATTGCAAGGTTGTGCAGAATTTGTGAAAAGCAATCAACAAGGTATAGTACCATGGTGAATATTTAGTTTGGTACAGTACCACTGGGATTTGGTTTTGGGTCCATGCTGAAGAATACAACCCAGTTGAGTTCGGAGGATATGGGTAATGCCCTCGCCCCACTTGCGATGCCATCGTATTTAATTGATAGGGATAGACCCAATAAAGATAGGTACCAGGATGTTGATTTTGTTGCCTATGCTTTAAGCGTATTCAAAGATGTTGAGTCTAGCAAGGGGCCTTCTACAAAAATATTTGGTGTTGATTATGTTTCAGGATAATTTTGCAGAGTAATGCTTTTATCCTAGTTGGATATCTTGGAAGAGGTGGAGATTTTTCAATTCGTTGGAGAAGTTAGTTTAGTTTATGTTGAAATGTTCAGTTTATTCCTTGCAGTCGGATTTTTTCTCCAAGTGGAGAAAATTTGGAACTTCGTTAGTTGCAGTATAATTTTTCTCAATGTGGATATTATTGGGTTTGCGACTCAAATTTGGTTAGTTTATTTTGGGAAAATATTGTTTTCTTTGAGTGTGTTTGATGGATATTATTAAGGAAAGATTGCATTTTAAATAGTAATTGATGAGAAATATGTGGTTAAAAAATAAGGAAAAATTATTAATGTGATAGAAAATATTATTTTATTAAAGAATATTTGCTTGAAAATAAGTTTTAAAATAATGTGTGTCAAACACGGGCTTTATTCCACAAGTTTTTTATTGGAAAAATATTATTTCATTTATTTCACACTTTTTTTTTTTATAATATTTCCATCTTTAAAAATATTGTTTGGATTTTAATATGTCCTTTATGTGTAATTGGCTCTTCTTTATGAGCTTGTTTATTGCACAAGTTAGAATAATTGTGAGAAACACAATTGTTGTGATTCTTTCTCCATTCTAGTTGAATGAAATCTCAAATTCATTTGCCAAATTAAATTTTTGTATTTGTGTTCATCTTGTTGTTGTGATCGGTACTTCATATGGTGAGAATAACCTCTATCTGCCCCCAACAATTATGAAGAGGCAATTGAATTTAAAGGTAAGTCTCTCTATCCATCTAATACTGTAAAAATTATTGAGTTGTAAGCTTCTATAACTAAAGTCAGACAGTTCTCTTTTTCTATATGAACTATAATTTACATACGAGAATCAATGCAACAACGTCCTTAGGAAGCTGTGCCCTATGGGAATAAGTTGGGGTCTGCTGGCCAACAAACTTAAATAAACTAAGGTCATATAATTAGAGTAGAATTCAACGCTTGCCACTTAACCTAGGCAAACGGATGAAGGACAAAATGAAACAAATTCATAACATTACAATAAAATTCATAATATTACGTTTGAAAATATCACTTACGTAGAAACTACTGTACTTCTAAATAAAATAAAATGACGTATGCTACCTAAGAAGTATTACTCCAAAGAAATATAATGGAATTTAAGTTACTTGTACATTTGCTCTTAAAAAAAAACAAGGTTCTTTAGCTGAACTTAAAAATGAACGATGTTTATTGAGACTACATGCTAAAAAGGTGTAAGAAATGAACCAATAAAACATGCTTGTCTATCCATACCTATAAAGGACGTATTGAGAGCCACCGATGTAACATTGCAAGACATTCTTTAGGGTTGAATTCTGGTGCTGTATGACCTGCACCCTGTAAAATAAAATTGCACTTTCATTTATTTTTTCTTCAAATATTCTTTGTGATAACGAGTGTAGTCAAAATTTTCTTGCCTTCACTGTTACGAATGTGAGATTGAATTCATTCTTCTTATACTTCAATGTGTATCTACAAGGTTTAGATTTTATCGAAATTTTGAGAATAATACCATGAAATTAGTATAAGTATATACATATAGAACATAAAATGGAAACCAACCCCGCAATTTGGCCATTAACATGCCAGGGTCTCCAGTCATCATCAACAGTCATATTGAGACTGCGAATCCATTTTAAAGGACCCATATAAGGTGCAAACATGTCATGATCACCGCTGGAAAAAAAGAAGAATAATCAGAAAACATATATAAATTTACATATTTGCTTAGGTACATTTTTCGTTAAATGATCTACCATGAAATATAAATCAGCAAATATATTTTAGTTGATAGATAAGACTAAACTTAGAACAAATTAAGTCATAATTTCAATTTAGCAATAACTTATATGACTTACTTATATATTAGAACATTGTATCCTTTCTTGCTGAAACTTTTATGATAGTGAAGAACACTTTCTTGATTCACTTCATAAGATAAGCTTTGGTTGCATCTCGCCCAATATCCTATTGTCCCCTGATGATCAAAATACATGATTATCCATTTTTTTTTTTTTTGATAAAATATATTATTTTCTTTTTGTTGATAGCTAGCACATGATAAAGCATGCTGGATTGTTAATATTTTTTCTATGTAACGCACCTTTCTAATATAAAGAGCTTCTTGGACAGATGGATCATTTGCCCAAACATAAGATGTTGCATAAGTTCGAGTCTGCAGAAAAGAAATCTGCTCTTAAAGATGAAAAGAGAAAATAAAATAAAATAAAGTTTCTATAAGCTTCTTTTCTACCAACGTAGTTTTAAAATTAACTTACTTTCTAGAAAAAAATAATTTTTAAACCAACTTGTATTTAACATATATATAGAGAAAGAGGATTAATTATGTTACGCGACACCACATTCGATCTTGTTCATATGCTGGGAGGACGAGGTGGTCAACTGAATCGTCTTCCAGAAATTTTTGATCCCATCCAAAATCACCTGGTTTTGGTGCCATGGATTTACATTTTGGTTCCAGTATATGAGCTTGATTTATTTGGTTTAGACACTGCAATATTTGATCAGACCATGAAACTTTTAGTGTTATGACAATATATAATTAATTTTAAAGGAAATGAAAAATAAAATAAGATAAAATGTTACCTCTTTGATAGGTTGAAGGGCTAAAAGGCATTGCATATTATTTGGATCAGGATTGTCATATTTTCCATCACAACTAACTTTTGCTAACTGAGATTTTGCCAAGTAATTACACGAAAATAATATGCAAAGTGCTACAATTGATCATCAAATTAGTTGAATAAAAAAGATTACCTCAAAATATTCATCAGGTATAAGTGCCATGCGGTGAGCATATGGAATTCTTTCATTATAATCAATGTTCGGATCTGTTAGTCCATTGCCAATAATATATCCCTGTTTTGATTTCAAAAGTACCCTACCATTAACACAAAAAGGATTATAGTAATAGAAAAATAAATGAGGCTTTGGGGGCTAAACAATACTTGAAGGGACATTCGTGGATGCAATCCGGCTTCGTTACCTACATTACAATTAGGAGTAATAACTTAATCAAGCTCGATTGCATGACAGGAAGAAATTGAATAAAATCTTGCAAGCTTTTTTTTTTTTTAATAAATACCTAATAATATTTCCATTGCAACCATCGGAACAAGTTTGCCTCCATAGGATTCACCCGCAACATATAAACGATTTTTGATAAACATGGGATGATTCAGTAACCACTGTTATTATCAATACATTGTTAGTTCACTAACCAAACAAAAATAAAAAAAAAAAATGGTGAGGACTACTAAGTTCCACATCGAACTTCATTTCAATTTTCTTGAATTTCAACTTAGGAATACCATGCGTATGATAAATAATATCGACCTACCTTCCTAAGAAATGTATAGTTATCTTTTGCTGATTTTGTGTCTGAGGAATAGTAACCTTTTGACGTGTTTGAGTACGAAAATCCGGTGCCAACAGGCCAATCAATAAAAATAATATTGGCAACCTGAAAACCATATAATTATATACTAAATGTAGAGAGCTATTGAAGACATACATACACGACTTATATCATGCATGGAGCGAAATGAGTTTTTGCCTTGGTCCATGAATGTGGATTTAGGAGAATAGATGGTAAGCTTCCATAAAAGTTTGCAACATCAAAAGATAATGGACCTGCACACAAGCACAAATAATTAAAGTTGTATTATAAATTATTACAAAAGAATATTATTCTTTCTACGTCCGTAAATCTTGCTTGTTGTATATACCAACTTCTAGCATATTTGGAGAATAATGTGTAAACTGTTGGTCAAATTGTTTAATTTAAAGAGTAATTGGTCATATTTGGATGTATTTGGACACCAAGGTTTCTAGGCTCGTCAGTTGCCATTAGTTTATCATGAACATGCGCATGAAACTTAGGTTCTCTAAGACATCATGTGATTGCTTAGTTTAATGTGCTGAGGTTCTAGAGATTGAAATCAAATCGGAGATGCTTGTTGACATGACTTTAGAGACTCTCTCACAAATGTTCTCACAATTCAAATTTCATTTTAATACGGAAAGGCTAAACATGCTGAGCTGAGGAAGGAGGTCCAAATTTTTGAGAATGTTCTAAAGACCAAGATTCCGTTTGTTTCCCATTATTTGAACACAATAATTAATTTTTTGACCTTTTTTTTCCCAATACATGGGTTCCACTGTGAGATGGGCTATTGCTACATGTAATGGTTGGAGTTTTCATTAAAATGAGGTAAACAAAAATTGGTCCCAAGCAGGGGCCAAGTATGGTGATGCATTTGTTGTTTCTTTTGCTTGACCATTCTTTTCGATGTCCAAAGGTAAAGGAGGAATAAGTGGAAGAAGTACAGCAAGAAGGGCCCACAATAGTAGGCCAAGAAAGAATAGACAAACACAAAGCCCATAGAAAAATGCTTTAACTATGGACATCAAAGTCACTAGAAGATGAATTGCCAAATATACTTCATTTCTAGAAAAAAAACAAGATAACGGTGATAATACTATGCCCCTGTTTGGTGGCCATTATTTTGAGAAAAAATAAAGCTTTAAATAGTGATTTTTGGAAAAATGTGTGGTTAAAAAGTTGGAAAAAATTTAGGTTTACGTGCAAAATATTTTATCGTGTAAATGTGTATAAATTAAAGAATTTTGAAATAACACTCGTGAAACAGGGGCTATATAAAGTTGAAGCTTACTGGCTGATTCTATTGATATATAGATGGTAGATTTTGGAGTCACTGATCATATTTGTAATTCATTGTTAGGGTTCTATATGATCATGTAGCTCAATGAAGGAAAGTTCACTCATAGAGATTCACTTGCGAGTTGGTGTCTACTAGAGCTATTGAATTTGTTTTCCTATTTTTCAACAAAATAAACATTTAATTTAAAGTATAATAATAATGAATTCCAGAGATCAATTCTTTTCTCAGATGTTAGATGTAAGCTTTATTTGAGCATGGATGTTAAATCGTCTTTTCATGGTTATAGTTGTATATTGCATTGAATAATGCTTTTATTTGACATGTAAAATTAGTTAAGTCAACAAGCCGAGCCGAAACAAAAAAGCTCGGGTTCGACTCAAGCTTTTTTGGGCCCGAGCCTTAGCAGACCGAGCCGAGCTGGCTCGATTTTTTTTTTCTTTTTATTTTAAAGTGAAAGTCGCGTCAGCTGCCTGCAAAGGCAACAACTTGGCAGCTTTTCAAAAATTTTAGTTTTAAATTTTATTTTTTTTATGGGCAGGCTCGTACGAGCCACGGGCCAGCCCGAGCCGAGCCGACGAGATTTTTTGCCATCCCTATATAAAATTGGTTAGTTGCCTCCAATGTTATTAGACTTGTCCAGACCAACATGTTCAACTAGTAAAACTATTAATATGCATGCCTGCCACCCTGTGTTCTTTGTAGCCCTGGGATCGCCTCTTGGAATTTAAAAGCATTCTCAGTAAAAGTCTCTAGTTTAAACTATTTTTTCCTTCACTATGGCTTCTCTTCTTGAAACTCAAACAAGATATAAACTGCAACAATATCTTCTCTCCGTCTTTTACTTTTTTATCCTCATTTTCTTCTTTGAATCATTCCCATATGGCTTCACCATTTCCTATGTGTTGTTTCCCCTTTTTCAAGGCAAGATTTATGGCTTAAAAAATTGTTTCTTGTTATTGATATTTGTGCCACTAGTGTTAGAAATTGCTGCAGGAGTCACTATCATTTAATTTGTCTCTTTTTTCTCTATTTACCATTCAGCCCTTTTGTAAAATTGTCAAGGAAAAGAAGTTATTATAGTGAAGGGCAATTTTTCTTTGAAGAAGGCAAAGGCCAAACGGAGGCTTTATAATTGGACAACACGTTTGAATGTTGATTTGGAAAATGGGAATGGAGTTTGTGAGAGTGGTCTTCTTAATTTATTAATCTATTGTGAAAGAACTAATTGTCCAATATTAACAACCTTAGATAACTCGCTATTTCAAGCTAATAATAATTTATGTTCTGCGTGTGTGCATGGAAGCAACTTAAACAAAGAAGAGTATGATCCGATCTAAATTTAGACACTGCCCGCACATCTGTTGCTAGGTTGGAATGGCATGAGGCGAGGGCGTATTGGTACTTATCGGTTATAGAATAAATCCGATTCTCTTTGTTCCTACGAATGATATTTATTTTTATTTAATTTTTTTTGCCTCCGATTCAATTCTTTGACCATTGACCCTTTATTTTTTCTGGGTCAATGTTTTACACGTTGGTTGCCTCTATAAATAATATCACTATCTTATAAACGCATAAAGTTATCACTCACTAACGAAACTTATTTGTGCCAACTTATACTTGGTCACAATTACCTTAATAGAATTCAAAGACTAATAAGGGGTGATCTTTAAGTGAATTAAAGGTAGAATCTCTATCGGTTTGCAAGTCATGTTTGGAGGTTAAGATGAACAAGATTCCCTTTACTTCTAAGGGACATAGGACCAAGGCAGTCTTAGAATTAGTGCACGAATTGGGATAGGACTGTGTACTTGCTTGTTTGGAAGTCTAAAGCGCTTGCTAAGTTCAAGGATTTTGTACCTAAAGAGAAAAAGCAATTAGATAAGAACATTTTGAAACTCCAATCAAATCGAGGGGAAGAGTATCTTTCCATGACTATGGAACAAACTTATCAGATAATGGAATTATATCCCAATTGAGTGCACCAAGTACATCTAACATAATGGAATCTCTGAGAAGAGAAATACACACTTGTTGAACAGGGTCATATCTATTCTAGGACACTCTACTCTTACAATATCCTTTTAGGGATACATTCAATGGACTATGATATATTTACTTAATATGGTCTCATCTAACTAAGTTGTCCCTAGAGTTGGAAATGTGCATAAGACTAATCCAAGTATGGAGATGTCAAGTACAAATGCTTAAAGGAAAGATGGATAAGATGACATCAAGGTCAAGAGTATGCATCTTTGTAGGATATCCTAAAGGCACAACAAAATATTTATTCTATAATTTTCTGAAAAAGAAAGGTATTTGTAATTACTAATGCAACCTTTTTAGAGGAGACACACATAGAAGAACGTGAATCCAAAAGTAAGGTTCTTTTTGGAAGAATGAGTGAGACATTTCTCAGCTGATCTTCTCTAGAAAACATACTAAACTTACTCAAGAAGTCACACCTCTATCACCAGTGGTGCCTATATGAAGTGGATGGCAAATGAAGGTTTCACCTGCAAAGCCCACTGGCTTCATGGAACCAAAGGTGACACAAGATTAAGTTCCAACTTGATGAATTAAGTGTGACACTTTTGTTGATGTTAAGTTACATTTTGTTTTCTACATGGTCACACGTTTTTTTAATGGTCTAGCACTTGTTGTTGCAATTTGTTAAACTAGTTTGGTCCTGCTACAAGTTGATGTAATTGACAAAGTATGTTGTTGTGGTGGTAGGTAGAATAGTGAATAGAATATAATTTTATTTTGCATCATGCATGGCTATATGAAAGGAAGCTGTATATTGTTAAGGTTGTTGAATTAATTGAATTACTTTTCCCTCCTCTGTCTTCCATACTCTAACAGTGGTATCAAAGCTTCTAGGATCTTTGAAGGATAAAAAAAGTATTGAAAAAACTAAAGGAGAAGGGTGAGGTGAAAAAACTGTCCAAACTGGTAAGAGCACTGCATATACGATAAGTTCACTGTAAATCCGATAAGTTCAGTGTATATCCAGTAAATTATATCAAATCCAGTAAGTTGTGTAAAAATCGGTAAGCTGTGTGCAAATTCGATACCTTCAAAAATCAGCAAACATGGAGAGAAAACCAGTAAGAAACCTTCATATAAAAGCTGAGAAATGATATGGCTTCAAGTGGATTTTCAGTTTACCTTCTGCATTCATAGGAGAGAACTACGACTTTTGGTCCGTAAAAATGAAGGTATACTTTAAGGCCTATGACTTGTGGGAAATCACTGAGACTGAAGTTGAACCACCACCTCTAAGAGCCAATCCTACCATAGCCCAGTTGAAGCAACATAGTGAAGAGATAGCCAAGAAGTTTAAGGCTCTTTCTTGCATTCAGTCAGCAGTCTCAAATGCCATATTCACGAAAATAATCACTTGTGAAACTACAAATGAGGCATGGAACAGGTTGAAGGGGAAATTCAAGGGCAATGAGAGGACAAGGCAGATGCAGGTTCTGAACTTGAAGACAGAGTTTGAGACTTTAAAAATAAAGGATTCTAAAACGGTGAAGGAGTTTACTAATAGGCTCATGAAGGTGGTTAACCAAATCAAAGTACTTGGAGATGATTTTCCAGACAAAAGGGCAGTAGAGAAGGTGTTGATTAGCCTACCAGAAAAGTTTGAATCTAAAATATCTTCACTTGAAGATTCAAGAGATTTGTCCACCATTTCCTTGGCTGAATTGGTAAATGCTCTCCAAGATACTGAACAGAGGAGATTGTTCAGGCAAGAAGAGCAAGTTGAGGGTGCTTTGTTTGCAAAAGGGAAGCAGAGGACTCAAATAAATTTTGGTGGAAAGAAGCCACAAAATCAAAAGAAGGAAATGGAAGCAAAAGGCTCACAAAAGAATACTAAGTACCCTCATTGTCCACATTGCAAGATAAAAGGTCATTCTCCTAAGTATTGTTGGTTCAGGCCTGGTGTTCAATGCAGGTCATGCAAGCAATTTGGGATATTGAAAGGGTCTGCAAAAATCGAAAGAAGAAGAAGGAAACTCAGCAAGCAAAGGTTGCTAAAGATCAAGATGAAGAACATCTTTTCTCAGCCTTGAATCAAATGGTCAACAGCAAGGAACATATATGGTTACTTGACAATGGCTGCATTCATCACGTCATCAAATGTAGATATTTTTGTTAAGATGAATGATAACAACTACAGATCAAGTGTAAATGTTGGAAATGGAGAGTATGTGGCACTTGAAGGTATTGGCAAAGTCTCAGTTCAGACTCCATTTGGTAAGAAAATCATTTCTAATGTCTTGTATGTTCCAAATATTGATTAGAATTTGATAAGTGTTGGCCAACTAATTGAGAAGAACTATACCTTATTATTTCAGGATAATAGTTGCATAATTCTAGATCAAAACAATGAGGAACTGACGACAGTTGATATGAAAAACAAAAGTTTTCCTTTAGGATGGAAAAACATGAATTTACAAGCTTATACCAGTATGGTAGTCGAGTCTGAATTGTGGCATAAATGACTTGGACATGTTAACTATGCTTCACTTAAGCTTTTGAGTAAACATGATTTAGTGGAAAGTTTGCCAAAGATAGGAGATGCTATGTATGTTTGTGAAATCTGCCAAAAAGGAAAACAGGCCGGACTTCCTTTCCTTAGAAATCAAGCTAAAATAGCCTAAACTAAACTTCAACTTATACATTATGATGTCTGTGGTCCTACGAAAATCTCCACCTTGAATGGTAGTAGATATTTCATTTTATTCATTGATGATTTCACTAGAATGTATTAGGTATATTTTCTCAAGGCAAAATCAGAAGTACCTACGGTTTTCCATAAATTTAAGAGCTATGTTGAGAATGAAAGCTGCTGTAAAATCAGGGAAATTAGGACTAATAATGGCACAGAATACACCAGAAATTAGTTTAACAATTTTTGTGAGGAAGTGGGAATTAAACATCAGTTGACAATTTTCTACTCCCCCACAACAAAATGGAGCCTGTGAAAGGAGAATCAGGACAGTAATGGAGATGGCTAGATGTTTCTTGCTAGAGAAAAATATACCTAAAGACTTATGGGCTGAGGCTGTAAATACCTCAATCTATTTGCTAAATAGACTTTCCACTAAAGCCTTGGAGAAATTAACTCCCTATGAAACCTAGTATGGAGTTAAACCCATCATATCTCATTTGAGGGTGTTTGGAAGCGTATGCTACATGCACATACCTGATATTAAAAGAGATAAGCTCAGTCAGAATGCAAAGGCTGGAGTTTTGGTTGGATCTTGTAACAATGCTAAGGGCTATAGAGTTTATAATCCACAAACCAGCAATGTTGTTTCCTGCAGGGATGTCAGGTTTGATGAGAAATCTTCATGAAATTGGGAGTCAAATGTTGTGGATAGAACCGAGGCTCCAATGTTGATTTCCTAAAATGAAGATGCTGGTAATGATGAAAATTAAGATGTTGGTAATGATGAAGAGAAAATTCAAAATGTAGCTGAATTTGAAGGTGAAACAAATTCAGAAAATGAAGTATTGAGAACCAAATCACTTCAGGACATTTATACAACTTGTAACTCTGCTATTCTGGAACCAGTAAGCTATGATGATGTTGCACAATCTAAGGAATGGATAGAGGCTATGAAGGATAAGCTGACAGCAATTGAAAAGAACAATACTTGGCTGTTTGCTGACAAACCAAGAAACAAGAATATTAATAGGAGTTAAGTGGGTATTCAGAACCAAGTTAAATGCAGATAGTTCAATCAATAAACTTAAAGCTAGACTGGTAGTTAAAGGCTATTCACAACAATTTGGGATTGACTTTACTGATAGCTTTGCACCAGTGGCCAGACTTGAGACAATAAGATTGTTGTTTGCATTGGCTGCACATTCAAATTGGAAGGTATATCAGCTAGATGTGAAGTCTACTTTTATGAATGGAGAGTTAAATGAGGAAATTTTTATTGAACAACCTGAGGGTTTTATCAGAAAGGGTGAAGAAGATAAGGTATACTTGCTAAAGAAAGCCTTGTATGACTTAAAGCAAGCACCTAGAAGCTGGTATAACAAAATTGACAACCAACTATGTTGTCTTGGATTTAAGTGGAAATGAGCAAACATTGTACATTAAATCAGTGGAGGAGGATCTACTCATCATTTCACTTTAGGTTAATGATCTCTTAATCATGGGAAGCAATGAAACCGTGATTAATGAGATAAAGAATGAATTGGAGAAGGACTTTGAGATGATTGATGTAGGGAAAATGAAATATTTTATTGGAATAGAGGTTAATCAGTCTGATGAAGGCATTTTTGTTTCCCAACAGAAATATGCCAAAGAAGTGTTGAAGAAGTTCCATATGGAAAATTGCAAGCCAGTTAATAATCCTTTAGTCCAGAACTCAAAGCTAATAAAGGATGATGGTGCAAGCAAAATCAATAGAAGTCTATAGAAGCTTGGTTGGATGTCTGCTATATCTTTGAGCCTCAAGACCAGACATAATGTTTACTGTAAATCTACTGTCTAGATTCAGACAAGAGCCTAACTAAATTCATTTCCAAGCTGTAGAGAGTGCTGAGGTACATTAAAGGGACTGAGAACCATGGAATTAGTTTCAGGAAATCAGAAAAACTAGTGTTGACAGGATTCACTAATAGTGATTGGGCTGGTTCAATTGAAGATATGAAGAATATATCAGGTTATACCTTCTATGTCGGATCAAGTCTTATCTGTTGGAACTCAGTTAAACAAAAAACGGTAGCTCAAGCCACAGCTGAAGCAAAATATATAGCTGCAACTAAAGCAACTAATCAAGCTATATGGCTGAGGAAAATTTTGAATGACCAGAAGCATCAACAATTTGAGGCCACCACCATTTTGTATGATAATCAATCAGATGTGGACATTGTGAAAAATCCAGTGTTTTATGGCAAAACCAAGCATATCAACATCAAATATCATTTTATTAGAAAAGCTCAAAAGAAGAAAGAGGTGAGACTGATGCATTGCAGCTCTGAAGAATAGGTTGCTGATATATTCACCAAAGCTCTCCTAAAAGAAAGGTTTGAAACACAAAAGAATTGTCTTGGTGTTTCCAACAAAAGTGTCAAGGAGGAGTGATAAATTAAGAGTGACACTTTTGTTGATGTTAAGTTACATTTTGTTTTCTATGGTCACAAGTTTCTTTAATGGTCTAGCACTTGTTGCAATTTGTTAAACTAGTTTGGTCCTGTTACAAGTTGATGTAATTGACAAAGTATGTTGTTGTGGTAGTAGGTAGAATAGTGAATAGAATATCATTTTATTTTGCATCATGCATGGCTATATGAAAGGAAGATGTATATTGTTAAGGCTGTTGAATTAATTGAATCACTTTTCCCTCCTATTTGTCTTCCATACTCTAACACAACTTTTCAGTCACCACATGATATTGAGACTGTAGTGGTGGGATCTAATATACAAGAAGCAGTGAAAGAATGACTGGAACTTTCAATCAACCAAGAACGTCCACAGTTTAGACTTAATAGGATAACCATTCAACCTCCTTCTACATAGTTGCTCTATGGAGAGTTTAAAGAAATGGAGGATCATACTTCGTATGAAGAATCTTTGGAGGATGTAAACACTTGCCATTAGAAGAATGCAATGGATTCAGAATGAAGTTAATGTACACTAACTCATAACTCGAATCTTGTAGATATACCTATTGAGGAGAAATCCATAGGTTACAAATGGATCTACAAAAGGAAAAGAGGGGCAGACATAAAGGTAGAAACATATAAAGATAGAGTGTTTGCGAAGGATTTTGTCAAATGAGAAGGTATAGATTGCGGGGAGACCTTCTCACATGTGGTCATGTTTAAGTCTATAAGAATCTTTTTATCCAGTATAGTTCATTTTCATAAGCATATTAAAGACAAAGGTGATTTTTCCCTATTGTAAGTCGATAACATCTTACTCATTAGGAAAGATGTCAGATCTCTAACATACTGGTTTGTACAACAAAATAACATAAAGAATTGGGATGCCAATTATGTTCTGGAATCCAGATCCGTCAAGATAAGAAGAATGGGAAAGTTCCTCACTGTCAAGCTTAAGACAAACAAGATAGGCTTGCTATGCAAAATTCCAAAAAAGTCGAATGCCTTTCAGATATGGAATTCACTTTTCATTTGAGCATTTCCTTAAAACTCCTAATAAAGCGATACACATGAAGCGGTGCCTCATTTCTCAATTGTAGGAAGCCTGGTGTATGCTAAGATGTGCACAAAAGAAGACATTTGCATTCCGTTGGATTGTTAGTAAATATCGATCAAATCAAGGACCTTGAGCACTAGGCAAATGTTCAGTATGCACTTAAGTATCTTCAAAACACTAGAGATCATATGTTGGTTTTTTCAGCTTAAGATTTGGTCCTTACAAGCTATTCTGTTTTTTATTTTAAGTTGATAGGGATTCTTGCAAGTCCACATCAGGTTATGAGTGTACTTGACATATTTGTTAGATAAGTTTGCATGCTATATAAATTTATTTGTACTCTGATTGTGCTAATTTGAGCTTGTAGTTGTTCGTAGATAATTTTGATATTATAAATTGAATTCTTATGTTGTTAAAAAGGAAAATATACAAATTATAATTCGATCTAAAATTTATAGTTCCCAATGACAAAAAAATAAAGATAGACAATTTATTTTGATAAGATCGTCTTGATCTTGTTAAAATTCGTCTTTGAATTTTGTATTAAGATTGAGAGTACATCCTATACGTATTGGACTTGACCATATAAAATTTAATGTGTGAGATTTAACCACTCAAATTAATTTCACTTCACTATCGTACATATGATCGTCATGCTGAACGGATAATGGACTTCGACTTCTAACTTGACGATTTTTGACATATCAATAAGTGAGGCCAAATTTCTATGAACTAATAGGAACATATTAACAATAAGGAATTCATCAACTATTCGATAGGAATAATCATGAAATCAATGGATTTTTTAGTTGACATTTAAATTTGAGCTTTGTTGTTCGAAATTGGTTGTTGAATTAATATTGTAATATGACTATGGATAGAAAATAGGATTTGAGGATCTAAGAATATTTGGAAAATGTGATCATTTTAACCTTATTTTAAATATTCGAAATGATCGACAAGTGAAATATCTAATCATGTCCCTCAGTGTCTTCAAAATAAGAATCGGGAAAAAAAATACCAAAATTATAACTTATCAAGGACTATAGTGGCAAGAATTAAGTTGAATTGGACCTAACCAAGCAACCATGTGTAGTGGATAGGTGATAATGGTGCGTGCCATGTGTCCTCCGACACTTGGCTCCACCCTTGATTTACTTCTTTTGATAACTTATATGCGAAATAAATTAATTAAGGATTAGGAGCTCCCAGACAAAAGTTACTATTGGATGCGCACCATTGAGTGGATAATGTATTTTAAATAGTAATTTGATAGAAAATATGTGATTAAAAAATAGAAAAAAATTTTAAATTTACGTACAATATTATTTTATTAAAAAATAGGGATTTAAAATGAGTTTTAAAAAAATGTGGATCAAACAAGGTGTAAGTACATGATTGGCTAAGCCTATAAAAAATAAATAAACACTTGCTCCTAGTGTATATATTGTCACACAAAAACTTATGTAGTTGTAGAGAATGATTACCAATTTCATAGACGAAAGATGACAAACTAGAACAACCGGGCCCCCCAGTCATCCAAAGCAAAAGAGGGTCTGTCTTAGGATTATTTTCAGACTCAACGAAATAGTAGAATAACTGAGTCTCATCGTTTTCTCCCACACCAACGTATCTAGTCAATCATTCAAACAAAAATTATAAAAATAATTACAAAGAAAATTCAGTTTGATAATCGGATTGTAAATAGAAATATATACTACTGAAATAAAGAATGAATGAACTGACCCTGTTTCGAGTTTGATGGGCAGAGTATCCAAATAACCTGGAAGAGTCTTGATGATGGACTGTGATGTTCCATTGTTGAAGAGTAGCAGAAGAACAAGTGTAGGCAACGTTATCCAATTCATTATAATCACAGCCATAAATTAATTAAACTGAGGAAAAACGTAGTTTAATCTGTTTCGAAATTGATGGCAGAGTTGCTGAAGAACTTGGAGAGGTTGGCTTCCTCTTCTGGTATAGTGTAGAAACTGACTGAAATAGTTAAATGGGAAATGTTGGGTGAACTGGTGGGGTTCACAAACCACACAAACAATTCACATGAGGTGGGACCTCAATAAAAAAAAAAAAAACCGAACCCGAATTGTCGGCAGGGTCGCCCAGCATTTTCCCAGTTAAATAGACCATTGTCAATATTAAAGTCCTTGTTTGGTGCACATTTTGAGAGTAATAATGTATTTTTGTTATTAATGTGATGATAAATATATTTTTAAAAATGAATACAAAATTATTGATGTGAAGAAAAATATTATTTTATTAAAAAATATGTAATTAAAAATGATTAGAAAAACGAGAATAAAAAAAATAACGTGAATCAAACGGGACTAAGTATTCAAATTTAGAACGAGTTTCAGTATTTTTGTACTTTATGCCAGTGTATCTACCATCCAGCAGAATTATGTCACTGTATAATATTTCAGACAAGGTTTGCTTTACAACTAATAAAGTTAGTTCTATTTTGTTTTTTCCTTTCCTCAAACCAATAACTTTTAATATGAATAATGTCTTAAAAGACATCATTTAAAAACTAATATGTCTTAATAGGAATATTTAGTGGAATATTAAACGATGCTTCTCCAACCAATTAAATATTCTAATTACCTCACCAAACAATTAAAAAGAGCACATTCAATATATATAAAAGTAGATTTTTCTACAATTTTAAAAAAAAAAAAAAAAATCTTCTACTTTATCACTCCGAAGAAAAATCTAATCATTTTAGGTTATACTACTCAAGTAGAAATATCTAAAATGACATTGTTCAATAAATTAGATCAGCTCAATGGACATTGTCTAAGAAGACGGATTGCTAGAAAGAGAAAACAACCATGGTCCATGTTCGATGAAATCTTGCAAGTATACTGGATTGTTGACAACTAATAAGTGTGTAAGTTAACGTATCATCACACTAGAACTTTAAATTGAATCATATTAAATTGTTATCAAACTCATTCGTAATCATAACACAAGATTGTTGATTATAGAGAGAAGTTATGTTTCGAATTCGCCGTTGCCTTAAAGCTTGAAGTGTTTCTACTGCAAGGAGAATCCTTTGTATTTTGAGAGATGATTGCCAAGACTTCGTTGGCATCGTTGCAGGCAAATTCATCTTAAAACAAAGTGTTGAACGCTTACCTTGCATAAAATTTCTGCAACTTTTGTTCTTTTCAAAGTTTACTTCATTATTTGGTTGTTAAGTTTCAATTTTGATTTGCAAAACACACATTCACATACCCCAACAAGTTTAAGAGTAATTTTATTGTTGTTTTACTTGTTATAAATTGATTCTTTCCATCTCTTTGAATAAGCAAAACGTTCATGTTCCATTCTTGTTTTAATTGTGTTAAACTTCTATTTAAAAATTTGACATATTGGTCTTTAAATTTCATGATTTGTTCATATAAATAGTTAAATATCGGACTTCACTTGAGTCCAACTTACCATAAAACATAAAAAGTTTGTTGAAAAATAAATAAATAAATAAATAAATAAATCAAGTAAATTAGGAATTGTGTAAAATAAACAAAAAATCGAACATTGATTACGTAAAAAAAAAATCGAAAATAAAGATTTACTAATTTATTTATTTCATAATAAATTAATAAATCTTGAGTGGACATTTGTAGACATAAAAAAATAATAAATAAATAATGAATTTGGTCAATTTAAATAATTAGGCCAATTAAACTAAAACCTACTAAGACCCACAATTTTAAAAGTACATTCTACTACTTTTAAGAAAAATCCACAATTATTCAATTCTAATCAATTTAATTGAATTAATAGGGTGATTACCAAAATCGGATATGAATTTCCCCTATATACAGGGCCAAGGGTTCATTACAAAGGGGAGGAAAAAGACAAGAGAAAATTACGAAGTGCTGAAGAAATTCTCTCCACTCCAAGTGCGGCAAATCCGAAGAAGATCAAAATCTTCTTCAGACCAAGCAAATTCAAGAAGATCAAAGTATTCTTCAAATCAAATCAAGATCAAGCCCAAGTCTTTGAAGTACAAATCCAAACTCCAAAATTCAAGCGTTGAGCAAGTGAAATTCTCGACAAATCAAATTCTCAACAAATCTCGAAGCCTAAGATTCAAGCCACGTGACTCCTCATCTTCAAACATCCAGATCATTAATCAGAGGGTTTTGCAATTTTTGCAATTATAAGAAGATTCATGTATATTTATATTTTTCAAAATACAATTTGTAACGATTTCTGTATTTTAATACGCGAAATCCGTCGTACACCCTATATTATTTTTAATACAAACTAATGTTCGGGCAACATAGCTAAACATGCCAATGATGTTTAAAACAACGGGGGATTTAATTAGGCATTTAAATTTTTTAAGAAGAAAAAGAAGCTTTCAATTTTTAAGCTATGGACTTGTCAATTATTTCTTAGTTTCTAAATCCCTCATCAAATGCTGGACAAGATTATTCTATTTTAGGTTGTAACTAAAGCATTGCGGTAATGATATTTATAGTGAAAACTATTGGTAATTGCACTACGTGTCATACATGCATCAAATTACAAACCGCCTTACGTATGTATGATACATAGGACGATGATCGATAGTTTTCACTACGAATAACATTATTCAAAGCCTTGTATTGGCGTATTATATAGTAAGAATTTCATCTCCCACACAATATAAACCTGGAGATTCACTAGTTTATAATTGGAAGTTAGTAGAGAATAGGGGCATGTACAAGGACCATGTAAATTTGCAAGTGGGATTCTAGAACTGCTTCTGTTAAAAAAAAAAAGTGAACCATGCTATATCCTCACCTCTAAGCAGGCTTTGTTTCTTTTCCCTTAAAAATCTTTTATGAGCCCTTTGACGAAGCATTTAAAAAGTCAAAAGTTACTTATGAAATTAAAAAAGCTATTTTTAAACATATTTGTATAATTTTTTGGAAGCATTTTCTATGGTTAGTAGAGCTTTTAAATGAAGTTGGCATAAGGTAACTTCCTCAAGGAGCATAAGCAAATCCAAAAATCATATGATGAAGGATTATAAACCCTCAATACATCAACTATCTTTCTCGTGAACTAATAGAACTTCTCTTGATGACTTCAATTATCTACATCATATGATGAAGGATTGTGAACTTCAATGAAACGGCTTATATTGTTATGTTTAATACACTGAATTCGATATGACTAGACATAAGTAAATAAAAATACTAAGATAATGCCCATTATCTTGTCATTGTGAATTTAAGCTGTCGACCTGAAAAATAATTATCTATTGCAACAATGAAGTGCTTGTTTGATCATGCTTATAAGTTGATAATAAGTGGATATAAAATGGTTGATCATTGAACAAACGTTTATTAAAATGCAAAAGTAAGATATGAAATATCCGAAAGATGGCACAGTTTCTGGTACTTATCTTTTCGGTTGGGAAAATCGGAAGAGTCAGGCTTGCTTTGGGGTAATTCGGTCCCAATGGGTACACTTTATGGACCTACACAGATACCTACACAGATATAATGAGGTGAAGTAAGTTTGGCAGAGTATAGAATGCAAATTTGGATTCCAGAACAAAATCCCACATTTGTAAAACATCCTTTGTGAAAAGAACAATACGAAGTTCCACATGGAATAATAAGTATAACCCATCAAACTGACACGTGAAATACAACTACAGGTGTTGGTGTAGAAAAATGTACTGACAACTTGTCTCAAACAAGAGAAGAAACGGTATAAAATTCTATATAGTTATTGACAAATAGTTCATGAATTATGGCCAACAAACAATACGAGTTGCAAGATACATTGGTCAAGATTTCGTGATTAGCTTGTCCCACATGAATCTTTTACCTATAACCATTCAATATCTCTACAAAAATCTGATCACAAAGGACGTTTTCGAGGACAAATTCTGTTTGGATTTGATAAATGCATTGCTTCGGAAGGTTTCATGCCTACTTCGTGCAAACGAGGAAAGACCCTCCATATTTTGATATTTTCCTCTTTTATTTCCTTAGGGATCCTACAAAACAAAAATTGAATAATAAGAACACAGACCGCAGAGAGGGTGGTGGCCATTTCCACCTTGATGGTCAAGTTATTGTTTTGAATATATGCGAAGATTTACATCTTTTGTTAAGGAATTTTGAAAGGAGTGGTCGTATTTCTCAATGTAAAGGACTTATAGTCTTTCGTTGTAATGGCCTTTGTATTTATAGAAGAACCCAAGACCATCTTTATTTCCCATGCTTCATTTATTGTTGATTATGTCGACTCCTGTCAAACTAAAAGTAGTTATTATTTTTGTGACACCCCGTACCTCAAAATTAGCCGTTATATTCGAATTTAGGACCTTATCGTATGGATATGACCTAATTGATCATTGACTAATATTTTAGGAAATGAAGTGGAAATATTTGAATCCCAAGATAGAAACTCTCAAATTTTGTGATAAAATTAAATAAAAAAATTATGTTGGATATTATTATCATTTAAGTATTCAACTTTATCACAAATTCTATTAGATACAATTAGTATCTTTAAATATTTAAATTTTTTTGAATAAGTTATGGGACTTATCCAATGCATAATCGAAGTACTATAGATAGGTGCATGGTTTTCAAGAAATTTACACATCACATCTTCCTCCCTTCCTCTCTCTCAATCCCTCCTTCAGACATACACATATTTCACATAAAAAAAAAAAAAAACATTTAGCATGCACTATGTTCAAAAAACTATGGAGTGGAAATCTAATGAAGTTAATTTCTTCGATTGTCTTTATTTTTCTCCCACACGACTATAAGTATATACGTGTTTATTATGTTTCACTTTTGGAAAATAACATGATCTTGCACCAGAATCTTTTTCTCCAAACCCAAAATTTGAAAAGCCTAGATTATGTTCCTTGATCTTAACTGTAATTTTTTGGAACCCGAACTCCACTCAGTGTAGCAATTGCAAGAACCGTTTTCCATTTCTACCTTTTCTGAAACCTTTGATGATATGGAATAAGAGGTATGTATACTCGAATCGCAGTTTGTGCTTTCAAAGGTAGATCATTGATAAGTATAGTTTCTACACTTATTCAAGACCCTAAATGATGATATTTTATTGTCATTTCGATAAAATTCTACTTAATTTATGTTATATTTTATTTTTGTAAAACTTTATTTTGATGAAGAATTAGAGAAAAGAAGCGAAAAATGGCAAGATTCAAAGTTTATGGACTAAAGTGCAAATACTCAGAAGTTGTGAGAATGCTAGGAGTCAAATGGATGTAATTAGAAGTCAAAAGAAGTGAAAACAAATTAATTTTCAACCGCACAAGGATGTTCAAATTTTTAATTGGAGATTGAGATCTATTTTTGGCCTAGTAAACGTTCGAATTGAAGAAGAGCTATTTTTATTGAAGTTGTAGTTCTTTGAGTTCTCTTTCCAAATCATCCTAATCGGATATCAGAAGGAAAAGTTATGACAAAAATATTGAAATAGACGCAAAGTGAACAGCAACTCAGTGCCCAGGCGTTGTAAACACAGTGCCCAGGCACTACACTTTCCAAAAATTTACAGATCTAGGCGCTGCAACATGCCTAGGTGCTGCGCCATCAATTTTTAGGTTTTGTTGTTTGGGTCGCGAGACGTCCACAAAAAGATTCCAATTTGGCCAAGAACATGTGAGAAACTATAAATAGACCAAAAAAACATTGAGATGGGTTCCACACATTGAAAAAAAAAAAGATGCAACGAGAGATCGAAGAGCAAAATCAAGAGAAGAGATTCATCGCGGGATTTAAGATCAAAGCAAAGATTGGAAGCGGAAGAAGACTTTGGTACAAGAGTTTATTCTTTTCCGTATCTTTATTCCAATAATATGGTGATGTATTCAAGTTTATTTATTTGTTTATCTTTCCACATTATGTGTAACTAAATTCTAAACTAGTGCGAACAATGTAGTCTTTTGAGACCCTTAATTCTTTAATACAAGATTTCTGTGGTTTATTCTTTCATGTATTGGTTTTATTATAAGTTCAATGCATTAAATTACCTGATCAATAATTTGATGATTTTGTGAGTCTTTTACGAATCAATAGGTGAGTTTGAGATTTAGACCGTATAATAAAACCTGGTAAAGTAGTATAACGTGTAGAGATATCTATACTAATTATTACGATCGTTACATGAATTCTTAGAACCATAATTCGTTTAGCTAAGGGTAATTCGCATAGAGATATGGAATTGAATTAGTTAAATATGCTCAATGAGAACTCGAGAGGAGTAAATTGAATACCATAGAAGGATTTGACCGAACGCTACATTAGACTAGAATCTTGAATTAAGAATTGAGAAGATCATTAGATGAACTTGTTTTACCCTAATATTCATTATGTATTCCAATTTTCTATCAATCAGTGTTTGAAATCTTTTTATATTTTCCATTAGTTTTAGGTAGTTAGTTCATAAAAGAAAAATATTTTTCACAACTTTAACATACTTTATTTGTTTACTTTCATCAAATAAGAGTTAGAAAAAGTAGATTAAGACTAAAGTATAGTTCTCTTGGGAACGATAATCAGGACTCAAATGTCCATTATATTACTTGTTACGATATCGTACAATTGCTATATAAAACACGCAACAAAGTTTTGGCGCTATTGTCAGGGACTATTTACTTTTAGTCTTATTTTATTTTATTTTTAACTGTTATTTACTTTTCTTTATTTTCCTTTTTATATCATTTAACTAATCCTTACAATTTTAATCTATCTTGTGTTGGTATTCTCTCTTTGTACCTTTTAGATATTATTCATGATTCTAACATTGGTAAAGTAACAAAGTTGTTGCAATGACAAATCTCTACATGGATTATTAAGATATGCTTTGAGGATATCCAAATTGTGAAAATTGTTACGCGGTGCATTGCCCTGAGAAATACTTGTTCTCTAGTTTACACACACCGAAACGTCTGATATTTCAAAAATATTTGATAGGTAGAAAACAAGCAATTGAAAAATCTGATGAAGAGTACATGCTCATGGGAGATTTTGTACCTGACAATTGGGATTAGGACATCAAACTTTTGGAAGATGGTCCTCCCCTATTGAATGAGAAGGTACTTGCAAAGTACTTTAAAGAACTTGCCAAGTTGAATGAATACGATATGCTTATGGGAGATTTCATGTACTGGGAATGATTTCAACAATGGGAGTACAATCCACTTGAAAGAGTTGAAAAGAAAAACTTCTAATTGCCCGTGGATCTAGAATGCAGATCGATCAGTCAATCTGAAGAAATTTCAACGATCGTAGATGAGTTTAACATGAATGGCAACTTGATCACAAAGAAACCGAATGAAGTAGTAGAAATCAATGAAAATGAAAACAATCTACGTTCATTCAAATTCATTGATAATATACAAATTGATTTTGTGATTAAGTCCCATGAGGAAGTTGAAGTCTACGTTATTGAGTTTGAATTGGATGGAATGGAAAAATCCTATTACATTGAAAAGGACCATGTTGAAGTTTGGAAAAATAATGAAGAGTGGAGCAAAATCAAAAGAAAAATGAGCAAGGAATCAAAATCTTTTTTCAAAGTTCCATGATACGTATTGCAAAAGTCAACCTAATGACTTTAAAAAAGTGCTTCTTGGCATGCAATCCAAGCTTTCTTCTTATTTAATTATTTATTTTATTTTTGAGTTTTAGAATAGTTTAGTTTATTTTAAGTTATTTGCGATTCATCATTTATACCCCGTTTCCCCTTAAGTCTTTTATATGTTCATTGGTTTATTATTTGTTAGAGTTAAGTACAACTTGTTATAGTAATTTGATCTTAATGATTTATTTAATTTTTCAGGAACACCATGTCGAGAAACATTTAAACCAATATTTACCAAGGAGCCAACGAGAACAATAGGAAAGCTAGCCATTGAATTACACTTCATATCAGGGGAGTCTTTTCTTCACTTTCTTTCCCACCCCTTTATATGCGAATTTAGGATTAAATACATTGAGGACAATATCTAGTTTAAGTTTGGAGTGGAAACACATGAGTTTTCATTATTATTATTATTATTATTATTATTATTATTATTATTATTATAGTGTTTTTGTGCGATTTTATTGTTTTAGTAAAAAAATAAATTCTTTTTTGTGTGCTTGCATGAGTTAGTTAGCATGACTGGCAATGACGAATATATTTGAATCATGAATTGATATATGAATGATGAATAAGTTACATACTTAGATTAAGCCCCTGTTTGACACCCATTAATTTCTATTTCTATTTCTCTTTCTCATTCTCATTCTTCATTTCAACCACACATTCTCCAAATAAAATAATATTACACACAAATCACAAACTTTTCATCACTTTTCCACCATACATTCTCATATCAATCACTATTCCAAAATTTCTATTTCTATCAAAAATGGGTTTCAAACAGGGGCTAATTTTTATTTTTCCATGTGAAATTTGATATATAATGAGCACATGAATTAATTTAAGCATTGTGTAGGAATAAGTTGATTTCATAATTGAATAGGTTGAAATAGTGGACCCTATATGTTAAACCCAAAACTACTAGATTTTACATTTTTGGACCAAATTTAGAATAGTTTGGGCAGAGATAAATAGGGAATCCATGTGTGAAATTATAAATCTTTTGTGGATTGTCTAATGTCAATAGGATGCAATTGGGGTGAAAATATTAAGTCATAAGACGTTTTACTTGAATTGGTGTTAAATGAGGGATAATGCACTAATCATGACATATAAAAATACTTTATTAGAAAAATTCTCTTCGTAGTCTTTATGAATCGAGCAATTAAGTTTACAAGGGTCTTTAAAGCCTGGTACCTTATGGTCATCTGACTTGGGAGTCATCAGTCGAAAACTTGTTACATGAGTCATTTAGAAAGTTTAAAGGATAGAATGGTTCAAATAAAGATAAAAAAATGTTACCAAAAAAATTTGTTTAAAAAAATCAGAAAAAACAGGTGCATGAAACAGAAGACGCAACAATGTCTTGGTTGTGTCACAAACATCTGTTTAAAAAATTTGACTTTTAATAAGAGAATGTTAGCCAAGTTAAGTCCTAGAGATTGAATCAATCAAACGTAATGAAAAATCCTTATTTATTGAAATGTTGAAATGTGATTTGTGAAATTTTGCTAAACTAGAGAGGTAAGGATCGTAAAAAAATCCACCCTTAATTCACATACTGGTAAAGAGTGAAAATAATAAGTTTAGGGGTGTGAATCTTACGAGTGATGAAAGAACATATTTGACCATTGAGAGTCGAGAATCGAAATAACTTATCAATTCATAATGCTATGCTTAATTCCTCACACACACACACACACACACACACACACACACACACGTTGATTTTACAATGAAAAAGTGAATTTTAATTTTTGTATTGTGATTTTGAAGTTGTGCATAGATTTGTTAATATGATTTCAATTCAAAGATAAAAACTAAGTTATCTAGCTAAATTTTGTTGTTTTACTTGATTGACCGGCCACCAATTAGGTAATTAGCATGGTGTATTTGTGTGTTAGTTAGGTTTTTTTTTTTGTTAAATGAGGGATAATGCACTAATCATGACATATAAAAATACTTTATTAGAAAAATTCTCTTCGTAGTCTTTATGAATCGAGCAATTAAGTTTACAAGGGTCTTTAAAACCTGGTGCCTTATGGTCATCTGACTTGGGAGTCATCAGTCGAAAACTTGTTACATGAGTCATTTAGAAAGTTTAAAGGATAGAATGGTTCAAATAAAGATAAAAAAATGTTATCAAAAAAATTTGTTTAAAAAAATCAGAAAAAACAGGTGCATGAAACAGAAGACGCAACAATGTCTTGGTTGTGTCACAAACATCTGTTTAAAAAATTTGACTTTTAATAAGAGAATGTTAGCCAAGTTAAGTCCTAGAGATTGAATCAATCAAACGTAATGAAAAATCCTTATTTATTGAAATGTTGAAATGTGATTGGGGAAATTTTGCTAAACTAGAGAGGTGAGGATAGTAAAAAAATCCACCCTTAATTCACATACTGGTAAAGAGTGAAAAGAATAAGTTTGGGGTGTGAATCTTACAAGTGATGAAAGAACATATTTGACCATTGAGGGTCGGGAATCGAGACAACCTATGGATTCATAATGCTATGCTTAATTCCTCACACACACACACACACACACACACACACACGTTGATTTTACAATGAAAAAGTGAATTTTAATTTTTGTATTGTGATTTTGAAGTTGTGCATAGATTTGTTAATATGATTTCAATCCAAAGATAAAAACTAAGTTATCTAGCTAAATCTTGTTGTTTTACTTGATTGACCGGCCACCAATTAGGTAATTAGCATGGTGTGTTTGTGTGTTAGTTAGGTTTTTGTTTTGTTTGAGGACAAACAAAGATTCAAGTTTGGGATGTGATAAGTATAGTTTTTACACTTATTCGAGACCCTAAATGATTATATATTATTGTTCTTCCGATAAAATTCTACCTAATTTATGTTATATTGCGTTTTAGTAGGTAAAACTTTATATTTGATGAATAATTGAAGAAAAATGGCCAAAATGGCAAGATCCAAAGTTTAGGGACTAAAGTGAAAATACTCAGAAGCTGTGCCGAAACTCACAATGAAGATCTGAGAATACTAGGAGTTAAATGGATGCAATGAGAAGTCAAAAAGAGTGAAAACAAATCAATTTTCAACCGCACAAGGATGTTTAAATTTTTAGTCGGAGATTGAGACCCATTTTTGGCCTAGTAAACATTCAAATTGAAGAAGATCTATTTCTATCAAAGTTGTAACTCTTTGAATTATCTTTCCAAATCATCTTGAATCATTGCAATCGGATATCGAAAGAAAAAGTGATGATAAAAGTACAGAAACAGACGTAAAGTGAACAGCAACTCAAAGCCCAAGCGCTGCACTTTCCAAAATTTTACAGATTTGCAGCGCCTGGCGCCTAGGCGCTGCGCTGTCTATTTTTAGGGTTTGTTGTTTAAGCCATGAGAATCCCACAAAAGACTCCAATTTGGCCAAGGCGTGTGAGAAACTATGAATAGATAAAAAAAAACATTGAGAGGGGATTCACACATTGAAAAAAAAAAAAGAGAGATACGACGAGAGATCGAAGAGCAAAATCAAGAGAAGAAATTCATCGCGGGATTCAAGATCAAAGCAAAAATTGGAAGCAGAAGAAGAGCTTGGTGCAAGAGTTTATTCTTTTCCGTATCTTTATTCCAATAATCTGGTGATGTATTTAACTTTATTTATTTGTTTATCTTTTTACATTATGTGTAACTAAACTCGAAATTAGGGCGACCAATATAGTCTTTTGAGACCCTTAGTTCTTTAACACAAGATTTCTGTGATTTATTATTTTATGTGTTGATTTTATTATGAGTTCAATGCATTAAATTTCCTAATCAATAATTTGATAATTTTGTGAGTCTTTTACGAATCGAGAGGTGAGTTTGAGATTTAGACTGTATAATAAAACCCGGTAAAGTAGTATAACGTGTAGAGATACCTATACTAATTATTGCAGTCGTTATATGAATTCTTAGAACCATAATTTGTTTAACTAAGGGTAATTCGCATAGAGATATGGAATTGAATTAGTTAAATAGGCTCAATGAGAACCTGAGATGAGTAAATTGAATACTATAGAAGGATTCTACCGAACACTACATTAGGCTAGAATCCTGAATTAAGAATTGAGATGATCATTAGATAAACTTGTTTTGTCCTAATATTCATTATGTATTCCAATTTTCTATCAATTAGTGTTTGAAATCTTTTTATACTTTCCATTAGTTTTAGGTAGTTAGTTCATAAAAGAAAAATAATTTTCACAACTTTTACCATACTTTATTTGTTTACTTTCATCAAATAAGAGTTAGAAAAAGTAGATTAAAACTAAAGTATAGTTCTTGTGAGAACGATAATCCGGATTCAAAGGTCTACTATATTACTTGTTACGATATCGTACACTTGCAATATAAAAAACGCTACAATCATCAATGATTTCATTCTTCAAATCACTAATGGCCATCATCCACTTTTTTGGGGTTGATTTCAGTGTCACTAGACAAAGTCTGTGGTGTTCTTTTTGAAAGTGCATTGGCTATTTATAACTGATGAAGGAGAGTGATGAAGGAGAGTGATTTTAATGTGAAAAAGATCTATATTTATAACTTTTTCTACATTTCAAGAAAAAGTTCGATTTGTGTGGGATATATACAAATATGATGAAGTTATCATGTGGAGTGGTTGGTTTACATGCCTTATGTAGATGTTTGAGCTAAGTCTATTTATCTTTATTCCACTAGTTTCAATGGCTCTTGAGTCACATACCCAAATATTTTCCACATTGACCATGAGCCACATTACAACTTTTGAAATGTTCTTATGATTCTTGTAAAGCATGTGATTTAAGTGGTGGCGAATGAGAAGATATACAAATTGTCAAACAAGTCCCCCACTTTTGAAAAATTGATTTATGCTAATACTAATAGCCTTATTTTTTCGCAACATTTTTAAGTTTCCAATTTTATAATATAAATTGAAACTTTGATCAATAATTTCATCAATTAGTGATATCTTTTGGTAGAGTAGATTTCCTTCAACAGTTCCTAATAGAGCATTTATAGGATTTTGTAAAATTCTATTGTCTATACAATATATTTCAATTGGTATATTCATATATTTTCTAAAGAATCATTTTACCATGATTTGGATTCCTCATTTCTCAATACATTTTAACTTGCTTCTTACGTTTTCTGAAAATTTGGATAACTTTTGTTTTACACATTCTTTTGTGATTATAGGGATTCTTGCTTTTCTCATTGTATCTTCTATGTTGATAGATATTTCTTTATAATTCATACTTACAATTGTTTTATTTATCCTTGATAGTATTCCTAAGAATCCTTGGTTATCCCTTTGTATTTTCTGGCATCAAAATGTAATTTCTTGGTTTATACCTTCTACTGAGTCTTCAACTTCCTCAGTTGTCTCTACTTCTATTTCTTGGTCTATTTCTTGTATCTCGTGATTCATATATACTATCTCGTCAGAATCTTCTTCTGATGAGGATGCATTTAATTCATAAATGCTGCCGCATTCACTACTTAAATTTTCAAAATATTCAATTGTCTCTATCTCATTATCATCTTGGAATTCTTCATAAATTTTAAGAGTTTTATATTCTGTCTATCTTTTTTTTAGGACATTGAAGGGGCAATGTGTTTTTCTTTATTGCGAATGAAATATCTACATTTCTTGATATATTTTGGTTTGGGCTTCCCAGTCCAATTTCTTTTCTTGAAATATTTTTTATGTTGTTTAAAACTTTTTTTCTTAAACTTCTTGTAGTTTTTGAATTTTCTTTTATATTTCTTATATGGCTTATATTTCTTTTTCTAACATCCAAATTGTTCAATTTGACCTAAATCTTTGTAGCAACACAAAGAGTTTCTTCTTATCTTGTATGCTTTCTTACTTTCTAAAACTTCTTTACACTAAGTACTTATCATTCTTTTTGTAAATTCAATCATACATCCAAGACTATCTAAATTTACACATTCTTCTTCTCCAAGAGGTAATAGTTTTTCGTATTCTTTTAGTAACTTATTTCCCTAGTGGTGGCAATCGAGCCGAGTAGTTCGTGGCTCGCCCGCTCGGCTCGTACTGTAGCGACCCACGAGCCGCTCGGGCTCGTCAAAAAACGAGCCCGAGCACGAGCCGAGCAGGCCGGCTCGTTTTAGACGAGCGGCTCGTCCAATTTTTTATTTTTTTTTAATCATATAAGGACCGTTACAAAAAAAAAAAATATCAAATCTCACGAGCCGAGCTGAGCCGCTCGGCTCGTGATAGACGAGCTCGTAGTACATGTTTATTTTCTTGATAATCTCATTGATTTAATATATAGTATATCTCTTCGAATTTACACGTGTATCTTTCTAGCTCCCATATATCACACATCCTTAAATTTTCCAGTCCTAAGAATTATGTTCTTAAGGCTCTCTCAAACATTTTTAATATTTCTTGTATATTGTGTTCATTTAAAGTATTCCTATTATCTAATGCTTCAATTGTATTTTCTCATTATTTTATTCTTCTTTTTATATTTTCTGATAGCTTTCTCCAGTATTCAGATACAATTCATCTGAATGTATGTTCTATAAACTCAAAGGATGTATATGTTTCCCATTTATTAAATTGTATAGCTAAATCTATGATTTTTATCCATATTTCAATGGCTTTGTCTTTATCTACATAATCAAGATCTAACTATATTCATGTTGTGTGGATTGGTTCATTACAAGATTTCATTGGATTTATTTCTTTTATAGATTATTTTCTTATATTTCCGGTGTGTCTTTTCTGTGTTTTCTTATATTGATTAATACCATCCTTATTAGGTATTGGTATACCATAAGGATAATTATATTCTTCATCACTATAAATTCTATTTTTATATTATGACTAGATGATGGATTAGTATTCATTTTTCCAGTTAATTCTTCTAACTGTTTTTTGTATTTATTATATTTCTCACCAGTAGATTTTAAGAATTTTTGTTCTAATTGTTCAATATCTGTGATCATATATTACTTTATCTCGTGATTTTTTCCTTTATCCTTATCTTTTTGTATTATCCTAAAATTTTGGGGTGTATTAATTATAATTCTATCTTTTCCCTTAAGATTTTTATCTAAAAGAGCATTTCCTGTTTGTATATTATATTCTAGATTTTTCAATTTTTTATGTACATTTTCAAAGTTTTCATTTGAATTATTTTTAGGTAAATACGGATAACTTGGTTTCTTATGTTTTTCAAATTTTTTCAAAAATTCTTCAATTATATTTTCTTCATCCATTATATTCATCATTATTTTAGGTTCGTAAGAGGGATTTGATACCATTTTTACCAGTGTGAGCACATTGGGATTTTTTAGTTTTTTAGACTTTAGGTCAATTTAATATTTTCGTTGGTCTTTAATAGATTACAATAAAATGTATAAAATTGACTCTTTTGTTAATGTTTTTTCTTCAATAATTATATCTAGTTCGTCAATTCTTCTTTCTAGTTGGAAAATTCTTTTTTTGTATATCTTTTTCAATTTTAATTGCTGGTTATCTATGTAGGTGTAGCTATGTCAACAAGCCGGGCCGAGCCGAGTCCGGCCAAAAAAATGAGGCTTGGCCCGAGCTTTCGTCCTGAGCCTTTGCAGGCAGAGCCGGCTCGTGTTTTTTTTTTGTCCACATTTTTTACTTAAAGAAATTAAATTTTCCACAGTTTATAGTGTTATAAATTAAATAAATTATAAAAATGTAAACTCTCCTCCTTTATCCGGGCTCAGGACCGGCTACAATTATCGTGTACAATTTTTCTTGATACAAAAAAAATTTAAAAGTTATGTTTTTTTAAAACTAATCAATTTAAAAACTTACAATATCATAGATGCTTGAATTTGTTGTAAACTCTTCGGCCGTTATGCTGTCAACTTGTTGTTCAAGACGTAATTCCACACATTCTCAATCCTTCAAATATATTAAAGCCTCCAATATATCTTCTTTTAGTTTTGATCATTCGTCACATAAAACTCGACCACCTAAATTAAATGCAACCTCCGATGCTACCGTAGACACTGAAGGTGTTAGTAGATCGCGAGCAATTTTTGATACAATTGGATATTGCCTTTCGTTACACCTCCACCATGATAAAAGATTAAATTCCTCTAATTCTCGTGGTTGTAACATACTACGAACGTCCACACACATATACCTAGCTAACTTAGAGAAAATTTCAAGATTTGTACCACTAATATTTATTGCTCTAGATATTGACGAACTAGAACTAAATGAGGGAAAACTAGTATTGGTTTCTAAAAAATTCCAAAAATTTTCTGCTTTTGTTGAAGTATTTCTTGAAAAAGAACTTTGGGTAGTAGAACTACACTGACCATTTTTTTCAGCGTAATAATTATACATTTCACATAACATCTATTCTATATGCACATGTGATAATTCTACATTCATGAAATTTGAAATCCCCTTTATGGTAGCTTTTGTACTAGGTAAATTAAGTCGATGGTCTATCACTGAAGCTAATAAAAAGAAAGAGGGTATCTCTTCCCAATATTTACGAAATTTTGCATCCATCGAATAAATTACGTCAACAAAAATTGACAAACTCCTATATTTTTGAAATGCATGTGAAATATAGAAAAAATGTTGTAAAACAAATAAAGAAGTAGGGTAATAAACACAGCTACATTCCTTCGTGGCATTAAAAAAAAGTTTTAAGATTTTTTTACGACAAATGCAAGAGACCATTCCCAATCTTCTAAATTATGTTCGGGTCCATATGTATGTCTACCATTATAATACATTGAAATAACGTTATCATAAATTTCACATGAGTGTAACATAAGATATGTAGAATTCCATCTATGTGATACATCAGTGACAAATGATTTCTCTTCTAAGCCATACTCTGCACATAAACTGTTAAATGCTTACTTTCTTGCTGGTGATATAGTAATAAAATTAATTACTTGCCTAATTTTATCTAAATGTGATTTTATATGTTCCAATCCATCTTTCATAATCAAATTAATAATGTGACATACACAACGTTAATGAAAAAATAAACCTCCAAATGTAGGGTTCAAATTATCAATAAATTTTTCGACAACAACTTTGTTTACACTAGCATTATCAAAAGTAAAATTTCGAACCATTTCTTGCATACTATATTGTTGTATAATATCTTTTAAAATCATGTATATGTTAGTCATATTATAATGCGATTCTACATATTTGAATGCAATAATTTTTTTATGATAATCCATAGGTGATCAATGTAATGAGCTGTAGCAGCAAGATATCCTTTTTTATTAACATCGGTCCATAAATCAGAGGTAAGTGATATAACACAATTAAAAGTTTTTAGACTTTCAACAGCAGTTTGTTTTCTTCTGTTATATAATTTTATAGCATCTGAACGAAAAGTATTTGTACAATAAGAATTATACCTGAGCTGGAGATAATTCTTCACAAGACGAGTAAAGTGTTCTGACTCGATCATCGTTAGCAACATCTCTGTTGCAGCCATGTATGTGGCAATTCTTTCACAAAATCTTTCTCGTGAATATACAAAAGTGGAAAGAGTGGAATCGGAACCGGTAAATGTTAGTTCGGTCTGTTTCGGGTCAAGACCGACTGGTTTCACTTTGTAACTTATTAAAATGTGTCAATTTAAATGCGATGTGCTCGAACTGGGCTTCCAACTAAGTTATTTACCACAATAATTGCAACATGCTTTCCAAATATCAACTCCATTTTGAACCCCAACTTTTTACGAGTCATATGTTGCAAACAATCAGCATACTCTTTTTTCGACCTTTTAACCTCGACTACTTCCTCCTCTTGGATATCTTCCAAATTAATTGGAAAATTTTGAGATGCATCGTACCCCGATGAAGTACTCGAATTACCTTTAAACTGATTAATCTCATCACTAATAAAATCCATGTGTAAATATTATAATAGAGGGAAATTGTAGTAAAGAATATAGCCAAATGTGTAAAAGAAATAGGAGAGTGGAATACAGAATATTGTAGTAAAGAATATAGCCAAATGTGTAAATTGAAAATAAGAGTTAAGCAATTGGAGAGTAGAATATTGAATATTGCGCAAAGAATTAGAGATAGAGTGATATGAAATTATAAAAAATTTCTCGTATTTATAAACAAAAAAAAATATATCTATTTTTTGGGTAGAAAATCTGCTGGTTAGCAGATTTTCTACCTGCTTTGATATTCAAAATTGGAATTTTTTTTCTTCAAATACACGCAGGCCAGCCCGGGCTCGGGCCGATGCCCTGAAATGGGGCTCGACCCAAGCCTTGACTCGGTGCCACTAAGCTCGAGCTGAACCCGAGCCGTGCGAGCCCATGAGCTTTTTTGCCACCCCCTATGTAGGTGTTTTTATTTTTTAATTTTGGATCTAAATATTGTGTAAAAAAAACTCTTTTAGATCTTCTCTTTGATAATTTAATAAACTATACGTCGTAGTTCTTAGATCTATAATGTCTTGTATAATTTTTGGGTTTAAATTTATTAAAGATTCTGGGTTCATAAATTTTTAGGGACTTAATTAAAGTTTTGTGGGTGTTTTTCATCCAAGATGAAGCACTCTTCATTGTTCTCAACATTTCAAGAGACTCACGTTCTATGAAATTTTTGTTAAAACTCAAAAAAATTGAGCACGAATTTTAAGATTTGTCTGTTCAAACGAGTCACCATCTTGCGGGGCATGTTAAGAGATAGAATCTCACATCAAATAATTATAAAAAATATAAACCAACTTATAAAGGGTTACTCCTATTAAGAAGGTTGACATTTTAAGATGGAACCTCAAATCTTACCAATTTTGTCATAAAGTTGTAAAAAAAAGAAGAAAGAAAGCACTGCAAGTTTACCTATGTGCCGTTTCATTTGAAGTTTCTAATTTTAAGAGAAAAAATTCCAGATGAGAATTTTTTTAGTATAAGAAAATGAATTTTGTTTCGTTTCTAAATAATGTCCTTTTAAGAAAAAATAAAATAAAAATTATTGCACGAATTTTGAATTATTTAGATACTATCATCACAAAGTTGACAATAATTATGAGTCCATTTAAAACTCTCTCTTTATTTTTGCACGCATTTCAAATAATCTAGACATTCTGGACAAATTAAACAAATTGATGAGAGTTTCTAGACATCTTTCTATCTAGGTAATATTTTAATAAGTGACAATGCCATAATTTGCTTGATTGAAAAACTATATAATAATTTATTTACGAGAGACAAATTTCATTTTGAAAAATTGACTAGTTATAAATCTTTCAATTCTAGTAGATAGAGTAGTAAGTTCTTGTTTGGGGGAGAGGGGAGGGGCTGGATTTTATGTCTATAGCTAAGCATTACTGGAAAAATATTGTTTTAATCAAGTCACCCAATTACGTTGTTAATTAAAACTTGGCAACTCTCGTGTGACTGTAAAAAATAAATTGATTAAAATTTTAGGAAGAAGTAAAAACGTGTACACGAAAATCGAAATAAAAATAAACATGTAAAAATGATTTATTTTGTCAAAGAGTTATATATAAAAATCATGCAATTTTCCTTACAATATGAAACAGGCAATCTCAACGTTAGTATTCCCGTAACACTGAATAAATCCATTTCCATTTATTTATTTTTGACTTTGCTTCTGGAAACAAAACGACGTTGCTTTACTTTCCTTACTATTTACATTGAAGGCTCGCGTACGAAAATCTTCTATCACACGCATCTCTCCATATACAATTTGTGACGTGAGATTTAATGTCTAAATCACTTCAAAATATTGATTCTTCAATCTATGTGAGTTTTCTCATTTTTTTAATTTTTTTATTTTTTTTTTCAATTTATGGAGTTTAGCTATAATCAATCTCTTTTAATTTCAAAGAATCGGTCATTTTTCATAATTTGATTGAGTTTAGAGCTCTAAGTAGTTTTTGTTCTGCGAAAATATGTGTTCATTTTAAAATCACCGCAAGTGTAAGGTTGGTTAACAAGTACTAAAATGGATTTTGAATCCAAATATCATTCCCAAAGGATTGATTAGTTCTAATTCTAATTGTCTTGATCTTAATTGAAACAATAAAAGTGAAAGTATTTGTTTTGATGAAGCTATAATTAATTAATGGTAATTATGTAAGTATGAATGAATTAACTAACTAAATGCAAATTGATGATGAATGTGATTTGAAGTGTTTTCTAATATGTGATGGATGCACTAGGATCACGAATTCCTAAGTAATAATTTTTTTAACCCTAGTTTTACACCTTGACACACGATTTCAATATTGACAAATCAATATTCCTAAATTATTTGATAATCTCTCTTTAGCAATGTCAAACTGATGTAGGACAATTAGCTTTGGAGTTTGAGGAAGTGCTGGACAGAAAATTGGCAAAGAAAAATCGCGTCAAGGGTAATTTTGTTATTTGTCGCGATAGTGTTGGAATGGGCTGAAATTTGGCAGGTTGATTGGCAACGGCCCAAAAAGTTGGACTCGGGGCATATCCCGAGATCTCGTGATTTTAGCTAAATTCCTTTGTTTAGAGCCCCGAATGATCAATTTTCGTATTTCCCATTTTAGATTTTCGCTATTTTTGGAACGATTTCCTTTTCTATATTTTTAGGGTTTCTTGTAATGCCTATTTAAAGGCTTTTGGGCATTTTTCTGTCATTATTGATTTGAATAAAATTTTGTTCTTGGAAAATTTCAGTTTTCTTGTTTTCAAGATTTACGCTAGTAAATCTTGTTACTTCGGTTCTGCGTCACAAACATATTCTCTTATATGATCCAACTGTACTTTATGATAGATGCGAACATACAAGGATGTATGAGTTTTTATGAATGCCTAAAGATTTACATAAGGCATAACAATATATTTGTATCATCTATCAGACCATATGACAATATATATATATATATATATATATATATATATATATATATATATATATATATATATATAACATATTTCCATTCTTTCGAATGCATAAAATAAGCCATCAAATTCACACAATCATTTGCACATATAATTGTGGAGAAAAATAAATGCATATAAATCATTCAAATATCTAAAACGTATTTTTGAAGTCAAGAATTGTAAAACTAAGAATTAAAAATCATATTACAAAGTTCATCGTTCTCCTAGCGCAAAAGAATCTAGCCTAACATGGTGGAGAGAAGTAAATCAGAAAAATAAGTGAACAATGACATCACCAATTTGATTCTTAAATTAAATCTTTGCATCGTGGTGTTGTTCTCCTCATTCTTGCCTCTTTTTCTCTCTAAAAACCTTCATAGAATCTCATTCCCTTTTTTGGACGGCTCTAGGGTTTAAATACGCGACTCAAATCTTGTTTCCATAGGTAACTGGCTCGAAAAAGGAAATATAAATTCGTCCAAAAATTCCTTCTATGTGATCGCATAGTACCATTCTATGCGATCGCATAGAAGATACTGAAGTGGCCCTGGAATTCGTGAAGGCACCTATGCGACATCATAGTGTAAAATATTTCCATAATGTGAAAATTTGGTCCTCGAACTCCGTTTCGCCAATCTCGACTAGATTATATTTAATTGTACTAGGAGAACGATGATCCTCGTTATGTGAACTTTTAATTCTTTATTTTACAATTATGACATTAAGACACAAATATTATATGTTGAATGATTTATATACACTTTAATATCTCCATAATTAAATGCACATGATTATGTGAGTATGTGTGATTTATTTCATACATTCGAAAAAAGGAAAGTAGATTCAACAAGGTACAAATCATCGTAGGGTCCGATATAGGATAAAAATATACCATTATACTCTACGTGAATCTCTAAATGTTGACAAAATGTCATGCATTCTCATATATTTGTATTTGTCATAGAAATATTGTCAAATGGTATGCGAGAATAAGTTCAATTCTACTCAAGAGAGATTATTGAATATGTTAGAAATATTGATTCTTCAAATAGATCGTCGTGTTGTCAAAATGTGAAATAAGGGTTAAAGGTGAACTTGCTTGGTGATCGGGATCCTAGTGTACTTTTCATTTATTAATTTCTTCAAAGTTTTGCATTCGAACATTATTTTGCATTCATTTAGTAACCTTAGTTTAAATTGTATATTAGTTATAGTTTAGTCATAAAATCCAGATAATCACCTTGTGTTAAATAGATTCGATTAAGGTCTTAGTAATAGATATCAAATTAAATCAATCCTCGTGAGACGATACTCGAAATTTTACAATTTTCACTTTATTACTTGTCAACAAACCGTGCAATTGCAGTGATTTAAAAAATGAACATATTTTTGTGAACAAGTTTTTGGCACTGTTACCGAGAAATTGATTATTAGTTTGATTTTTTGTTACTTAGACACTAATTTGAACTTCTCTTCACTTTTAGTTTACATATTCTACTTTATTCAATTTTTGTACTTAGGCTGAGCTAAGTGCTACTATTTTTCTTCTCTTCGGGCCTTGCATGCGAAGATCAGTTGGTAGTGAACTACTTCTAATGGATTTGGAGATTGAACGAACTTTTCATTGTAGGCAAAGGCTAGCTAGAACAGCACAACAGGAAACTCAAACAAACATACAAATGGCTGATCAACAACTGGAATCGATAGTAAATCCTACAGCTCCAGCCAATGCGAAGGCACAATATGATGGGAATGCTCTTCATGGGGATTTCTTGTCACCATTCGTTACTCAAATTCAATCCAGCATTGTCTATCCCGCATTCGAACAGCCAAACTTTCAGTTGAAGATGAATGTCATCCAACTCTTTCAAAACGGACATCAATTCTACTGGATGGCCAACGGGAATATGCATACACATGTATCCCACTTCGTGGATATGTGCCAACATTTCAGGTACCAAAGAGTATTAGAAGATGCTATCAGACTGAGGTTGTTTTCACACACTCTGTGGGATAAAGAACTTGAGTGGCTAGATTCATTCCCTATGGCGAACATAACTACTTAAGACGATTTGGCCCACAAAATTTGCACAAAGTTCTTCTCACAAATCAAAGTGGCGAGAGTAAGGCACGAAATATCAATATTCAGCCAAAATGAATCTGAGTCATTCGATGAAGTATGGAACATATTTAAGAACATGCTAAGGAAATCTTGTAGCACCCCGAGTTCTGTTAACTCGGATTGCCACGTCATCATTTTTTGCCCTAATTCAATAATCAAAAATCGCGAAAATAACCTAATTTTGAAATCACATTTGTAATTAAAAACTTCGTCGACAAGTAAACTCATAGGAATTTGCTTTAAAATTTAAATATCATGTTTTAGGAATAGCGGAAACGACAATACGTTATCAATATTCAAATACATAAATTTCAAGATTTAATAATTTCGATAATCAAATTTTTCTGTGCCACCACTGCCCATCAATCACGATCGCCTCCAAAGTCTGCAAATATTGTTAAAATAACAGAATGAGTATTTCAAAGAAATACTCAGTAGACTCATCACCAATAATTAATTTACAGAATAATTGAATACACACTTGTGCAATATACAACGTGATATCATCTTCTTTGGCTCATTTTCTTGAAAATCACTGGCTCTTTAAAATCATAGGGTGTGTGTAGTCTTTCTTTCTCGTGCGTATAAAACACATAAGTTATGCATAATATTCTCATCTTATCTCATAAGAGATTCTCGTCTTTCTCATGCAATTAAGCATATAAGTTATGGCAAGCATAACAATATCATATATCTCATATGACAAATTCTCATCTCATGCATTAAAGCATATAAATCACGTAATTTCACATAAAACATGCAATTATAATTTAAACTAATTAATGGTGGCGAGTCTATCTCAATATCTCGAGTTTCGTGAAAAATGGAGCGAGAAGTAACTTCAATCTCCTAATTGTCCGTACGTTTCGTTTAGCCAAAATAGAAAATAAGTTTGAATTAGTATTTCGAAACTTTAAAGTTTTAAAGTGTTAAAATAAAGTTTGAGGGCTTAATTGAAAATTATTAAAATTGTAATAAATGGCTTAAAATGATAAGGTAAAGTTTAGGGGCTAAATTGTAAATTTATTAAATCTGAAAATAAAAGTTTAATGGCTGAAATAGTAATTTTTGAAAGTTAGGGACTAAACTGTAAATATAATAAAACTGAAAATAAAAGCTAAAAGCTAAAATAATAACTTTTATAAGTTTAGGGACTAAACTGTAAATATAATAAAGCTGAAAATAAAACTTAAAAGCTGAAGTAATAACTTTTATAAGTTTAGGGACTAAACTGTAAATATAATAAAGCTGAAAATAAAACTTAAAAGCTGAAGTAATAACTTTTATAAGTTTAGGGACTAAACTGTAAATATAATAAAGCTGAAAATAAAACATAAAAGCTGAAATAATAACTTCTATAAGTTTAGTGACTAAACTGTAAATATAATAAAGGTGAAAATAAAAGCTAAAAGCTGAAATAATAACTTTTATAAGTTTAGGGACTTAATTGAAGTTAATTAAAACTGAAATAAGATGTTAAGGGTTAAAATCAAAATATTTAAAACCTAGGGACTGAAATAACTTAATTTAAAACTTGGGGAGGGGCTTAATTGACAAAAATCAAAAATTATAAACAATATAAATCTCTATCTCTCTCTCTTTCTCTCGTTTTTCAGAGAGATAGATAGAGAGGGACGTCGACGAGGGAAGGGCTTTGCCCTTCCCTGCTTCCGCCATTGCCGCCGGCGGTGGTGGCAGTACCACCACCAAGGGTGGCGTCGGCGGTAGGGGTTTCTCCTTCCATGGTTTTTTTTTTGGTGTTTTGTTTTGCCCGAAATGGAATGGGGCTTGGGCTCGATTTTCATTTGATTTCATTAGTGGCTCAAGCTCGAGAAATAGGCTGGGAAGTAAGGTAAGCTCATGGGTTGTATTTATTTCTTGATTGTGTGGTGATTGAAGCCGATTTGGGGTTCAATTTTTTGGTTGGTAGTTCTCGGTTTCGATGGATTTGGGGTGATTCGAGTAGCTCGTTTTTCTTTTTGGTTTGAAATGGTGGTTTGGTGGAGATGATGGCTTGAGGTGGCTGGGCTTTAGGATTTTCTAATTGGGCTAAAATAAATAAATTCTAGTTTTGGACTCAATTAATTGGACTTAAATGGATTGGGCTAAAAAAATTTAAATTTAAATTGAGCTTATGTAATTGGACTTTAATAATTGGGCTTGAAATTATTAAAAATTGGATTTAAATAAAATAAATTGAAATTGATAATAAAATTATTATTCGGGATTGGATTCGATCGAATAGATTTAAATTCAATTTTATAACGGTTAGACGAACGCGCTTCTCTAGAAAAATTAGGGTTAACGTTTAGCGACACGTTTTTCGAGAAAACTAATTTATATAAATTAAAAGTTCGTGGTCGCTACAAATATCCTCAACATGGGTTCGACAAACCATCACAAATCAAATTCTTCTATACAAGATTATTTCCAGCTTTCAGGAGCATGGTAGACTCATCATCAAATGGATTCCTAACCACCAGAGTGATTGATGAAGCTTGGGAATTATTCGAGAGAATGGTTAATACTTTAGCCATATGGTCTTTAGATTGAGTGGGTCCAAAGAAATCAGCTAGAGTATATGAAGTAGATACCTACTCGACTTTATCTGCAAAGATTGACTTCCTATTTCACAAGGTAGCGAGCATAACACAAGCGGTAAATTCAGCACAAGTAAGGAGTCCAATTTTGAGGAGTGTGAACAGAACATGACATAACCAAATGTCTCATCCTTACACAAAGAATGGAACAAATGGATTATGCTCAATGGGGTCAACATCAGCACAACAATCCCCATTGTGACACATACAATCCGGGATGGAGAAATCATCCAAATTTCTCTTTGAGTAGAAATAAAAATCATGATCAAAATTACAACCGAGCTCAAGGGCAGTTTGAGCATGAGAAGAAACCCCAATTGGAAGAGCTGTTTGCAAAACTCATGGAAAAGACAGATATTTATATGGAGACAATGAATCAGTTCATGAGGAAGACTGAATCAAACTTCCAAAATTAGGGTGCTACTATTAAGAATCTGGAGACACATATGGGATAGTTAGCTCTTTCTATGACAAGAAGAGTACCTAGTGCATTGTCAATCAATATAGAAGTGAATCCTAGGAAGTATGCTAAAGCCATTACTACAAAAAGTAGAATTCAGCTACCTGAGATACATGTGAAAAGGCCAGGTACAGATAAAGAGACAATGAAGTCTTCTGAAAAAGAGAAAGTGGAACAGACGATAAAGGCATATACTAAAGAGAGTTCAGATACACCAGGGGTTAAGGTAACTACTCTTATCAAGCCTTACGAGCCTCCTATTATATTCCTACAAAGGTTGAAGAGACACCAGTTTGATCAATAGTTTGAGAAGTATTTGGATGTGCTACGGAAAGTCGAGCTATAGACTATAAACTAGCGCTGGTTGGGAGGCAACCTAACAATTTTTCCCTTTTATTTATTCTGTTTTTTGCATTAGATTAGAATTTTAAAAAAAAAAACATATTTGGTAAATGTTTCACTTTTGTTTTTAACCATTTTTAACAATAGAAACATAAATCACCTGAATTCAAACTAACGATTTAAAATCGCAGTTTTGATTCGGTTGGTTAGATATAAAATCGCAGTTTTGATTCGGTTGGTTAGATAGATGTTTTTTTTTTTTAAATTCACTCCTACATATCATTTATCTAAATTATTTTTACCAACGTATGTGAGTCGAGATTTTAGATCTCGATTACTTCTAACAAGTGATATAGTAGAAAGTAAACGCTTAGATATATAGTTCTTGTGTTAAAGTGATTATTTTAAAAACGCGTTTTTCTACCCTAGTTTTCAACCTCACATTTTGAGAAAAATCATATTTACGTTCTATATCCTTTTTTTTTAACCGCAAGTTCTTCGCAACAAATAAAATTTAAATGATGTATTATTCAAAAAATTATTTTCATATAAGCACATATATAATATAGTAAACCTCACATTTTGAGAAAAATCATATTTACGTTCAACCTCACATTTTGAGAAAAATCATATTTACGTTCTATATCCTTTTTTTTTAACCGCGAGTTCTTCGCAACAAATAAAATTTAAATTATGTATTATTCAAAAAATTATTTTCATATAAGCACATATATAATATAGTAAATATATAAAACGCAAATTTAAAATTGAAAAGTTATTGCTATAATCAATTCACTTGTACCATTTATTCCACTTTCATCTTAGAAAAAAGTTTAGAGGCTTTGTTAATTATGAACATTTGTGCTAAAATAATCGAAAGCGAAAAGTGCAACAAAAATGTTATGATTGTGTGAAAATCTATATTTTATGAAAATACTAATTATTCCAACTTTTGGGATTCCATTTATGAAAAACTAAAAACTAAGGGCATGTTCTCTTTGTCGTTTTTAAGTCGTTTTCTGTTTTCAATTTTTCAAAACAGTAAAAACGCGTTCTCTTTCCTATTTTTCAAAATGTATTTTTGAAAATGAAAAAAATAATAATACTGAAAACGGAAAACGTTGAAAACCACGTTTTGTGTGTTTTGAAGCCAACCCAGCGTAATTTTTAGAAAACACGGGAAATGAGTTTTCTCACTTATTCTCTCCCTCCCCCCTCTCCCGTAGCACAGGCTTCCTCTGGTTCTCCTCTTCTAATCTCACAAACCCACAATCCAAAATTTCTTTGAGCTTGCGTTGCCAAGTCTACGGGTTTTCTACTGGTTCTTTCAATCTGCTTATCTGTAATAAACCCTACAACCCCAATCGGTCGTTAATTGGAATTGGAAACGTCTGGTCTATATTTCTGTGTTTTTCATATGTTTCGAGTTCTATGTTTCTGTATTTTTCATATGTTTCGAGTTTGATTTGATTTGTTTGGTGATTTGGGAAAAGTGAATCGCGGAGGCATAATTAATGTATAGTTCTATTTCCTTGCTAATTGGTTTTGGCCTATGGATTGAAGGGATTTGCCACTTTTGACTGGTTGATTGCTAGATCGGTAAAGGAAACAGAACGCAATTTCAAAAATATACAATTTTAAACAAGGGGAAGAATATTTGAGAGTAACTGCATCCTTTCCTATGGGATCGTGCACTTGCATACAGGTGCACCAGATCTATAATCATGCCAAAACTTATTTTCAGCAAAACCTTTAAATTCTTACTTAGTAGTGCTCCACACCCCATAAAATTCTTGAATGCCTGAATGATAACAAGCAGCTTCATTTTGCCACCAGTTTGAAGCCACGAACCTCGAAGGACTTGTTTGATGGAAGCGGTACAAATTTTCCAGAAATCATCTTGGACTATTAGAACCTTCTGATCATTCATCGACATACTTTTGCACTTCCAGAAAAAAGAAAAAACGTTTCAGGTGAGTTTTATGCATGTAAATTCTCAAGTTCATAAATTATGTAAAGTGTTTCAGCTACCCATTTTAGTGTTCTAAACTTTGAAACATGTATATAATGTAAATCTATACACTGGCTGAAGGGATTCAATTCTTGAATAGTCAAGTTTACTGGACAAATAAGCAGTAGTAAATAATCTCATTAAATTGATGTAGCTGGTTAATTCCTATGCTTTAGATGTATTACATTGTTTTGGAAGCTTGTAAAAGACAAATGTCTTGATTATAACAAAGAATAGGTTTGACAATGTACTTGATCTGTAATTTCTGGTATAGTTCAGTTCTCATATGCCCTATTGCTTAGTTCCGAACCAATATATTCTTTTAAAAGTTGATATAAAAGCCAAAAAATTGGTGTCATTCTTGCTACTTGGTTTTCTATTATCATTTTGTCATTTACAATACAGCTTAAGTTTGACTAGTGCTTATTTTTGTTCTAATCAAATTGTGCAACGTTTCACCATTTGGGACTCGAGGTATAATCTCCTACCTGTCGAAAACGAGCAAGAACAAGAAAAATTAAATGAAGGCTTGATTTATAACACTAATGCAGTTTTTTTTTTTTTTATCAAGATTATGTGGAAAACTAGTGGTTGAATGTGTTCTCCTACACAGATTACCCAGCCCTTGATCATGGTGAATGAAGTTCTTCCTGTGTTCTGTTATTTGCAGAAGGACATCGATTATAAATTGTCAAGAACTGATACAAGTTCTACGTAACTTCACACTTGTATGTTGAATGCCAGGGAGCTGAAATTGATGGTTAGATGTTACAAATGTCACAGTATGTTTCATGCCTAATGATGTATGATCTTGAAGTAATTTTTGAGTGTGGTAGATTTTATTTATAGCATTATGGTGCAAAGATGATGGAAAAAAGGATTATTATGTTATGAACTTTACTTCTTTCTGAGTTCTTGAAGTCGTTCATTGCCCTGAGATTTTGGCGTTTACACAAAGCTCGGAAATGCATTTGAAGTTGGTTCTTGGTTTTCTTTGTTTAGCAGGATTATGATGAACATAGCAGGATTAATTGGAAGAACATAATGATCTACACTATTGGAATTCAGACTAATTGGAAGAGCATAACAGGACTTCAAAATAACTTCAAATGCTTTTGTTCTGCCTGGAAAGTTTTCAAGCTGATTGGAAGTCTTTTGTGGAATGTTGTGTTTCGAAGTTGTGCAGTTGAAACTGTATTTGTTTTTTCGTTACTTTAGCTCGGCTCTATTAATAATGCCAATTCTACTCTTCAAATTTACTTGTGAAAAGGCATCTCAATATAAATGCGATGATGATTGACTTGTTTAAGAATAAGTCAGTCTTATTTATCCATTGTTTGTTCCCCATTATTTCGAATATATATTTTTATTTTTATTTTTCGATCATATTTTTTGAAATAAGAAATATTACACGCAAATTTAAAAATTTTCCTTATTTTTTAACCCTACATTTTATATTAAAATACTATTTCAAAATATAATTTCATAAAAAAAAATGGAGCTCAAATATCGAATGAATAAACTATAAAGGAAGGGAAAGATCTGTGTGCTTATTAAAATTTATTGAATAATCATATTTATTGAATAAAATATTCTCAAAAAATATTTTCAAAATTTCAAAGTAAACGTATTTTCCATTTTTATGTTTTGAGAAACAGTTTTTCAGAATGACAAAAATAACACATTTTCAACAATTTCAAAACAGACACTCAAAACACAAAACACAAAATGAATTCAAAACTCAAAACACAAAACTAAAACACAAAGAGAACAACCCCTAAGATTTGCTAATAATATACGAATTACTGCACCTAATGTTTGACCGTAAGATTATACAACACTTCAAAAATTAATTGATCATGAAAAAGAGAAAATTCATGGGAGATTTTAGTAACATAATTAAAAAAATGGAATTTATAAAATTGTTTTAGAATATATTACCATGATTGCAAGGGGAAATCCATGCCGAGAATACGGATATCGCTAAGAATTTGTATAATTCTTCAACATTTCTCCCAACTTATGTTTAAACACCCTAGTAGTGTAATAGTTGTTAAATCTATCAAGATAGTCCACCATATAAAACTACCATGGGTTAATACATGCATTCTCATCTGCTGCCAAAAGTACATATACAAATATAACGAGGAGGCCCAACTTATATTTATCACTCTTATGCTTGCAACGTTCTAACAATGAACCTTTCTTTATTTTGTTGTTGATATGCTTGAAACGTTCTTTCACGAGTCTAGAATTCTTCCCTAGCTTTGGATCCTCGTCCTCCATATCCCTAGTTTTAAGCCCAGTCACCAATGTGAACTCTTGCAATCCGAATCTTGTAAGCTTGTCTCCATTTTTAATCCATACTTCATTTTCTTTTGAGGTACTTACCGATATTAGAATTAACTAGCGGACCAATTGTGACACAAGCTTTATGTCCCTCAAGCTCAACAAATGTCCAAAGCAGGAGTTTGTGAATAGGTCTTGAGGCTTATCATCCAAGCAGTAGAAAATTTCGTCAATCAATTTCATTTTAACCTATTACTTATCTTCACGTTCACTATGTTTTCAGCATCCATTTCTTCCTAATGAAAAATGCAAAACAATAATTGAGTTAGGAATCTTATTTCTCAAAACAATCATTTACCAAATTTTGACAAAACTAACAATGATAGTATTTGAGCATTCTCCATATATAAAGATGAAAGAGCATTGTTAGATAAGAACAAACAACTAGAAGGCATCATAACATATTAAGAGCAAACAGCCAAATATCATGTATCAAGAAACTCCCAAAAACATTCAAAGAAATTGCACGCCTAGTATCCATGGTTATTGTTCTTAAAGTTCTGAAACAACCATCATGCAGTCAACCTATGTTTCTCTTCACAAACTATAAAAATATTGGATTCAAAATTGGGATTAAACACATGACCTCCTCTCCATCAACTCAAGGGATTTTTAATGCATTAAAGCATACATTTTGGTTGTCCATTCAAAAGCCATTTCAATCAAGATTACCAAATAGAAACATCAAGACCACTAATGTGCATTTTAATTGCAAGTTAAGTTCTAGCAAAATATAATGAAGCCTAATAAAATTGAGTTATAAAAGCACTAGAAATGCACTGGATCCTATTAGATTTGAGCTTACATTTCTAACAAATTTCAAATCATTTTGCACTTTTTTAAAGAATCCAAGATTATTGCTATAAATTTGTCTATCGCCGTTCACTTTCATGATAATTTAACCCGAGTTATGAGTTGCTTTCTTTCCCTTATTTATTGCTACTGAAATATAAACATTACCATAAGGTCCTCAACATAGACAACCATTAACTATTCTATGTGTGATAGCCTAGTTTGCTAAGCATAGAGTTGGACAAAACTCCCGAACCGAACCGAACCGAACCAAAGCGAACTGAGCGGTTCTTCATAAGTTAAATACTCGAACGGGTATCTGAATCAAGAACTAATGGGTTTGGGTCGATTCTCGGTTCTAGACCAAGATCTGAAGAATCGAATCTAAATAATTTTTTTATTTTTTATATTGAGTTAATTAAATTATTTTAATTTTTTCTAAACAAATTAGCAAATTAATTAAACAAACAAGCCAAATCCATGTCTAGCCAGCCCAGCCCAACCCAATTTCTAAATTCAAATTTTAATTTTAATTTTTTGGTCCCATTATTAATTTTTTTGTTAGCCCAACACTTGGGTCTTATCATTCCCATTTCCATTCCAATTTCATTTGGTAAACAGTACTGGAGGGGGCATTCTTGATCCATTTAGGAGTTCTTTAACTCCTAAAACAGTTGAAGCCTAAATTTGTATACAAAACTGACCAAGGGAAGATTCTAGACTCTTAAAAGTTTCCTAAGATAGATTTTGCATGGAAGAACAGAGTTCTATGAGGGCATTGAAACATGTAATAAATATATATTATATATATTTTTTATTAAATCTTATTAGTTGAACAATTTTTAGTTTATTTGTTTTTGTTAATTATGCTCGTAGAGTTTCTTACTATGACAAATCAAGCAATTTGTGATTAAATCAAATAGTTGGTAAGTATTATCGATACTTAAAAATATTTTATTTTTATAATTTTAAATTTATATTTCATTTTCTTTATGTAGGCTTCTTAAAGCAAATGAATTATTGATATGAATCAACGATGTTTTAATATTAGTAACTACTTTTTGGTATTTGTATACATTGAATTAATCTTATTGGGCAGGACGATCCCATTTATTAAATACTCGAAAAGTTTTGGTCTATTCGGTTCTGAAGAGAACCGAACCAAACAAACTCATGTCCAACCCTACTTGAGCCCCATAAGCTATACTCTCAATTCAACTTCAGCTTGCAGTTTTAATGCTAAATCCAATCAAAATAATAGATAAGAAGAATCAAAGTACGTAACATGTAATTTCCTTTTGCTTACTCAAGCCTCAAGGGCACTCCCACTCGGACCTTTTGAGAAAGAACATACTCCTTCAAGATACATGTAGACTTTTAATATGTTTTTCTTTCATCCCTTGCTCCATTTTGAAACACATATATCTAATTATCAAACATTTAGAGAGATTCCAGCCATATCTCAAACTCATACCAACACACACTAACTGTAAAAATTATTACATAAATAAGGTAGATAACTTACTCCTATTGCATTCGCTTCCACCTTTGTAATAATAAGGAAAGGAATTCTAGAATTTTCGCAAATTTGTAGTTGAATATTTCATAATTTCTATATCTTCAAGTTTATGAAACTATGCCCATAAACAATTGATGCTTCCCAATCAATTGAACTTGATGGAATGCAGTCGATTTTACTAGGTTTAGAGTAAAGTTGAAGACGACGAAAGGGGAAGAAAGAAGCCGTCATTTCAAAAAATAGAGAATAGGGTTTTACAACGGGTGAAAAAAATATGGTGATTTTTGAGTTAATAGTTGAAAGTCAATTTTGTAATTTTACCATTTAATACAGTTTGGAATTTAAAAAAAAAAATATGAGTCAAAGGCCATTTGTCCAAGCTCTCTGTCCAACCTGGTTAACTGACCAAATTTCCCAATATATAATATTAAAAAACTTGTTGCATTGAAGTATGTGCTACACTACACCAACATTGTTGGTCAAGCTAAAGTAATACCGTATGCAAACCTTGTCGGTTGAATCAAAGTATTGATAGTAACTTTTTTAATGGAATAAAACTCGAACTAAAATAACTCGAAAAGAATATTTTTGAAGAGATGAGAGAATTAGAAATCCATTTTAACTTGTAATTGATTCAATGTAAACAAATTTTGGAGTAAGGGGTGGGTTCTTTGTATAGATTTTTAAGTTTCTCTTGGGAATAAGTGTACCTTTTGGCCCAATCAATTTGAGCCCTTGGATCACATCACTTCATATTGTAAGGTCCAGATTGGAGATGATAGCTCGGATCTTGCCCACCGACATGGGCTACGAGCAACTAGCTATTGGCAAGCCATAGGAGCTAGTCTAGGTGGACTTCATAGTATCAAAATTTCTATTTCTAAAAGTTTTTCATAATATAAAGGACAAAGCTACTTGTAAATCAAATTTCTATATCATGTTTGACATCATCATTGTTGGCTAGATTTAATTGGTGAAAAACTGTTTTATTTTCTAAACTGTGAAATGGTAAATTGACACGTGACGGAGTGTAAAACTTGATGTACATTATTGTTAAGTTTTTTATGTTGCAAGTGTACGATATCGTAACAAGTAATATAGTAGACTTTTGAGTCCAGATTATCATTTCTATGAGGACTATATTTCAGACTTAATCTACTTTTCTAACTCTTATTTGATTAAAGTACACAAAATCAAGAATGGTAATAGTTGTGAATCAGTTTTTTACTTGTGAACTAATGGAAAGTAATAAAACATTGCAAACCCTGATTTAATAAGGATTCAAATACGTAATGAATATTAGGGTAAAACAAGTTCATCTAATATCACCTAAATTCTCAATTCAAGATTCTAACCTAATGTAGTGTTTGGTCGAATCCTTATATAGTAATCAATTTACCCTTCTCAAATTCTCATTGATCCTATTTAATTAATTCAATTCCATATCTCTATGCGAATTACCCTTAGTTAAACGAATTATAGTTCTAAGAATTCCTGTAACTACCACAATAATTAGTATAGGTACTACACGTTATACTACTTTACCGGACTTTATTATACATTCTAAGCCACAAACTCACCTTTCGATTCATAAGATAACTCAGAGCATTAGTCTCATAACAAAATCAACACATAAAAGAATATGCTACATAAATCTTTTAATTAAAGAATCAAGAATCACAAAAGACTACATTGTTTTCCCTAATTTAAAGTTTAGTAAAGCATAATGTAAAAATAAAAACAAATAATTATCTTTGAGTACATCACTTGATTAATTGAATAAAGATATGGAAAAGAATCAACTTTTGCACCAAGGTCTTCTTTCACTTTCAATCTTTGCTTTAAACTTGAATTCCGTGATGAATTTCTTTTCTTGATTCGACTCTTCGATCTCTCTCTCTCTCTTTTTAACGTGTAGAACCCCCATAAAAGTGTCTTATTTATTCTATTTATACTCCCCTACACGATTTTCCAAAAATGGGAGTTTTTCTGGACTTTTCGCATGCCTAAACATCATAACCCTAAAATAGGCAGTGCAACACATAAGCACTAGAATGCAGCGCCTAGGCGCCGCGATGACCTTTGAAGTAATGCCTAAGCACTATAGTTGTAGCGTTGCTTAAAACAAGCAACCCTGCAGCACCTGGGCGCGAGGTCGTTATTCCAAACTCTGCATCTACTTCAATATTTTTGTCATAATTTTTTCTCCCGATATTCGATTAAGGTGATTCAAAATGAGTTGGAACTATAACTTATAGGGATACAACATTTCTAGAAATATCTCTTTTCCAATTCGAACGTTTACTGGGCCAAAAATGGGTCTCAATCTCCAACTAAAAATCTGGAGATCCTTGTGCGATTGAAAATTGATTTGTAAAAATATTTTGGCCATATTTTCACTCATTTTGACCTTTAGTTGTATCCATTTAAACCCTAGAATTCTCGAATCTACATCGTGAGCTTCGACATAACTTTTGGATATTTGCACTTTAGCCCCCAAACTTTGGATCTTACCATTTTTCGCTTCTTTCTTTCAATTTCACTTCTATTAATTGAGTTTCACCTAATAACACATTACATAATAAATTAGGCCATAATTCCATTAAAGAATTACGAAATGTCAAATTTTAGAGGCCGAATAAGTGTATAAAATAAGATGACAAGGGATTGATAAAGCATGACTCTTTAAGGAAAGGTTGTGTGTACCAAAAGATGAGGGATTGAGAAAAGAAGTTCTTGAAAAAGCACACTTAACTCCATATACTGCTCATCCAGGAGGTAAAAAAATGTATCGAGATCTAAGGAGTATATTTTGGTAGAGAAATATGAAATGGTGCATAGGTCTTTTTATGAGGAAGTGCATGACTTGTCAACAAGTGAAAGTTGAATATCAAAGGCCATCTGGATTGTTGGAACCATTAACAATTCCACGATGGAAATGGGAGCATATAACTATGGATTTTGTTATGGGTTTTCCAAAATCAGCTAGGGAAAATGATGATATGTTGGTTATAGTGGATCGGTTAACAAAGTCAGCTTATTTTCTACCAGTAAGAATGAATTTCAGTATGGATCAATAAGGACGATTATACATCAAAGAGGTCATCCGTTTACATGGTATCCTAGCCTCAATTGTATCTGATAGAGATCCAATATTTACCTCAAAATCTTGGAAAAGCTTGCAAGAAGCTATGGGAACCAAGTTAAACTTCAGTACAACTTTTCATCCTCAAACTGATGGACAATCGGAGAGGACTATACAGACTTTGGAGGATATGTTACTGCATGCATCATTGATTTAGGGAGCAGTTGGGAAAGTTATGTACCATTGGTAAAGTTTTCCTATAATAATAGCTATCAAGCTACGATAAAAATAGCACCTTATGAAGCTCTCTATGGCAAGAGATGTAGATTTCCTCTTTATTGGGATGAAGTAGGTGAGCGGAGAGTTTTAGGACCGGAAATAATTAAGGAAACTAGTCGACCGGTTGATAAAATAAGAGCTAGAGTCAAGACAGCCTAGGACCGACAAAAAAAAGTTATGCTGATAAAAGGAGAAAAGACTTGGCATTTAATGTTGGTGACAAAGTTTTCTTAAAGGTTGCCCCGATGAAGGGAGTTCTTCGCTTTGGAAAGAAGGGAAAACTTTGACCAAGATTCATGGGTCCTTTCGAAATTTTGCAAAAAGTTGGAAATGCAGCTTATCGAATTGCTCTGCCATCAGATTTGTTAGCAATTCATGATGTATTCCATGTGTCAATGCTTCGACAATATGTGTCAGATCAAAGTCATGTGCTTAGTTATCAACCATTAGATATCAAACAAAACATCACTTATGAAGAAAAACTAGTAGCAATATTAGATCACGAAATCCAACAACTGAGGACAAAAGAAATTCCATTAGTGAGAGTTCAATGGAGAAACCATAATGTTGAAGAATCAACTTGGAAAGAGAAAAGGAAATCAAGACCAAGTATCCAGAACTTTTCAACTAAGTTATGGGTACTTTTTAGATGTGATCAGGCAATATATGTGACCTCAAATTGATTCTTTTCATATTTGACTTGATCTTCTGACTTTGTGCATGTTTCTCCAGCCAACCAGTCAATTTACATAGAGCATCGTACATGCACATGGAGGATGTTCTAAGTTGATCGGATACCATGCCCACACACATTAGCAGTAATAGCAAGTATAAAGAGAGATCCGTACGATTATTGTTCATACTTTACACATGACAAACATATATTAATGCATACCAAGATTCTGTATACTCGGTTGCTAATCCAAATGAATGGAATGTGACTTAAGAAGTAGAAAGTATATCCATATTACCACCCAACCAAAAGAGAAGTGCGGGAAGGCCAGCAGAAAAGAGAAAAAGATCGTCGAGTGAGGGAAAATAAAGGACGAAATGTGGACGTTGCCAAGTTAGTGGACACAATCGTAGAACGTGCACCAACTTGATTTCTCTTAGCGAAAACAAACCAAAATTAACTTGGACATCGCGACTTGTTTGTGATTAATTGCATTTGCAGTTCAATATTGTAACTATAAAGTTTGTCATTTAATTCTAAATCGTAATTCTTAATACCTCGAACGTTTCATTACATATTTGGCCAATATGATTCATGCATGCTATTTACAATATCATTTGCATCCATTTCTCCTAATTTCTTTCTTTTAAAACTGTAGTTTAATTATTGAGAGCATGGGATCTTTATATGGTGTTAGCCTTTGACTACATTAAGCGATGATAGAGAAGCTAGGTTAATCTAGATGTGGAAGATTGACTTGTTAAGCAAGTGGAACCTTGAAAGGTCGGAATTAGTATCGATAACGGTTATAGCTTTCCATTCGGTTGATCAAGGTCACCATAAATCCTAAGTCGGTAATTGATCTATTTGGGACACAAGGCATGAAGTGACATGATCACTACACAATAATATGGTTTTATATGACATTATAAATGTTGAGGTGCGAATTGTTGAAATAGAGCGGAGATCGGGTATCAATCGGGTAAGTAATTAAATGAATGGTTGAGGAAGTAATGCTATAAAATATTTTGGGATCTTAGGGTAGGTAAATTGGATTGTAAACACATTAAAATAAGCCAACGATATTTTATTTTTACCAGCAATGATATGTACAAAATCAGATTTTAACCCCAAAAAACCACCTCATGCTTAGTCACCTCCTACTTGTTGATTTATCCTTATAATGGTAGATTCCTTCAATCTTAAGTATTATCCACTTCTTTAAGACTTCAATTATATGACATATTATCCATGAATTTCACACAAACCGCCCAAGGAGCGATACAAAAATCAGAATGTAACTAGAAGGTGGCACATCCTACTTAGTATGTGATGATTTGTCACTTTAACATCAAGTTCGTTAAACCTTAAGGCTTCTATCACATCTTCTAAAGCCTCATCACCCTATATTGGATAGATATATATCTTACAAGTCACATAAGGGTCCAAATATGGGAAAGGAAGAGTCAAGTATGGCTGCATGAAGCCACATCATGCTTGGACACCTTATACTTGGAGACACTTGTCCTTTAACCACCAATTTCTTCATCCTTAAGTATCAAACACGACCTTAACCCATATGACCCTTTATCTAGCTCCTAAAGAGGACACTTAACCCCAAAATTTCTTCAAGTTATCCCCAAGTGAAGAGGAAAACAAAAGCCTAACACTCTCAAGTACACATTTCAACCAAAATTACTCCAAGTTTTAAGGTAAGATACTTTCTATGCTCAAGTGGTAGGATATCATGGTAATATTTATGCTTGAGCTATGCATGAAAATCATAATATGAAAGATGTGGACAAGTCCACAAAGTTAGATTTCTATTTATGCCTTAGGACAAGTCCGACTGGCACCGGCAAGCCGAAATGTGCAAGTATGTGTTTGAATGCTTTCTTATGTGTAGTATTAACATGTTAAATTCGAGCATGGTATCTTACAGAGTATTCTTTATACTCATAGTATTTTATACTAAATTTTCAGTTCCGTAATCGTTGAGATAGTGGAAGTCAGTTGACATACTCGATGATGGGTTAAGGACAAAGTTATTTTGTATCGAAATTTTCTTTTCGTATGTTTTGTTCGAAGACTATTTTGTAATATGATACTGAAAGTAAATTTTGTAAACATATCTTTCATGTTATGCTAAAATGCATTTTTATAGACCTTTTCCTGCAATGATAAAAGAGGCAGAAACTAGACAGGTTTTTACTAACTCTATAAACACCCATTTGAGACTTTAAAAAATACCTCTGCATTCCTCTTTGAGTTTTCTTAATATAAGCACAAGAATAACTCAATTTGGATATCTATGGCCTGAGATATAAATTTTTAACCGTCGAAAGGTCAATCTGAAGTTTATGTACAGTACCTTACTTTTTTTGTAAAACGTCTATATCATATGATCTTGGGAAATTTTCCATATTTTAACATATGAAACTACTTGGAAATATGTTTCTAATGCTACAGATTTCATATAAAACGGAGTTGGGATGAATTTTATAAAAATATTTGAACTGGCTATCCCAATTAGTCGTGACAGCCCCAAATTCGTATATGTAAAGAATAATTTCAGGTCAGCATGCACTTCTGTTGGCCAGTAAATTTTACAAAGATATTTTACTATAAATTGAAAATAATTTTCCAGTATGTATTACATTTTATGTTTATATGTAGTAAAGGCAGAAGTTATTATGTTTAGTGTGTGACACTCAAAGCTTAAGTTCGGGATGTTACAAAACTTGTGACCATTTGTTGAAAATTTATTTTCATTAGAAACAGTTCTGAACAAATTCTGTACATGTGATAAGTGATGACTTGATAACTAGAGGCATACAATCTGTGATATTAGGTAATGAAATAATCGTTTGTAACCTATCTCCTTGGTATGTGTTATCTACGAACTTAATGATTGTCCGGCAGTGACATGTTTTAAACATCATAACACAAGTCACTGTGATGAATTGGTAACATTGTGACCAATGTGTTCGCACATAGTAATATGTATCCAAAGGTTTAGATCAATGCTTTTGTGACCTGTGACCTATTGTTTCAAGCATATGTGAACGGTTGTGCCCGGAATAGTTTCAGGCATATGTAACATGTTGTTTCATGCATATGTGACTTGTGACCTATTGTCCCATGCATATGTGACCTATTGTTTGAGTCATATGTGACATGCGATCTATTGTTTCAGGCAAATGTGACCTCTTTTTTCAGGCATATGTGACATGTGACTTGATGTTTCAGGCATATGTCACCTGTTGTCTCAGGCATAGTTTCTTTAATGAAAAAAATGATCATATTCGTTACCAAATACGAATTTCATAAATTTGTTCAATACCTGTACATATATTTGTAACCAAAAATCCAACTATGCGAATAACAAATATAGTTGTTGAAACCTGTGACAAATCGGTCTTTGGCATCCAATTCAAAATTCACAAATGTAAATGCATGTCTGCTACATTGACATCAACTACACCCAAAATATTAATGTGCTACTAATGACATCAAACAAATATAATAGTCTACTTCCACCCAAAAATGACACCATATTATCAATCTACTGCAATGACAACTCCTTTTGCCTTCACTGCCTTTCTGGCCTCCTTGATCTCCTTATGTTAAAGAGACGTGTTGCAATGTCCAATCTCGCTTGGCCAGCATCAAACATCATCGGCATAGACTTCATATCGTTGTGAATTATGTATTCCGCAATCGTGATTGTACACAATTCAAACAGCAACTTGTAATAAATAAGATAGTAAGAGTAGCGTTAAACAAGATAATAAGTAACAAATGTACCCATTCTGTTGATAAGGTATATTATCAGCAACCAATATCATCATCCCCAGTGAATCGTCAGCGTCAGCCACTCTTTCCCATATGTCAAGGCTATTAATCAAATGGGGGATAATTATTGCAGGTGGTTCAATCCCTGAATTCACCATATTCTCACGATAGGTCTTGTAGCTAGAATGAAATACATAAAGGATACGCTTTCTTACGTCAAGAAAGCCAAGCATCCAGTGGACACAATTGGTCGACAAAATTGGCAACATAACACAACAGACATCTGCCCAAGGATGATTGTATTTTATCTGACCACCTGTGGCTACTTCATAAATGTAGGAATCTGTCATTATCACATTAGGATCTTTCAAGAACTGGGGAGACAATTTTTTTATCTTCGCCTGGAAAAATGTGTCTGTCGTTGTGGTATGTATTCTGGCAAGTAGACTTCTTGTTGCAAATTGCCGTAGATAATAGAAACACACATCCATGTGCTGCCAAATTGAAAGGATTCATCAGAGTGTTATATGACCAAATTAGAATAATGTGTGACCATAATATGTGACCTAAGCCTAAAATTGTGACTTGTATGATATGGACAAAACTTTGTGACCTATGTCCTGGGCGCATAAATGTGGACCTTATCTAATTTCTGTGACCAATGTATATTAGTTTGCCATGTAGCTTCTGAATGAAAATGTACATGTGACTTGTGTGCATAATTGTGACTTGTGTACATAGTTGTGACTTAGGAAATTCATCAGTATGCGACCTTGACCCATTCCATTGAACACAAGACATGATATAATAGAAAACATACCGAGCTGCTAAGAGATGAATTTGAACAAAGAAGCTTATGCCACCATGTTTTTGACTCTACTGTTATTGAACCAAATGCAAATGAAGGACGAATCACATCATCTGCATCGTTGATTTTTTTCTTGCAACATAGAGATGAATATAGAGACATGAGATAAAAAATGTAAGTGAATGTTTTACGACACATTTATAGATTGCAAAAAATGAACCAGTACATACCTGTTCCGTGGTTTGTAACCTTAGTTGAACCAGTTTTTAAACGCTACAACATCACTCTCACCGGTTGCCTTGTCATGGTTTTCACACACGACCACAACATATGAGTGCTTGATTTGTTTTCCAGTACCTGTGACATATGGGGATTGTAGTAGCCTCATTGGTTTGGGAGCTCTCTTAACATGCAAGCCGGATGACGGTGCTGATGGAGGTGATATCTGCAAAAGGACAAAACAAAAACTACTTACGTGCACATGGTTACATATAGTTTGACATGACAGTTTAACCTGTGACCTGTGTAAAGATACGCGGGATATATGACCTGTGACATGTGGCAAGACTTATACATTTCTATGTTACTTGTGATATGTGGCCGACTTACAAAATACATGTGACCTGTGACCGAGTTAAAAGTATAGCAACATATGCAAAACCTGTGACTTGTGACCTGTAACCGAGTTTAAAAAATACATGTGACCTGTGACAGAGATAAAAAAAATAGCAACATATGTAAAACCTGTGAATTATGACCTAATTGAAATAGACAAGTGACATGTGTTCATCAACAAATAATAATTATTAAAAAAAATTTGTTTTGCAATACCATAATCCCCTTATTTTTTTCGTCGTCACCACAGCATCAACAACCTGTTTTAACTTGCAATCGCACTAGCAATTGTATCATCAACACATTGTTGTACTTCTGAAGTTTGGAAAATGTCATTGAGGTTCACCGCACCTGAAGTGATTGGCGTAGATGAAATCCCCAAATCAAACGATGGTGTCAGAGGAAGATATGGGTAGTCAACTACACCGGCAGTGTCCAACTTACCCTTTCCTTTGCTGTCCACAGGTTGTTCATGTGTTGTGACCTGATGGAATTATAAAATCTACACGTCAAACGTAAAAAAAACCATGAAAACAATTTGAAACTCACATTTGCACTTACTTTCTCTGGTGGTTGCTCTTCAATTGCGTCACTGTTCCCATTATTCTTCTCCTTCAACTTCTCCAAGATGGCATCCATCGTACTTGAAATCAAGCCAGTCATGGAATCTGACAGAAAAGTCATGTTGGACCTTTTGTCCATCATGTCACATTTAATCTCTCCTTGCATTCGGATAATCTAGTTCAATTTATTCTTAAGATGCACCTTCAATAACATTAACTGTGATTTGACATCATTTAGATGTCCAGTTAATTCCACATTCTTCGACTACATCTCCGACATTTTCCCATTCAATTCCTTCAAATGTTCGAACATATCTATGGGAACAACATAAAATCCCATAATGAACTTGTTTGAAGTAAGGATATTAGAATGTAACAGTAATTTTTGACTTCACACTTGGACATTAATCCACTTACATCTAATTGCGGTTCACTTCATTCATGAGTCAATATCGGTTCACTCGGCATAGGAATTTCACTTGCCTGTAGCATCGTATTGACATCATTGTATGCTTCCTACCCCTCAATTGGACTGTAAATGTCGCTAACATATGTTGCCTGCTGTTCAGTAGAGAGGATGGAAAAAGTTGGTGTCCTATGTTTTTTGGGTGGTGGCACCACAAAGTCATCATCTTCATCAACATCACTGAAATGACCATTTCTTCCATCTATGATCATCAGCAACCGTGTCTGGGATGTGCTAGCACCTGTGCTCTCGTGCTCTACATCTTCAAATTTCGAGCTCCAGATACACGTGGTTGCATAGGTTTGGTGTACATAACACCATTCATATATGGAGCCTCCATCTCCGTGTCAGATGGAACGATAAAACATATTTCAAGCTGTGACAAAAATGCACACGACACAAATGTTATTAATGAAAGCCTCGAATGTATTAATATTTATTGTGACCTGAAATTAATGAATCAGGTACATGTAAAAGATTTAAATTGTGTGATATGTTCATGCATATTCAGTTATTTGTGACCTATTCATACAAATATGTGACATTGTGACATGTGACATGAAAAACTTATAAAGACTTACATCATGATTGGAGAATACATCTTCATCCAACTTGACAGTAGATGGTTGTTTCTCCGACCTCCAGTTCACAATTAGGGGGAAACTATTACCCATCCTATATGTCACAAGTCCGTTTAATCCGGGCATTGACTCATATATCCACACTTGAAATGCAACCAAAAAGCCCTTCAACCTATAATGTGGATTCCTGTGACCTAAACCCTCCTTCAAAGATTTTAAAGACATTTGAAATAAGTCTTTGCCAAAAGGAAATCTCTCCAAAAGATCAAAGTCCTCTGCCAACGCAAACAAATAATTTTCAACCACCTTTTTGTATAATGTGGAGAACAAGTACGATGTAATAAAAAATATAATCCCGATCCTCACTACATTATGATCGTCAACGTCAGACACGTTGAGAAACACATCCCTCACAACTTCATTTGTGACCAACTTCAAATGCCCAAAGTATGTATCCTTAATCCTAGATGAAACCTTGTCAATATCTTTCCTAAAGTTATCACCAATACATCTAAGGCTAGTGACCAAACAGAATTCACACAAAAAAAATCTCAAATATATATTGGCAACCTTGAACTACGTCTCATTGGGATTAGGTTGCTTGACTTCCCTCATCAACAAATAGTATATAAGCTGAGGCTGCAAAATAATTTCATTACATTTAATGAAGTGCGAGAAACATGTTCTTGCCAAGATAGCCCTTTGACCATCATCGAGCTTTGACGTGAAGTTTGACAGAACATTTTTTGGCACATTGGTTGTAATTTTCCTCGAAAACCATGAGTCTTCGGGTATAATGTACTTCCAATCCTGGGTCACAATAAAGCAATAACTTAGATTACACGTACAATAATATTTATCCACAACACTTCGTACTCATAAAAGTGATGTCACAAACAGGCAAGACTTGTGACCTAGATGAAACTGTTGTATTCAAACATGTGCATTCGGTCCCAATTTCTAAAAAACTAGGTCACAAACAACAACAGACTATCACAATTCCAAAAAAAACTTACATTCTTCGATTTCGACTTTCGTGGGTACACTGGAGTTCTAGGGATTTCCTCTCGAATCGGCTTTTCCACTTTCAGCAGCGAAGTACCATGGGTTTTCAGATTTTCTTCACATCGTTCCTTCGACATCTTCAACTTCTTTCTGGATCGTTCTGTGGTTTCAGAGTCTTCTCTGACGTTGGATTGTGGCCTTCGATCACAACTTCTCCTAAGCACCATAACTACTCTTCACCGTTCGCAAAATTTGAGACAAAGTCTTGGTCACAGTTCTTTCTTTCTTCCCAATGCCTTCACCACCTCACTGCCTACACTTCTTCCATGAACAATATATGCAATAATCGAATTGGGGTTTTTGTTTGATGTCAAAATGAAGAGAAATGGTGTGATTTGGGTAAGAATCAATTTGGGATTTTTAGGAATAGGAAGAGTTATGATGTTTAGCGGTTCTAGGCAGTTATAAATGTAGTTTACTTTTTTAAAACTCTCTCTCTCTCCAATCCCCCCCTAAAAAACGGGTTGGTTATTATAATTAAAAAATAATTCTTTAAAACCTGTTTTGTGAAAAATTGAACTTGAATCTGGATTTGTGAAAATTGAATCTTAAATACCTGTGTAGCTTTAATTTCCTCCAAAAAAAAGCCCCAAGATTTTAGGGCTCAAGTCGAGCCTAGACCGGGCCCATTCCCAAAAAATGGGATTTGGTCCGGGCTTTTGGCTTGAGCCTTTGTCGAGTCGAGCTAGCTCACAGACTTTTTGATTTTGATTTTTTATTTTTTTTACTCAAATATATGAAAATTTGATCATTAATTTACGAACTACAAATTTAATTTAAAAACTAAAAAACTAATTATGCAAGTTGTTGAATTTTACAAAGGGCTGGCTACACAATCCTAGAGGCTCCGAGCTAGCTCGACTCAAGCTTCTTTCGAGTCGAGCCATCAAGGCATCAAGCGGTTGGACTCGTTTTCCACTGGTGGAATCATAAGTTCAGAATACATGTGGATACTCATGTCAATATGGATCCCTTGATTCTTGATTTTATTAATTAGGAAAATCAATCTGAATTGGATCATTTATAAACTTGTGATTTTTATTTATGCCATCTATTTAAAAAATATACATTTTTTATTTTTGAAAAGAAGAAGCTCGAAAAATTATTTTTATTGCACCATTTTTTAAATTTAAGTTTTTTATTTAGTTGTATGTAGAAGAAGAAGCAGTAGCAACTCCAAATTAAAGCATAGGATTTGAAGTGATTACGTTTTCCTTTATAAATATGGATTTTCGTATTGCATCATCTTTTAATCATATTATTTAATTGCTTCACTCGATTTCAACAGGCCGATTTACACACTAACATGTTTATTGGATAGTTGTTGCTTTGTTGGCTTACTAATGAATTATTGTTGCCTCGTCGAATAATGTTGTTGCCTTGCTAGCTTTTGTTAGATTTTTGAATTGTAGAATTTGTAAACGTGTCGCCAACGTGTCCAGCTTTAGGAAAACATGTCGTATCGGTAACTGAAAGCCCAAGTTGGTGAATCAAGAGGTAGTGAATTGGTTATTAAAACTTTTTCGTTAATAAATCAAGTTTTAATATGATAAACAAGCAAATAATAGAAGACAACTAAACACAAATAAGCAAGCAAGTGAAACAACTTAATTTGCACAAAGTAAAAATGTTAAGTAGAAAGGATAGAGAATGCAAACGATATATTCATGGAGGATCGATCCAATGCAATGATCTACGTCCTCCGTTATCAAGCTCTCCGGTAAGAGCAAGTAGGGCTGGACAAAAGTTCCTGGACCGGACCGAACCAAACGATTCTTCAGAAATTAAATACCCGAACGGGTATCTGAATTGAGAACCGATGAGTTGGGTTCGGTTCTCGGTTCTAGGCCAAGAACCGAATCTAAATAATTTTTTTTTAAAATTTTTTATATTGAATTAATTAATTTTTTTAATTTTTTGTAAACAAATTAGCAAATTAATTACGTAAATTTAATTTTTGGTATTTGTATATATTGAATTAATCTTATTGGACAACTTGTTATTTATATGATTTTAAATTGTGCTACGTTAATTTGTAATAGTTACAAATGGACATGTTATTAGTGATATTTATGTAGTGTTATCATAAATGTTAAAAAATTTAATTATGGTACAGAACCGAATGGAACCAAACTAAACCGAATCCGAACAGTTCCATAATTATATTTGGACCCGACGGTTCCATTTATTAAATACCCGAAAATTTTAGGTCGGTTCGGTTCTGGAGAGATCGAATTGAACTGGACCATGTCCAGCCCTAGAGCAAGGTCTTTTTCACTCTATTGATTGACTTATGATGCAATCCAACCCTTTACAGCGCTTCCAGTGACTTACAACTAAGGAACACTGATCCTTTTACAACGTCGAGCTTTCCGGGACCTCAACACTGCCCACAATTCAAAATAAATTTACAAGTGAAATCTTCTCTTCTTAATAGATGATGATTCCAAAGTTGAGTACAAGAAGAGAAGTACGGTAACACTTTGATGTATGGTAATGAATGAAGCTCAAAAGTTTGATTTGAAAAACTTTGATGAATGAGATGATTTTCAAACTTGAGATCAATCAAAAGTTTTTCAAATATAGAATGATTTGATGATAATATATGAGGTGAGAAATCAATGCAATTTTAGCTCACAAAAAACTCAATTGAATGTTCTTAAGTTGTTGTAATAAATGAGAAGTGAGTTGATATTTATAGAGATGAAAAACGCCAAAGTTTCTGTCAAACCGGATCACCGGTCTGGTTGACCGCCAATTTTCGGATGACCAAAATGATCGTTTGTAGGAAAAAAATCAGAAGTGAGAACGGTCAAATCAAACCGTTTGAAGCATGTCTAGTCAATCGGCCGGTTCGGCTTGTCGACCGCCCCGTGTGGTGGCGGTCCGACTTTTTGATTTTCTGTTTTGCTATGTGACTTTTGAAAAGTATGATCTTTTGATGAGCATTTTTCACTAACTTTTTTAACATGAAAGATTATTTTCAAAATTCAGAAGTTAGTCATATTTGAAACACTTTTTAATGGATAGAATGGTTTTGAGCTATAGTCATTCATACCATATATTGAGTCGTTAGTACTTTTACATTTTTTGCTAAGAAAATAAGTATTTGATCTTACTCCATAGTCTAGTTCTTGATTTCTTAAATGTGGCTTCGATCTTTGACTTTCTTCAAGAGTTCGATTTGTGATGATAGATCTTGCTTTTTTACTGTCATTGATCAATATTCTTTTGTACTTGTTGAAAAAATAAAGTCACTAGAATTCAACTTATTAGTGAATAAGATCAACTTGTTCATTATAATCAAAACTTCGAGGTTTTAGATGAACCATATGTCAACAGTAACATGTCAATTCGTTATTGTTTTAGCCCCCAACTAAATTTTTCGATCTACCAACAATGTGTATTAGGAGAATGATCATATAATCAGGGATAAAGTCTGCAATTGACTAAAAATATCCAATGCTTGCTACATTTACACTAAACAACAAGTGAGACAAAGTGCAAATCATATGATATACATGGGCACACTCGACAAAAAAGATATATGTAGCCAACCCCTAGTAAGTAATGAATAATGGGGAGCGCTCAATGGATAAAGATATATGATAAATAATCTTGACCCTTAAATAAATCTAATTTAGGGGTATAGATCTAACTTTAAATGAAGCGCCATGAGTATTTTGAAGCACACGAGTCCAATGGGAGGCCTGTACTGAATGTAATCCCTTTTGATGATGACGCTTTAGAGGAGCCTGCAGAAGACTACAATTTTTTCATCTCCCGTCATTTTTTTTAACGCTAGATCTATACCCTTAAATTAGATTAATTTAAGAGTTAACTACATTTGTCAAATACATTTGTCCATTGATCGCTCCCCATGAAACTAATGAACATACTTTAAGCCCTTGTTTGGTGGGATTAAAATCTTATTTTTAGTCAATTTTGATACAAGTGAATGAAATGTGTAGTTCTCATGAAAAGTGTAGTTAAAATTAATTGTTGACTTTGACTTATATTAAAAGTTTAATTTTAATCTCTACCAAACAAGGGCTAAATGTACCGATGCACAACATGATGAACGAGATAAAGGTCTGTTCTCTAATGAAACAAAATTTTAAATCGTACAATCTCCATAATCCATAGTTCAATCATCAAACTATTATTTGAAATAATCCACATTTTAATCATCAAATTATTATCTGAAATACTTCACAATTATAAGCGAAAATTGAGTATGGTAACACTATAATTCACTACTCTATTAAAAGAAAGGATAGCAAAGTCACTGTTCCATTTTGCACCTTCGGTTTCACACTTAAACTGACTTCAGCTGATAACCGACTTACTTTCATTTACAGTCGACTTCATTTGCATCCATGCACACGCTGATCGCTTTCGTAAATATCTATTTTTGCGATTTGCCGACTACTCTATTAAAAGAGAGGATAGCAAAGTCGCTGTTCAATTTTGCACCTTCGTTTTCACACTTAAACTGGCTTCAGCTGATAACTGACTTACTTTCATTTACAGCCGACTTCATTTGCATCCATGCACACGCTGCTCGCTTTCGTAAATATCTATTTTTGCGATTTGCCGACCTAATGATAACCGACTTAGTTTCATTGGTAGGCGACTTCGTGTCCGTAAACCTAAATATCTGTTTTGATCTCCATTGGGATGGAAAATCCCTGATATTTTTGCATCCTCAGTTTGATATTTAAACCATATTTGCGATGATCGCCTTCGTAAATATCTGTTTTTGCTTTTCCAAATTCAACATTTTTTGCCGACCTATTTATATATATATATATTATAGAAGCTGCGCAACAATTTATTGATCTGTGCAGTTTTTCTTAGATATAATTCGTTAAATCAAAGACCTGATCAGCAGTAAACTTTTTCTGCAATTAGTGAGGTACGCACAAATTCACTCACTCGATGTCCATTCCTAATTTGGTTTTAGTACTGGTATTTTTTAAAAATGATTCTCATGGGCACAGTAGATTTTAGGAAATCAGCGAAAAAAAAATGTGATTTCCAATATTGTAAAATGTTGGGACGTGAAAGTGGCTCTATTTCATTATTCAATCCTTGTCGATCTATTTATTAACATTGTTCTGCTTGTTTTGAAGCCAAGAGCATTCCATATTTTCTCTTGTTCTATGCCTAAAAATTACAAAGGGATTCTTAAACTTCATTGTAGGATTTGTTTACAATAGCTACAGATCAGCCATCCAGATTTCCATCCGCTTTTACGTTTGTGCTCAGGGCAATTTCAACCCTTGAAGGTAATTTCTCTACCAAATGTATTGTGTTTCCCTCTCATTGCAACTCATCTACTAAATTTGATCCTCAACTGGCTGCTCTCCAGATTCCTTTAATTAAATCTCCTTCATAAAAGATATTTGAGAATCATTTGATATTTGATTATTCCCAATCATAGAAGTTACCGTAAGTTTCAAATTGTCTTTGGAGAGAGAGAGAAAAAATTTGTGTGCATTCTTTTATTATTGGAAAATTGGAACTAATCCAAAAAAAAAGAAGAATGATGCTCTAGGAAAGGGGGACGATGAAGCACATTGAAAGAACAACTATTTACACGTTTTATTATTGCCTTGGAATCTAATGGTTTTCTCAAATGACGAGTTAGCATTTTAACCTTAACCCTATGGAGTTAAAATCATTATTGCATTCACACATTTCAGTATTTTATGTTTGAACTAAATACAGTTGATGATTTTTTCCTCAGGAGAAGGAACCTAATATAAGCTACATCAATTTTTTTTTTGTTTGTTTTCAAATCATTAAAGACCTAAAAAACGCTGGAATGAAGAATCTCTGTGCGCACGGAGAGCAACTCTCCGTGTGTTGCGGAGAGTTGCTCCGTGCTCCACGGAGAGTTACTCTCCGTGCGCGCACGAGGAGGTTCGAGTGGGGACGATTTACTCTACGTTTGTGCACGAATTATTTTTCCTTTATAAGTATTTTTTTTTCGTCAACAGGAACAAAAATATTTTCCCATCTTACCAAATTTACATATACAATATATTAAATTTATTACTTTTTGAACATGAACTTACCAATTGTACAAACCACTAAATAATATTCTTATTTCATCTACTAAATATTCTTAAATCATCTACCAAATTTATAATTACAATATATTCAATATGTTACATTCTCAACATAGTATCTTATTTCCACTTTTTTACTGCTATATACTTTGTCGTTTTGATAAATATAAATTTTTATTCCCTACAGTTTTTATTTTAGTATTTATTATTTATAATTATTATTAACAAAATTGAGGGCTCTGTAATTTGTATTTCGTTTTTCTTCGATTTTAAATTTCTTTTCAACTTTTTTTTTTCATTGGTATTTATTATGCAGGGTCAAGCTATCAATTACCTCTGCATTTTTTCCCCCTTCGTTTTGCTTGAATAAAAAGGTATTGCTCCGTCGTTGATAGTAGCACATAAACAATGTTTACAGTTTCCTTCAGGTTTCATTTTATCAATCGTTAAGTTAACGACCTAAATGTTTATAATTTATAACTTATCTAATCAACTATTTCATTATGTTTCATTTTTGCCTCTTTTATTTTCGCATTCATACTGGTTTACACTTGATAGCCAGCTTACTTTTTGCCTGACCTATCTTGATAAATATCTATTTTTTTTTATCAAATTGTGCGTTTTGTTATTTCATTCATTCAATCAATTCAATTGTCAAATTCATATTATTTATCAACTTATTTATTATTTATTATATTATTGTTGCCACGGGGATTCAAAATGACTATTTTGTTGACAACAAATAACCTCCTTTTAAGTAATAAAAACATATGCGGATTCAAGTTTTTGTTTTCGACTACTTTGTTTGATTAAGCTTAAAATGCGATTTTTGTTGAGAATGATTATTACCTAATAAAATTTTTTTTTTACTTTTTCTTCGTAATTAGAGTTTGTTTTAAAAAGGAAAAAATTGAGACATCGTCCTATAGAATTTGAAATTTTATTAGGCAAAACTATATAAAATGTCGACTTATTATCGTTATATGAGCAATGACCCTTCCATAGTTTATTTACCCCTGCAGGATTTCTTTGGGCCTTATGTAATCAATACTTCATTTGATTTCATTTTTGCCTCCTTTGTTTTCTTCATATTCAAAATTCTATGTCGTTTCTTTACTATGTGTTTTGTTTGGTTATACATTTTCCCGCGACTACATTTCCAATGGTATAACTCGACATAATACAAAAATAATGCGCATTTGGTGTGTGGATAATAGTAACTTCATTTAAGTTACTTTGAAAATGTTTGCCCGAAAAAAATTAGTCGCCCTGATATAATATTTACAATACTATTAGGCAATTATTATTATTGTATAAAAAAGTTAAAGTATACTGGTTAAATGTCTCTTCCATATTCTATTTAATTTGTTCATCATTTTTTTGAAATCTTGTCTTCTGAATTTTTCCTATTTTAATCAATTTAATTAATACTCCTTCATAGATAGTGAAGAGACACACGAATTCACTGTTTTGTTTTTCTTATCATCGTGATTTTTTTTCCTATCGCTCGGATTCTTTTTTAGGTTGTGGGGTTGCCTATGACTATATTCTTAATCTTGTTCCCCTGTTGTCTTTTTTTTTTTTTTTTTTCCTGTTACATAAAAAAGAAACATTGAGCATCTCTTATCTTTTTTGTTATTTTGCTTCGTTTAATTTCATACTTTTTACTTAGAAACTTAAAATTTTTTTCCTTATTTTTATAGGTATCTTAACCATGTCTAGAGAGCCTGGTATTCGTCATTCTGAAACTGCAAATGAATCATATAATACTTTCATTCGACAGCAACAAAATCAAAGACATAAGGATCGTCGGCATCGGCTTAAAACTGGATACATAGATCATCGAAAACGAATAGCTAACCCTATTTTACCTATAAATAATCATTTAGGTACGTCGTCGAAATCTACAATAAATAATTCTGAGTCTTTTATTTTGAATGATTTTACTACCAACGTTCCCAACGTTGAATTACAAGAAAGTTTGCCCCTATTGGATATCCCAATTACTCCATATGTATTACCAATATGTACTTATTGTAAACATTGTGGCGTAAAAAAATTTTATAAAGAAAGTAAGGGATTTTGTTGTTCTGATTGGAAAAATTAAACTTTTTATTTGTGATTCACCACCTATATTATTTGACTTGTTTACTTCTTCAGAACCAACATGTTCAGAGTTTAAAAAATTAGTAAGAGGATATAATAACCATTTTGCATTTACTTCTTTTGGTGTGAAGTACGACAAAGAATTGTTTAAATCATATAAAGGTATATATACGTTTAGAGTTCAAGGTCAAGTCTATCATTATGTAAACGAACTTATAACTAAAAATAATAGACATTGTTATATGCAATTATATTTTTATGATACAGATAATGAACTTGCAAATCGTATGAAAATTTTAGATGGTTTTGTTGAATCTACCTTGATGAGCTTAATTGAAATTCTCCAAATAAATCCATACTGCCGATTTTTTAGATCTTTGAGCGATATAACAAACTTACAAAACTACCAAATACATATAAGATGTCACCCAGGCCTTGATCAAAGAGTCTTCAATGCACCCACAACGTCTCAAGTAGCTGCTGTATGGCTTGAGGATGATAAAAATGTCAACGCTAACGTTCGTGACATTACTATATATGGGCATTCTGGTGATTCGCATAAGGTTCATTATTATTATGGTTGTTATGATCCTTTGCAATACCCTTTACTTTTTCCGTATGGAGAACCTGGTTGGCATGAAGGTATTGATCAATGCAAAAATCAAGCTGCAAATTTGCCCGATTTAGCAACTTCTGCTACCACAGTTACGTTTGCATCTGAAATTATCGAAAAAGAAGATCAAGGTTTATATATATATATATATATATATATATATATATATATATATATATATATATAAATCATTAATACTAAATTTGGCTTCTCATCATATAGTGCTCAATGGAGCTAAGCATCGATCTTAGGTTTCTTGTCGAGAATACTATTCATACAAGTTACAAATCAGATGTTCAGGTAAGTCTATATTGCTTCATAGTGGTAGATTGTTTCAACAATATGTGGTGGATATGTATGTTAAAATTGAAACCACTAGATTAGATTATTTTCGTAATAATCAAAAACAAATACGTGCTGAACTTTATCAAGGTATTGTAGACAGTGTTGAAAACGGAGAAACAAGAGGGTACAAAATTGGAAGAAAATTTGTTTTACCTCAATCATTTACATGTGGGCCTCGAGATATGTTGCGACGATATATGGATGCAATGGCTATTGTACAACGTTATGGAAAACCAGATATATTTTTAACTATAACATGCAATCCCAATTGGCCCGAGATTAAGCAAGAACTAATGCATAACGATGAAGTCCAAAATCGACCGGATTTAATCGTTCGAATATTTAGAGCAAAATTGGAAGAACTAAAAAATGATTTGTACAAAAAAAATATTTTAGGCCTTATTATTGCTCATATATCTGTTATTGAATTTAAAAAAAGAGGCTTCCGCATGCACATCTATTGTTAATTTTTAACCGTAATCACAAGGTTTCATGTGCTGAAAATGTTGATAAAATTGTGTCGTGTGAAATTCCTGACAAAATCAAATTCTCGCATTTGCATTCTGTTATTGTTAAACATAATATGCACTGTCCTTGTGGAAATTTAAATCCAACCAACGTATGTATGGAGCTAAATAAAGGTTGTAAAAATAAATATCCTCGAGATTTTTGTAACACTACTGTATTTGGTAATAATTCTTACCCATTGTATAGGCGTCGTGATACTGGTATTTATATTAAAGTTAGAGGCCAGATGTTAAACAACCAATGGGTTGTACCATATAATCCTTATTTAAGTGCAAAATATGATTGTCATATAAATGTTGAAGTATGTTCTTCTATCAAAATTGTAAAATATTTGTACAAATATGTATATAAAGGACATGATCGCATTAATTTCTTAATTGACCCAAATGAACAAGAAAAAGAAACGACGAAATTTTTGCTTATCAATCTGCCAGATGGATATCTCCACCTGAAGCTATGTGGCAAATTTTTTCTTTCAATTTGGTCGAAATTTGTCCTACTGTCTATTCTTTACAGTTACATCTCGAAGACCAACATCAAGTAACGTACAATGGGAACGATGATTTATCTACCATTGTTAACAATGAAAATATGAGGCGAACAATGTTAACCGAATTTTTTTGAATCAATGAAGTTAACGAATTCGTGCGGACATTATTATATTGAGATTTTCCTACACATTTTGTTTGGAATGCACATACAAAGATTTGGACTTTAAGAATGAAACAAATTGTGATAGGCCAAATTGTCACAGCAAACCCTTCTGAAGGCGAGCATTATTTTCTTCGCATTCTTCTTAATCATATTCACGGGCCAACATCATTTCAATCTTTACGAACTTCAAATGGGGTAACTCGTACAACTTATAGAGAAGCTGCATTTCTATATGGTCTATTAAATGGAGATAATCATTGTGAAGAATGTTTATCTGAAGCTATTCTTTATGAAATGCCATTTTCTTTAAGACGTTTATTTGCCACAATCCTTCTACTTTGCAATCCTACTCATCCAAAATTATTGTGGGATAAATTCAAAGCTTACATGATTGATGATTACGTGCATGAAAATATATCCATTGAAGCTGCCGACGTACGGGGGCTAGAGGATCTCAGCTCTATTTTAGAACCGTTGGGCAAAAATATTAACGACTTTGAAATTGTCTCATTCAATGTAAATATAGACGAAAATGAACGGTTAAAAAGAATGATTGCAGAAGAGACATTTAATTTGATTGTTCCAAATGACAATATTGATACAATGACCTTAAATGAGAAACAACAATTTGCTTATGATACAATTATGAAAAGAATAAACTTGGAATCAAGTGGTGCTTTTTTTGTCGATGGTCCAGGTGGAACAGGTAAAACTTTTTTATATAAAACACTCCTCATGAGTGTTCGTTCTAAAAATTTAATTGCTTTGGCAACTGCATCTTTCGGAGTATCTGCATCTCTCTTACTTGGAGGTAGAACAGCTCATTCAAGATTTAAAATTCCTTTAGACACAACTGGTGAAATTTGTTGTTCTGTTAGTAAGCAATCTCCTTTAGGAACTTTATTTAAAATGTCTAGATTAATAATTTGGGAGGAAGCAATCATGGTAAATCGTTGTGCCATTGAAGCTGTAGATAAGATGCTCAGGGATATTACAGATTCTAATTTGCCTTTTGGCGGTAAAGTTGTAGTCTTTGGAGGAGATTTTCGTCAGGTTCTTCCAGTTGTACAAAAAGGAAAAAAAGAAGACATAATGAGGGCTTCATTGGTATTTTCCCATCTGTGGCCTTTTTTTTTACATCTGCCATTAATTGATAACATGAGGGCAAAGTTTGATCCCGAATTTTGCGATTACTTACTTAGAATTGGCAATGGAACAGAGCATGAACATTCTTGTAAATGTATTAAACTCCCAGATAATATAATTTTACCATTTAAAGATGAAATTACATCCTTAAAAATTCTAATACATCATGTTTTCCCAAATATAGAATCATATGCTAATAATTTACATCTCATGTCAAATCGAGTTATTCTTACAGCTACGAACGAATGTGTTGATCATATTAACAACATATTGCTTGAAACTATTCCTGGTGACTTCTACACTTACTATAGTTTTGATGAATCAATTGACAAATCAGAACAACCCTTGCAGGAAGACTTTCTAAATAGTTTGTCCTCAAATGGTATTCCACCACATGAATTGAAGCTTAAAGTAAACTGTCATGTAATGTTATTACGAAATATTAATCCTTCTGAAGGGTTATGCAATGGAACACGTCTTACTTGTCGAAAATTTGAGACGAACATAATTCTTGCTGAAATTACTACTGGTGAATATTGTGGAAAGCATGTTTTTTTGCCAAGGATTCCCTTTATACCTCTTAAGAGCGATCGAAATTCAATTCCATTTAAAAGAACTCAATTCCCAATCAGGCCATGTTTTACAATGACAATTAACAAAGCACAAGGTCAAACACTTGACTTTGTTGGTTTATATCTTCCAGAATCAATTTTTTGTCATGGTCAGCTTTATGTAGCCTTATCAAAAGCGAAAACAAGTACATCTATCAAAGTTTTACTTAAACCATTAAATAGTGATACTTTGCATACCACATGTACTAAAAATATTATGTACAAAGAAATCATTTCATTTGTACATTCGTAAACCTACATTCTTTATCAATATTTTTTATCATTCAACTTATTCGTTATCGAATTGAATCAACTATCAACTACTTCATAAAGGTTTGTGCTGTGTTTTAAGAAATTTACATTTCCATGTATATGCTTAACTTAGACTAATGATCTTTTTTATTGTGTGATAATCTAATATGATTGTCTTATTTTTTTTTCCTAGCCTATGTTCATTTTGTTTACCAAGGTAAACATAAAGCCCGTAATAGTTAATATGGCTTCTCACATCACTACTGCTATAGAAAGTTTTCCAAGAGAGGTAAGGGAAGAATTAAACGTTTCAATATCAAATTTAAATTAAGTGCTTTCTAATTTTTTTTAATCACTTATTCATAATTGTTTTAACAATTTTATTTGGTGATACCGTTTGATATGCCTTTGCAACAAATTTGCACTGCACATTTTATTTCTGTTCTTTGTCCATATTCCTATCATTTTACTATACTTTGCCTGTTTTTTTGCCTATGACCCTATCAATAAAAATAAATATTTTGGAATTAGTTAATATGTCTTTTCACATGACTACTACTACCATTACAAAAATAGTTTTTTTTGTGCAACGAGCAATAAGGGAACACTTAAAACACTCAAATATAAAATTTGATCTGCGATATCCCTATTTTTTAATCTTATTAATGAAAATTAGTTATAATTATTTGACAATTATTTTTAATGTTTAACTTTGATATATACCTTAAAACATAATGTTCAAGAACTATTTTATGTTTACGATTTTTTCCACTCGCTTTCCTCTTATTGTACTTATGTTAATCGTGTTTTTGATCTATGTTAATGAGTGCCATAAATATTATCCAATATTGTTGCCCGAGTTTGAGTCCTTTAAAAATCATTCACTGCTCTGTGATATTAGTTTTCAATCGCCTTTTTTATATTCTTTCCATTCAATCTAATGATGGTTTATTTCTTCATTGCAGCTTGTGAGCTTTATCAAATTGTCATTACTATTCATCTTTCTCTGATTGAATTTACTGGAATTCATATTCTACAATGCTAGTGCTTTTGGCAAGATAGAGCAAATGCAATATGGCTCTTCAACAAAAAAAAAAAAAAAAATTGTGCAGCATAATAAACATCCCTTGAATATCTTTCCTTTGAAGAGTTGATAGTTTGATAAACTGACGAAATGTTTACAAGGTTGAGAACCACAAAATTAGTTTCAAGTTCAATTTTTATCCTTCCTTTCATAATTTTTTTATGCAACTAAATGTTCATTTGTTCACTTTTTTTTTTGCACATTATGTAATTTTAAAGACTATTCCTCCTCTATTGCTTTTCCATTAGTGGAACAAATTTGTTTGATTTATTCTATGGATTTTTTTTTATTATAGGCTATCATCTTTATTCTATGAAAGATTTATACAGCACAAAACAAACCTTCTGCTTTTATATGTGAGGTAATATGAGACATTTTTCCTTATTAATGGCTGCCTTCAAATTGGCTTCACCTCGTGCAATGCTAAGGCTTTTGGCAAGATAAAGAAAACTTCGATAAAAAAATTTGATGCGCCATAATAAACATTCCTTAGATATCCTTCTTTCCAAAAATCAATAGTTTGATAAACCAACGAAATCGTTGCAACATTAACAAACATCAAAATAGTATCCAGTTGATTTTTTTTCCTTCCCTTAACTTTTTTGTTTGTGTAGCTAAATGTTTTTTTTGTTTTACATTTTATTCACACGTTATGTAATTTTATAGGGTTTGCCTCCTCTATTGCTTTTCCATTAATGAAATAAATCTGTTTTATTTATTTTATAGATTTCCGTTGGTTCAGACTTGTATGTTTTTTAATGAGAGATTTATACAACATAGAACAGACATGCTATTTTTATATATACGACTTTTTTCCTATTATATTATAGATGTTTTCAAATTGGTCTTACTATTTCTTTACAAAGTTACCCACAAGGTAAAGACACCTTCGATATTTCCGACTTATTTGGAGACGTGATAACACGCAAAATAAATTATATCTATCTCTAATTCACTGCTTTTTCATTGAATGATTTTGATATTTTATTTGAAAATAAAAAAAAATACTTTATTTATAGGTTTTATTTTTAATAAAAAAACCCTCCTAAAATTATTTCTTCGTGTGCCCTCGGAAATCTTCGTTTGTGTACAAATTGTTCTCCGTACGTGCACATTTTCTTAATAAATAATAATTAAATAATACATGCTAGAATAAAAACTTTATGAACAGTAAATATAGCGAATACTATTTCAATATATGTTTTCATTATGATTTTTTTAAGGTTTATTTTTACGTTGTAACGGAACAAAACAAATTAAAGTTCAACCTTTTGAATGTGAAAAATTAAATTGAAATTACAATTAAAAATTTGTTGAAAATATAAGAAATTTAATGTATTGTAGTTGTAAATTTGATAGATAAATTATGAATATTGTTTAATATTTTTTAGAATTTATTAAGAGACAAAAAAAAATCGTTCGTGCTAATGGGGAAATATGTCAAAAGAATTTTAGATGGGAGAAAAAATTTCAATATAGGTTTTTTGGATGATTTTCATATTTGATTGATTAAGATTCATTTTTATGTTTAAGTAGTATAAAAAATATATATATATATATATATCTACATTTCAAACTCCATGCATGCATGGATCATACTCCGTGCGTGCACGGAGACACACAATATATCTGCGTGCACGCACGGAAACTGCACACCGAGACACGGTTGTCTCTGTGCGCGCACGGAGCTTTATGTCTCCGTGTGCGCACGGAGCTTTGTGTCTCCGTGCAATTTCGCCACATGCGGAACCCTAAAAAATAAATAAGTTCTTTAATTTTTAAAATTCCATAAATATCAGTGTAATTATAGTTTAATTCAACCAGATTATTTGATTGTAACTAAAGTGACTACCGACTTGTATCTGGATTTTTCCATAGTAGAAACAGATATTTTACAACACCTGGATACAATTTTAGAACACCTGGATACAAATTACCCAGATTTCGTTGCCAAAATAGATATTTTGCATAAATTACTCGAATTCCATTTCCCCAATAGATATCTTACCAAATCACCCGTTCTTCATCATTAATTCCATTTCCCATAGTAGATATTTTGCAAATGGACTAGATCTTTTACTATTGAGTTGCTATAAATATAGTCTACCTCAACAGGTTTACTTTAAGAAAAAATACAGCCACTTAAAATCTTAACATTGACCCAACCTCTACGTGATTTACTACTTCGGGTATAATTACTTTACAGGAAAACTTGGTCTTTATTTTCTCGTACCTTCTTTTTTTTTTTCTTTTTTTGCTAACTTTTTTTCCCGCATTTCAGCAATGGCTCAGTCTTATATATTCATTCCACAAATCTCTGCTTCAGAGAGCAATTAGTCAGCCAAAATCATAGTTTCAGGGAAGCAACCTCCTAAAACAGCCCAAAATTCAAATAGTCGTTATCAGAATCTTACTTTTATGGATTTACAAGTATAATTATACTATTCAGTACATAATTATTTATTTATTTATTTATTATATATATTATATCTTCTATTAATAATAAATAAATATATTCATATATATTTATATCTCTCTCTACAACTAAACAGGGAAATAAAGTTATAGTTACAATGTACGACGCAAATATTACTGCATTAGATGATCAGCTCAAACTGGGAAAGACATATATTGTCTCAAATGCAACCGTCAAAGATATCAAGAGCGAATTCCAAAGCTCGCCAGGAGAAAAAATTTGGACTATATCTGGAAGAACAAAAATTGAAGAAGTGCATGAGATCCATTTAAATTTTTTGTTCTCAACCTATGAGCTCACTTCATTTGATGAACTACAGGAACACCTAGACAAAAATACGAGCATAAGTAAGTTTCTAATTTAATATTGTTTTCTTCCACATGTACATATAGATTATATATTAAAAATACGTAAATAACTTTGTTCCTTTTATAGGTGTAATTGGTGCAGCCATAGATATACGTCAGAAACGTCTAATTCAAACGAGGTTTGGTACATAAACTTTTTTACAAGATATTGTCTTAATTGACAATAAATTTCGTACCGTCGTGCTAACCTTATGGGATACCTTTGTGGATGAAGAAGGTAATAAAATACTCCAAAATATTGCAAATAAACCTATAATATGGGCCACAAATCTTAAAGTTTCTTCCTTTAATGGTAAGTTTCATCATCCATATTGTAGTTTTTTTTTTATTCGCTTTTAAATACAAATTACAATCTAAATATTCAACTTCATCAATCAGGTATCACTCTTTCTACTAAAGTCAACAGCACTTTCTTCATTGACGCTGATTTACTTGTTGCTGAATACAAAAATTGGTACTGTATTATATTTAACTTTCCTCAGCATAAATATATATTTCTGTAAATTTTACGAAACTGAACATCTGCTTGTGTACACAGGGTGGAAACAAAGGCAGAACAACTAGATAAAATCATAACAAATAAACCGTTTGACCCGCCTAAATTTACACCTCCAAAGAAGTTTACAAAAATTGCTGATTTGTTGGAGATATATCTAGAAGTAATATTTATATATCTATGTACGCATTATATATATATATAAGGTGGAAAATCAACACAAAAAAAAAAGACATTCTGGTACATGTCTTGTAGTAATTGTAAAAAAACATCGAATGCAAATTTCGCAGAAATACAGAAATGTAGATTTTGCAAATGTGAACACACAAAAGCTGTCCCAAGGTACTCTATTTATATTTAGATGTTTTAATTTTAATAATAAGTTGAATAAATATATATTCCTAACTACAATCTTTATTTCTCGGAGAGCGAACGCTTCGATTTATCTTGAGGACAAGACAGGATCATTGGACGCAAGCATCATAGGACATGCTGCAGAAAAATTGCTGGAAACAAATGCTGATGTATTAATGAATTATTCTCCCGAAGTAAAACTTTCGTGCCTCAAATTTCAGATTTTATTTTCTCGAAAAAATTAAACCTATTTTTTTTTCATTTGCAGACACCAGTTGCAGAATTGAGCAAGATCTTGAAGCTAGAAAGCGAAATGGAAGTATTGTTTTATCTAAAAGTGTCGGAGAAACGCCACTCCCCACCTGAATACCGATTTGAAATTGCCACATCAATCAGTGATAGCAATATTTCAACCACAACTGATGATCGGCTTCATGACGAGCATGTGGAACATTGTGACCAATTCAAGCAATCTTCAAAGGATAAAAATATATCTCCAGTTAGAACAAAAAGATCTCAAGAATCTATCGCTGAGATAAATAAGAAGAGAAGAAAATGATCAGGTTGAATGATAGTTCTTTTTTTATTATAATTATATGTTTTGTAACAATATGCAATCAGTTTTATACAAACAAATCAAATTGCCTATGTATATAAGAAATTGGGTAGTATCTTTTGCGCCTTCTGACCCAATGAGTAAATGTTGTAAGCTGGCATATGTTAGGTAGAAGCCCTTTTGTCCCAAGGCTCATGTAACGTTGATATATAGTTTCTTTTTAAAATAGCCAAGTTTAATATATGGTTGTTTTTAAAATAGCCAAAGTTCATATATGGTTATTTTTGTATGTAGTATATATGAACTTTATGTAACTAAAATCTATTTTAGGGAAATATATATAATTATAATTATTAAATAAAAAACAAACAAGTATAGAAAATTATCTTAAAAAATACTTATTCATTTTAACATTTATTTATTTTTTAAAAAATATAACATAAGAGAAGAATAGAAAAATTTGAGTCGGATACACTCTTCGTGTCTCTCCATACACGTACGGAAAAATTATCCATGTGCACGCAGAAAAACAACTCTCCGTGCGCGCACGAAGAGGCAGCTCTCCGTGCAAGCATGGAGAGGACACACCCTCTCCGTGCAAGCATGGAGAGGCGGTGGCCTCTCCGTGTGCGCAGGCTATGGCTATCCTCTCCAATGTTACATGTGTATGGAGATACACATGTGCATTTAATTCCCTACCAAATAACTACCCCAATGTTACCAATAATAATTAAATGTAACCCACCAACATTTATCTATCAACATTTATTTTTATCTACCCAACACATTAATTTGGTTTCTACCCACACCAACCCTCTTTGTCTATTATCTATATAAATACACTCTCCCTTTCACTCACCCTTACATAACCGAACATCAACAAGAAAGAAATCAAAATTTTCCACTCCCATTTTTGCTATAATTTCTCTACCTACATCAAAATATTAATTATACTTGCAAGCTCTTCATAGCAACAGTTACAACGAATCATGAGGTATGTCAACTTAAAGTTTTCCTCTTCCTTGAAAAATATATATGTGATTTTAATCTAAAAGTATTAGACTTCCTAGAAGTTGATGGTTTAATTCTTTTCTTGCATCTTGAAAGGGGTATTATATGCATACACTTCAAAATATTTTTACTTGTTTTCTGACTACTTCTCAAATATGATACTTGTATCTAAGAGGAAAAAAACTTCAGATTCTATGTAAGCAAATATTTAAAATTTTATATTTCGTTATTCAATTTTTTTTATTACAGTAGTAATGATTACAAGAACGGGGTTGTGTTTGCACTTCGATAGGTTCAATTTTGTTGATTGATTCTGTAATTTAATACGCCTTTATGTTACAATTACCATAGTTTTTTCGCAAGCAAAAGCATAATCTATCTAAGATCTAGAAAGCCAAAAGTACATATATTTTCTATCAACTTATTCTACTGTTAATCAAATAGTAACGAAGAATAATGTGGGGTGTCTTAATTTGATTTTATACTCATTCACACCTTCTGATATTAACCATTTCTGTATCCCTATCTAGCGGAAAGACTTTACCAGCATGAATATGATTTCCCAACCTTTTTTTTAATTTCCTAAGCAATTTTTTTTTTCATTTTTTTCTTGTATAGCTCCTTCGAGTTTTAGAAGTAAGAGCATTGGTGGCAAAGATAACAGTCGTTATCTGGTCAAAAATCCACATACAAAACACAATCTTCTCACATTTTGTGCAATGTCTTTGGAGTACATACTTTCTCCAGACCAATGGTATTCTGCTACCATAACCCAATATCCCAATCATCAATACCTCACAAATTTCGTCGAACTCATCAACGCAGACCAACAGGCATATCTAATGGGAAGTAACTTCCATGCATTTATATGTGGCATTTCCAATAGAGCTGAAGAAGAACAACAGTTAAGCAGTAAAATAATTCATGAATTTATACTGCGTATTGTTAATTGTGGTAAGAACAATGAAATATGGGTCAAATTAGATGACCAACTCGCTCGATTCGGTATGCAAGAGTTTTACCTCATAACGGGATTACCTTGCCATGAAGTATCTATCCAGCTCCAATTTAACAATGATCGACTCAGAAATCAGTACTTTAATGGTACTAAAAGAATCGAAATGACAATGATTTCTGAAGCATTCAGCCAGTGTGAAGATGAAGATGATAAGTTTAAATTGGGATCGCGATGTTTGTAGAATGTGTTTTAAAACCCACAAGAAGGTACATTGACCACAAAACTTTAAGCATGGTTGAGGATATTGATGCCTTTCTTGCATAACCATGGGGTCGACATGCATATAATGTTCTACTCAAGTCATTTCAAGCATCTCATTTAGAAAGAGTACAAAGAATGTAGCAAAATCAACAGGTCGAGTCTAAATATGCATGGAATGGATATCCCCTTGCATTTCAGGTACTTTTCTATTTTTCTCTTCATTTGTATAATTGTTATATGTAAATTCATTTACTGGTATCAATTTTACTTAGCTAATGTATATTTTCAATCATATAAGTACTAGAAATACGAGGCATTCCCACGAGTTGGACGAAAATTTGGCCGACCTAGAAGTCGAGCAATACGAACACTGAGAATGGACAGATGACGGCCAAATCAAATAGTCACATAAAATATGATTAGACAAATTTTGTCTACTCAGGAGGTACTTTGTATATTACATTACATTCAATATTGCCTAACATTCTAAATGTCATTTATTTCTTCTGGAAAATTATTTAAACACACCACTTAACAATTTTATTGCATTTATAGATTCATGCAAAGTCCATACTACAACATACACATGAAGAATTGCAGACAGTGTGGTATGCAAACCTATCACTGTTACAAGACAACCACCATCAGATACTTGATGGTATCGTTGCTGGGGAGCTAAACAGTATACTAGAACAAATCCACCAGCCCTATACCGTACAACCGCCTGCTGATACTTCATTTCCAACTGCCTCAAGTTCTACTCCTCCAACATCCAACTATGTTACAAGAGAAGAAATAGAGCAAATGCTGAATACACAAATGCAACATATTATGTCAGACATGTTTGGCTTGTGCAACGACATAAGGACCACAATGCATAACTTGGAGATGGCTATTGTCGAACAGTCAAACAGACAAAATCGCCAATTCGAAACAATTCTTGAACGCCAACAACAATTCTTCGATCAACATCAAAAGTGGCAACAAGACTATTACGAACAAATGCGATTTGGATTGCGCTCAGAGGACAGCTCAAGTTACCAAGTCCTCCTTGACAATCAAACCCAATTTTTTCACCAACAACAACAATGGCAAGAAAGCCAGTTCGAAGACATACGTGCTACTATGCAAGATCTTGTTGATAACAGCGTCAGTTCAGTCCAAACTTACGTTGATGAACAAAACAACAATATTTTGAACAAGTTATTTGCATGGGAGTCAAACATGGAAGCTATTATAGGTGCTCTTCATGAAGATGTTCCCATCCATACAAGTCATGTTGTACAACATGCATCAATTTCTCAAGATGCTCGTAATATTCCAGCCCAAACAACAGAAGCAAAAAACAAAGGAGTAAAGGTACAATCTTCATTACCATCAACAAACTATCTTTTGGAAGACTTTTATATGGAGAGATCCAAAACAGTTAGGGATTGGATAGTACAAAATGAACCAAGGTAAACAATCAATTTTTATTTTATCATCTTCCATTGCATCGTTTCAATATTATTTATTTTAAACTAAATGAAAGTATATTTTGCAGCGCATTGTGGGAAGATAGACGCGGCAACTTGCATGGACGAGAATTTCTAAAATCTATCATGGACATAACCCAAAATATACCCATTGCGGTTAGTGCAATTTATTTTTCGTAACACATTAAGTTTCATCAATATTATATTCACTTTACATTAACTTGTGCTATTAGAGTATTAATCTAGAGTTGACATTGTTACGAGAACTCATCAATGATAAATCTTCCCCCACTTCCAAAAAGTATGCAATTTTGGACTTCAACTACCAGCACGAATGTACTAGATTAGTTGTTGCCAACACAGATAGACAAAATACAATCACCCCAAGCCAAGCACAAGTGGGGTCCATTTTACAACACTATGTAAATGGTATTTTGCCTACAGCCGGTAGAGGATGGCTACGCTGCAGATATCTATTAATTCCGTGTTCATACCCAAGGAACACATGGTATCTATATTTGGTCAATTTTCCCAAATGGAAAGTTCAAGTCTACGATTGTAGCAACAATAGCCACACACCAGACCAAATTAAGCAACATTCACGTGCAGTGATTGACGTAACAAATTCATTATTAATAGAACCAACTTTGTTCAGCACAAGCGCTACATAGAGAAATATGTTAACAAAACATTACGACTGGAAATCATGCCATATCAACCAACTATAAATAATGGGTAACTATACAAACTACTTAGTATTAAACAATCCATTTCACGTAATTATATGTTTACTATATCCATTATGTTAAACATCAAACTATTTTTCCTCTAGGCCAAGCTGTGGAGTTTTTTGCTCAAGTACATAGAGTGCTTCATTCTAGACCATCCAATTGAGATTGTCTCTATAGATAGAATGGCATCATACAGACAAAAGATTTCAGTTGATATATGATTTAATGAATATTATCTTCGCCCTCATTAATATTGGTATAACTAAAATTTTACCAATTAATTCAGCTTTCCTTACTTTTTTACGCATTCTATTCTCTAATCCTTCCCTTTTGTTTACAGGCAGCCTGATTCAAAAACATCTAAAGCAAAGGGATCATTATCAGACGAAAAAAATCGCACCATATACCGTGATGCTAAATAGACTTTCCTTTGCAAATATTCATGTTTTTAGAAAGGTTACATATCTGTATGTTTACACATTAATCTTTTGAAATATTATCATTTGATGTAGAAATTATGCATTGTTTTTATCATGGGAATCTTCTGCCAAGCCTTTTGTGTATGCTACCGTGTTGAGTTACTAATGACTTTGTTAACTAGACTCTGTATTGTGAATATGATACTATGGTAATAATTACAAATTAGGATGCTAGAAAAAGTAGGCGTCACTTAAATTCTTTTATCATCAATGATAATTGCAGATTGTTGTTGTAAAAAGTGCCATGGAAATACTCACCATCGAAGCTGGTGAAATCACAAGATGCAATGAAGCGTTTTAATTCCAAGTTAAAGGTTATTTATGCAATACAAAAGAGTAAGTTTTGTGTGTGTTGTCCAATGAATTGGAACAAGTTAGTCCATGTACTTAATGCCATTGTCAAGTCATAATTTATCTTTTTCATTACTATAATTTATTTGCTAGCACACATTTGTGATTTTGCTTTGATGAATTTTTCTATAAGTAATCGTTTTGGATTTTGACCTTGTCAAGCTCGGCTCTAAAGTTGCTTATTCTAAAGATATATTGTATTAATATCTATATTCAAACTCATGTAAAATTTCTTGAATGACTTTTAATTTATTACGCTCAACAACTTACTTTCTCTATTAAAAATTTACATACTTTTCTTTTCATACAACGTTTTTTTAGTGAAGTTCATTTATGAACACAAATTGAGAACCAACAAAAATAGAAATTTTAATAAGAATTTAACCAAATTTTGATTCCATCGCGTAATTCAAAACCAATGTTAAGGAAAAGACAGAAGTTAAACCTTATATAAAAAAAAATATTCACTCCCGTGCACAAATTAAACCTGCACGAAATGCATGAAATGGAAAAATGAAACTAAAAGTATTCATTTGCAGTAACTGTATAACTTTTAAGTGAAAAGGGAAATGAATTGAATTAACAAAACTTATAAACTATACTTCAATGATATAGCCATTTGCGTGTTATGCAATGACTAGGCAAATATATTGGACCGTAAAAAAACGACGAAAAATAGGAAAAAAAAAAAGGGCTTTATCCAATTGTTAAAAAAAAAGTTAAATACATGTTCTTTTTAAATAAAAACAATTATTTTAATGTGTGTTTTTTGATGAATTTGATATATTATTATGGTGGAAAAAAAAATTCATTTTTAAGTTGTATATTAAAAATAAATAAAAAATAAAAAACACAAAATTTCCTCTGCCAACGCACAGACACACCGTGCGCGCACGGAAGCACCCCACTCCGTATGCACACGGAGACACACCGTGTGTGCGCGAAGTGATAAGTAGTAGTCAGGTGTGGTACACTTCAAAGTTTTAGGTCAACTTTGGTGCATTGAATTAGACCAAATAAAAAAATTTAGTAAAAATTATAATGAATGTTATTAGGTAGAGCCAATTATGGTGCATAAAGGTGAATAATAATATTTGAATTTTCGTTTAAAATAATGTCGCTTAACATCTTTTTTATCGGACTTAATAAAATATCAAAATCATCCAAAAACCCATATTAAAATAATTTTTCTCGTTTAAAATTCTTTTTGCATATTTTTCCGCCGTTCAAAATTCTTTTTTTCTTTAAACAAATTCAAAATAACATTAAATAATATTCATAATTCACATATCAAAGTTACAAATACAATACATTAAATTTTTTACATTTTCAACAAATTTTTTTAAAATGTTGTCCCATTGAAAAAGCTAAACTATTCTTTGCACACATGTTCAACTTGTAGTTATCATTTATATTTAAATTTTGGGAAATCATATTGGACTGTCCAATAAGTAATGAAAAATAAGAAAAAAAAAATATTTATCCAATTGCAAAAAATAAAAAAATAAAAAAAATGTATGTTCTTTTTAAATAAAAAAAATTATTTCAATACGTGTTTTTGGATAATTTTGATATTTTATTATGGTAAAAAAAAATATTTCATTTTTAAATTGTATATTTATAATAAAAAAAAAATTCTCTGTACGCGCACGAAAAAACTGTGTGTCTCCGTGTGTGCACGGAGACACACGACTCCATGCGTGCACAAAGACACAACGTGTACGCACGGAGTACACGCATGGTTTTTATTTTTATTTTTTGACATTATTAAAATATCAAAATCATCCAAAAACCCATTTGAAATAATTTTTTTCGTTTAATATTCTTTTTACATATTTTCCCATCGCGTGCACGAATTTTTTTTTCTTTAAACAAATTCTAAAAAATATTAAATAATATTCATAATTCACATATCAAAATTACAACTACAATACATTAAATTTCTTATATTTTCAACAAATTTTTAATTACAATTTTAATTTTTATTTGTTCTATTGAGAGAGCTAAACTTTAATTTGCGCACAGGAGTAAAGTTTATTTTTTAATAACACGGGCATGAAAAATATTATTTAATTAGGTACAATTTGTTTTTTTTTTTTACATAGATTTTGTAAAGTTCAATTTGTACTATAATAAAAATTTTAAGGAAAAAAACTATAAAAGATAACTGCAAATTAAACGCTACAAAATATATGAGAAAAAATATCATACCTAAACAAATAATATTTTTCACGGGCAAACATATATATATATATATATAAATATCACTCCCGTGCGCAAATTAAAGTCTAACTCTTTCAATATGACAAATTAAAATTGAAATGGTAATAAAAACTTTGTTCAAAATGTAAGAAATTTAATGTATTGTAGTTGTAACTTTGGTAGAAAAATTATGAATATTATTTAATTTTTTTAAAATTTATTAAAAGGAAAAAAATTCGTGTGCGCGTAAGAAAATATTTAAAAACGTCTCCGTACGTACACCTTTTTTTTTTTTTTTTTTTTAAATGAACCTTATTAAACTATCAAAATTATCCACAAACCCATATTGAAATAATTTTTTCATTTAAAATTCTTTTCACATATTTTCCCACATCACGTGCACGATTTTTTTTTTCCTTAAACAAATTCTAAAAAATATTAAACAATATTCATAATTCGTATACCAATGTTACAACTACAATACATTAAATTTCTTACATTTTCAACAAATTTTTAATTACAATTTTTATTTTAATTTCTCCTATTGAAACGGCTAAACTTTAATTTGAGCATGGAAGTAAACTTTTTTTTTTACTAACACGTCCATCAAAAATATTATTTATTTAGGTATGATTTTTTTTTTAAATAGATTTTATAGAGTTCAATTTGTACTATAATAAAAACTTGAGGGAAAGAAATATAAAGGATAACTACAAATTAAACTCTACAAAATCTATGCGAAAAAAAATCGTACATAAACAAATAATATTTTTCATGCCCACACATATAAAAAAAAAAAAATATATATATATATATTTACTCTCGTGCGCAAATTAAATGTCAACTTTTTCAATAGGACAAATTCAAATAAAAATTGTAATAGAAGGTTTGTTAAAAATGTAAGAAATTTAATGTATTGTAGTTATAACTTTGATAGGTAAATTATGAATATTATTTAATATTTTTTAGAATTTATTAAAAGGAAAAAATATTCGTACACACATGTGAAAATATTTAAAAATGTATCCGTGCGCGTGCGCCTTTTTTTTTTTTTTTTTTAAATAAACCTTATTAAAATATCAAAATCATCAAAAACCCCATATTGAAATAATTTGTTTCATTTAAAATTCATTTCACATATTTTCTCATCACGTGCAAGATTTTTTTTTTCTTTAAACAAGTTCTAAAAAACATTAAATAATATTCATGATTCACATACCAAAGTTAATTGCGATCCCGTTTCCTTGATTTGTTGATTGAAATACTGTTAATTATTGCTCAAGGTTTCACTAATTTAGAATATGTAAACTTAATAATCCTTATCAGCTTGTGACATATTTTCATATCCTAAAATAGTATAACTTAGTAAACATTTTTACATATTCAGAAAAAATAATTCATCACAATGCAGCCATAGCGAACATTATGTGTATGATTCACAAAATTCCAACACATTTAATACACTAACAATACTATCAAAAAATTTCAGCCCGTGCAAGACTAGTAATAGAATAATTCCTAATTATTTCTCAGCAATAGTATTGCACAGAAACTGTAAATTCTATAATGACAAGAACAATGATACGTAAATCTTACAAGTACAATGGTTAATAATATCAACAACATTTATCAATTAATATTGATAAAATAATTTGAAAACCACAAATAAAGAGAGGAAAGCAGAAGAAACATCATAGACAAACAAGAACACTAAATGAAATCATGGTTGTACAGTACAGACTTCATGCACAGCATCTGCATCGAAGTTGGTTTAAACTGAGCTCCCATATCTTGAACTGCAGACTGTATAAACTCAGAGGAGTAAGTAAGAATGTAGATAAAGACAACAGAGCCAAAAATGAAAAATGGAAAGGTTAACAAAAGAAAATGGTACCGGTAAATGATTGGAATGGACAACTTTGAAACTTGGCACATTTAGTACTTCTTAATATATAACTTGAAGGCATCGTTCCCCCAATCCAATTGTTTCTCTTCAATTTTCTTTGCTGATTCTACAATTGAATCACTACAACCATGCAACTCGATGGATTGAAGAGTTGAAATTTCTCCAAAACCACTAGAGATCTCATCCAGCATTCCAAACGAAATGACTAGGCGCTCAAGTCTCGGGAAGTGGATACTGTCAGCTCTCCAGTGCTTCAGATGAATGCCGGATAACAGCAAAAATTTTAATTTGAGAAATTCTCCTTCATTTGGTTCCCACTCTAGTCCATTGAAGGCACAGTTTTTCAATTTCAGCACTTCAAGATTTGGCACCTTACCAAGAATTGTTGATTCTTCGAGATGAAGTTCCATGCCTTCTAAAGTCAACTTTTTGAGTGACGTTGGAAAAGTGATATGCACTAGGAAACTGGGGAACGTATATGGAAGACAAAATTTTAATGATTCAAGTTTAGTTAGACGTACAAGATTATTGATACAGTATTTTTCCCAACGGACCTTCTCAATAGAATCATAATTGATAGCCAATTTCTGTAGATTTGGAATTCTTTCAAGGATCTCCTCCGTCAACCTAAAATTATATATCCTCGAGAGGGTTTGTAGATTTTCTAGAACAACAATAGAATTTTCTTCCCCCTTAATTTCTGAAATAGGAGGATCAGGAAGATGTGCAGAAGCATTCCACATGACATGTCTTAATTGTTTCATCTTCCATATTTCTGGTGGTAGTTCAATGCACCCATAATCATCCAAAGAAACTATTGTTTGTAGATTCCGAAGTTTATTCATTGATGCAACGAAGTTTTGAGGGAAATTATTGTAGCAAAAGATGTACCGCAAGTTATCCAATGCTTCCATTCTTAGGCGAGGATGAATTCCATCCATATGCAGTACTTTAAGTGGCCTAGAATTGATATGAACTTCTCTAGATGAAGGACCGCTGAGTTGATCAGGTACAATTGAAGTTTTTATGGATTCATACCGGAGGGTCCGTTGAGTTGCATGGTAAAATTGCACTCTGTCTGAAAATGATAGAGAATTCTTCTTAACATGAATACTTACACGGTGCATATAATATTGAATGCCACGATAAATATCACGGAGACTCCATTTCCGGACCTCGAAAAAATTCTCCTTTCGAGCTTCTCTGACACAAAGGTCCCGTAAAAGATCGTGAATTCTACACGTTTTAATTTTTCCATTAGAACCTTTCTTTTGAACCAAAATAAGACTTCTTTGAACAAGATCCAAAAAGTAATCCTCTCCTACATCTTCCAACGTTTTAGAGCATGCTGGTTTGAGGATTCCCTCTGCAACCCACAACTTCGTAAGGTCCTTGACTTTTATTTCAAAATCTTCTGGAAAAATTCCCATATATGGGAAACACCCTTTCAAATGATAAGGCAAATGTTTGTAACTCAAAGAAAGTATCTTAGAGCATTGCTCATCATTTGAAGTTATTTCCGAACTTAAATTTTCTGCAATACTTCTCCAGTAATGTGGTGTTTTAGTGGCCTTTGATAGGAGGCCCCCAATCAAAACAACTGCAAGTGGAAGTCCACCACAATTTTGGCCAATCTTCTTGCCCATTTTTTCCAATTCAAGAGGGCAACAACCGTCTCCAAACACCTTCTCACAAAATAAATTCCAACTTTCTTCGTCATTCAGAAAACGCACATGATGAAGAGGAGAACCAGAGCTGATATAATTAGCCACATTCTCTAGCCTAGTAGTCAAAAGGATTCGACTTCCAGTTTTGTCTTCTGGAAAATATATTTTCACACTGTCCCAGGCCTTGATATCCCACACGTCATCCATAACAAAAAGATATCTCCTACCCTTTAGGTTCCTATACAGAAGTTCTCCTAATTGGTCAATTCTCTTTTCATTCCTCGCTCCAATTTGTATTTTCATGGAATCTAAGAGGCCTAGTAGGATTTCTCGCATGCTATATTCTTGAGATACAGTGAGCCAAGCACGATTGTGAAAATGATACTCAATATATTTATCAATGTAAACTTTGTGAGCGAGTGTAGTCTTACCGATGCCACCCATGCCGACTATTGAGACAACATCAAGTTTTGATGAACCTCCAACTAGACGATCCTTGATCTCCGCCAATGCATCATCAAGACCAACCATAGTGCTCTGACCCCAAGAATCTGGTCTTAATGAACCAACAGGCAATGAGGTGTTGCACTCCAAATCTTCCTGTATGCCACTCTCATCCTCAATCTTCTCTGCCCTTGTCTTTATGGAATCAACTTCTTCAATTAGTTTTGCTATTTCATGGAATGAAGTTGTAAAGATGTCACAACAATGACTTGCAGACTTTGCTATTTTTAGATTTAGTTTCGCAAATTTGTCACCACGACGACTTGCAGATTTTTTAATTAGTTTCAATACTTTATGGACTGGAGCCTTAAAGATGTCACCACAATGACTTGCAGATTCTCCAAAAACTTGATCTGCAATGCAGGATTCTTCAAAAACTCGATCTGCAATGCAGGGTTCTTCAGAAACTCGTTCTGCAATGCAGGATTCAATGATATCTTCCGTTTGACATGCTGCATCGCTGATCTTTCTCTCCAAACCTTCGATTGACTCGTTGTTTTCCCGTGGAAAATTATCGAGAAAATCTTGCAAGTAAACAACTTTTTTGAGGAGGGATTCGATTTGTTGTTCCTCGCCAGGGAGAAGATACGAACAATCATATTTCAGGGTGCGCTGTAGAACGTGAGTAAGAGAAAGAAGAGCAGCGTAAGCCATTTCTGTTCTCTCCTATCACAGCTTGAATGAAAGAAAATTGAAGCAAAATGAAGGCAATCAGGATATGTTCCACGCAACACGCTATGCAATAAAGCTAATAGATGTCTTCCACTAAATAGCCAGGTTTAGTGACAGGAAATAGGAAAAGGCCCCTTGTACAGGGCCTGTATGCAGGGGCATCGAGCTGGCGCCCCGTCCCAGGAAATAAGTGACAGGTTCTGCGTTAGCACCTGTTTGGTTATTTTTTTTTCAAACTTCCCAATCAAACGCTGACACATGTCCCCTATTTTTAAATTTGTTAGTGTAGCATTGCTCACTTTTGCCAATTCAAACATGCAATGATCAGTCCAAAGAAAACAAACTGTATCACACTAATGAATGCGGTTTGTTCCACACATTGAAAGATAACAAACGCGTTGTGGCCATATAGTTCTTAATAGGGGTCTTCCACTAATCCAAAAAAGAAAGAAACTTTTGCCAATTCTTACACACAATGATCTAACTGGAGTATTAAATTGAATTGACCGATTAGTCCAACGAAAACAAACTGCATTACACTAATGAATGAGATTTGTATATATTCCACTCGAAAGATTCAAAATCTCAAAAGGAAAAAAAAAAAAAATAAATAAAAATAGATTAAGTCTTTATTAATATTTTTCAACAAAAAGATGTATCCTCCATCTCATTTATAGAGGCTCACTTTCCTTATTTTTTGTCTCAATTATATAGTCTTGTTTTTTTTTATTAAAAATGTTTTGTTTTGTTCATTTCCTAATATACTTTTATTTCTTTACTACTTCCAATAATGATTTTCTACTAGTTATTGATAATTAAATGAGGTAAACTAGGAATGTTTTCGGTAAAAAATGTTTTTCCAATAACATTAAATAAGATTTCTTAATTCGCTTGAAAAACAAAACAAATCTATATAAATGAGACAGATGAAATAATTGACAAGATGTAATTGTCATATTACAAGACGCGATGTGGAAAGGAAAAATAACAAACAAACAGAAAAATGTTAACAATTATTTTTAATTAATTGAACCTCCAGTGGATTCCCTGTATGATAAACCATTATTTTTTAATTAATTGAACATATATAATTAAATTATAATGATCCAATTGGAACAAAATAAAAAAGTTCAGTGACTCGCATGAAATTAGGATTAATGTAAAGTAACCTCCAAAATTATTAACCTTCAATAATTGTAAAATCTTGTCAAAGATTATGATGCAGAAGATGATTGAATATTTTTAATGACAAATGGAAGGAATAGCAAAATGGAAATCATTTAAATAAACCTCAACTTTATAAAAGAACAATTATGCTACATAAAAATACAGTCAATTTTTTTCATTCAATTATCTGATATCACGTACAATTATATCAAACTTTCTATCAAATCTTTTTGGCAAAGTAGCATTATCCACAAAATAATGTGCTTTTATATATAAGGGTAATTGGCGCAAAACGTCCCTACCTATGACGGATTTTGTGGAAAACGCCCCTACGTTTGATTTTTTGGTGCAAAACGTCACTACCTTTGCATTTTCTTGCGCAAAACGTTCTTTTCACGAATTTTTAACACAAAATGACATTATACCCTCCTATATAAAAAAAAAAGTAAATTACAATATGATCCTCAACTTTTTTTAAAATGCAAATCAGTCCAAGATAATTGCAAGAGAAGGACTCACTTTATTATAATTGCACCCAAACCCCCGTCTCCAACCGGCAGAATATTCCCATCTCTGTCATCGCCAACTGCCGCCTCCAAAAAACCATCATCCCGCCCTCTAGGCCACCGAGTATCAGCACCACCGATATCGGTCTCACCCACCCAACAAATCCAACCACCATTCCCATCTCATGCCGCCCCCAAATGTACCCCCATAACCACAAAATCGCTCACCGTTCGCAGCCAAAAAACTTGGCGACAACCACTCTTCCAATCACACTCATCACGCCCAACACATATCGGCCTCTTCTACACTCCAAGGCACATCCAACCATGGTTTCATTTCATCAAATAGTGCAGCAATTCAAAATTTTCATGACCAAATTCTAGCCCCTCACGCACGCGTATAAGTTCAGTGAATCTACATCCAATTGACGAGCAAAGTGATATTATTTCTACAAATTGGACTCAGTAAAACTTTCAGCAGGCCAATATAATATTGGGTAACTTCTCAATTGAATCGATTGATCCATTACTTGCTCCAATTTTTTGAATCAAAATCTGCCCAATTTTAGCCATTTAACATAAAATCTGCCCTATTTTTTCTTCTGTTGAAGTTCGAATTTGCTGTCTATTGGTGGTGGATATGGGCGTCGGCGATGTGGCTTACGGTGACTTGTGGTGGTGGTGATTGCAGTTGATTTTTAGGAGGAAGATCATAGATGGGAAGGTTCTGCCAATTCGAAATGGTGGAGACGGGTGCTTGGGTGCAATTATGATAAAGTGAGCCATTTTCTTGTAATTATCTTAGACTGATTTGCATTTAAAAAAATTTTGAGGAGCATATTACAATTTATTCTTTATTTTTCTTTTATTTTTTTATATATAGAACGGTATATATAAAATTTATGTAAAAATTGGTGAAAATGATGTTTTACGCAAGAAAATGCAAAGGTAGAGACGTTCTGCACCAAAAAATCAAACGTATGGACGTTTTGCGCCAATTACCCTATATATAATATGAGAATTTTTGTTCCCTTTTATGATATATTTCTAGGTTTGAAATTTGAAATGGTTTTGTGGGCATTTTTATTCGAGTAAGTATCTCAATTTTTTAAAAGTCTTATGGTTCTGATTTTCTGACTTATATACTAGAAACTGAACCTTAAAGCTTCAAAGAAGTTGTAAACTCTTCAGAAGGACATCAATGGAAAGAGGCCATTAAAATTGAAATAGATTCCATTCTACAAAACCATACATGGGAGCTGGTTGATCTTCCCCCGAGAAGCAAACCACTAGGCTACAAATGGATTTTCAAAAGGAAAATGAAAACAGATGGAACTATTGATAAGTACAAGGCCAGACTTGAAGTTAAAGGTTATAGGCAATGAGAAGGCATTGACTACTTTGACACTTATTCTCCGGTAACGAGAATAACTTCCATTTGAATGATATTAGCGATTGTATCTTTGTACAACCTCGAAGTACATCAAATGGATATCAAAATTGCTTTTCTAAATGGAGATTTACAAGAAATAATTTACATGGAACAATCCGAGGGGTTTTCTGCACCAGGACAAGAAAACAAGGTAGGAAAATTGGTAAAGCAACAACAAAACTGTGGTTTTGCGATAAAAAAATGTTGTCGCATAAATAGGGACTTTGTTGCAAAAATAATTTTGCGACGACAATATGTTTGTTGCAGGTGTTGTCGCCATATATGAGTAATGGAATGTATTCAGCAACATCTTTCGATCATTCATCGCATTAACAAAGTTGCAACACTATTTGTTTGACGCGGAAAGTAAGAAATAACAACAAAACATTTGTCGCCATAATGTTGTCGCAAAGCATATATGTCGCGAAAAATCAAAAGAGCGACAAACCAATTTGTCGCAAAGATTATTCCAGTTAAGTTTTTGCAAGAAAAATGTGTGTTGCGAAATATTATGTTTAAGGCACAACTTTTGTTGCCGATTTTTTTCTGCAACAACACATGCTCTTAGTTATATACCTTTAATAACTAGTCACGTTTGTCGCGAAATATAATTTACAATGCATTTTGTATGTTGCATAATACATTTTAAGATATTCAACATTTGTAGCAAAATTTATCATGACAAGTGATATTTGTAATTAAATTTATTTCGCAACATTTGTCACTATATTACAGTTTTAAAAACTAATGTCACTAATATTATATTAATATATATTTATATTTAATTAAAAGAATTAAAAAGTTAAAATATTTAAAACACACTGACAAACAAATAAGAAATTGCAAACATTTCCATTCAATAAACTCATTGTTTAAAATTACATGAATTTTGCTTTATCTTCAAATCAATACTAACTTCTTCAAATTACATCATTATTATCTCGTAGGCATAATCTACAATCAAATGAGTCTTTAGTTCCAACCACTCATTCGCATGGTAGTACATGTCTTTAATCTGCAAAAATAATACAAATCAAGACCATATTCAATCTTCTTACTATCATGACCAACAATCCAAATGAACCCCTTTTACACCCCTACACAAAATTTATATCTCATCCATAACCAAGCAATTGTAAGTATAACCATTAAGTATTCAAAAAACATAAGCATGCTACTTTCGAGTATAAAGCAGTAAAGTGTAATTCCAGAATACACCTTAAAACCAAGTTGTTGAACCTCATTCTGCTTGCAATGTGACATCGAATTCACTAGAGACTCGGCACCTATCAAGTAATAGACGACTTGCAAACTCGGCAAGATGTTCTTCTCCTCAACCATGGATCAATACACTGTTATGTTTAGAAAGATATAAGACAAGTAGCAGTTTTCAAGGTAGATTAATAACAAAAGTATATCTTATAATTACGTCAAAAGTAAAATTTGGTCTCAACCATATAGCCACACACTCACCTATCTGCAGTGAATATCAGATATTTCATGATAAGCATCTCATAATGGATTTCACTAATAAAGTGATCTAAAACATCATTCAGCCTCATTTTCTTAAAATTGCATACATCCAAGCAAAATACTGAACTTCAGAATGTCGATCTCATATGAGATTTAGTTGCACATGCCTTGTCCACGCATTTAGTAGCAAGTTTCCTAGAGAGTTTCCTTTTCAAGCCTCAATCTCTGTGAAGTTGTTCAGAGGTAAAAAGAACAAAAATGGTTGAATTAAGCAAAGTCGAGAAAAAACTGAAACATAAGTAATAGTAGCATAGTTAAGAATTTTCCTTTTTTTCCTGTTCAGTGAGCAAGTAGAAAAATAGATCAGTGATGACCAATAAAGAAAGAATAAAGCATCATACCATTCTCTCCTAGCTTCAATCTACCAACTGGGAGTTTACATAAAGTATTTCCAATTTGCAAAAGAAGAATGTGGGGATGATTATGTTCTTGAACCTGTAAGTTTGAACATATCCAATCATGAATAATTCAAAATAAATATTGCAAAATTACTGGTCACAAAAATTAAAGGTGGACAAGATAATGATGAAAGTGTAAATGGTTTTAGAGAGCATATAAAAGTTTCATAAATTTCATGGTAGCATCAAACAACACGGCTGATAGGATTGGGGGAAAGTGAAACGAAAGGGAATAGATATGACTAACAGACTAAGTAGTAAGTTCAATTTCGTCCTTTCATAATGGAATAGGGGAAACAACCAACAAGAAAAGTGCCACCATGTATTTGAATGAAGAAGAGTCATGTTTCCTGTTTCCATTTCCACATGTAATATGAGACCAACTCAAATAGAGGCTAGCAGCCTAGCAAATTATAGTTCCAAATCAATGAAATCATCTCATTATATATCAAGCAAAAAGCCAAACACCGGTGGGCTCCTAAAGTTTAAATCAGAGGAATAAAAACTTGAAAGGCTAGACATATGCAACTATGCAAGAAGTGAGGTAGCATGGATAACGAATTCATTTCGAAATTGATTCAACTTACAAAGCTTTCTTCAAATCGCTGATCCGTTCTTCTTCTTCAACTTTCAAAATATGGTAAATTGGTTATTGGAATTTGGAACTCCTACCGGCCACCACGATTCCCAGTTCCCACCATCGCCGAATGAGTTTGCATTTCACAGGGTTTGAGATTTGGAGAGAATGGAAGGGATTAGGGAACGAGACGAGTTCATAGAAGAAGGGAGAGTTCGCACTTCACAGCCGCAGGGAAGGGAACGGGAAAGGTTGTAAAGAATGGGCCAGCCATTTTCATTGAACCTGTTAAAATTGAGAATGCAAAAGCCAAAAGCAAACACATATGGATAAAGTCCCTAAGTGTGATTGATATCTTACCCAAGTCTTGTAGTCCACCGTCCACCGTTGAGACTGTTGAAGAAGCCGACTAACCGAGAAGAAGACTGAAGACCCGAGACCAAAGCCGAACTGGCGAAGAAGAATTGTTGAAGGTTGGAAATTGATAAGGAAATAGGAACCCTCACACGTTTTGATTGGACCTGATTGGGGTTTTGAGCTTTTTTTAGGGGCCTTTAACATTTGAGGCCCAGGCAGTGTGAAAAACCTATGGCAACATTTTTTGTCTGTTGCAAAAGACAGTTTTTCTTGTTGCGATTTTTTCCTCCAAATATAGAATTTTTAGCAACAAATATTTTATATCGCAAAAACTAGACTCTATTGCATCATAAACACTTTGTTGCAAGAAAATAAAAGTTTGTCGCTATAAATTTTCCACCAAAAATACTTTGGCGCCTTACTTCCCTTATATTTTTGGCGACATTCTTTATTGTTTGTCGTAATTTCTCACATTTCACGACAACTTTTTATGTCGCCTTATATTTTTTGGTACTCGTTTTTTTTTATCACAATTTTCGCGACAAACTCTAAAAATGTGTCACGTTAAGTCACTTATTGCGACAACCTTTTGTATGTCACAAAAAATCATGTCGCAATATCACAGTTTTGTTGTAGTGAAGTCACTATATGACTTAAAACAAGCATCAAAACAGTAGCATGAAAAATTTGACAATGTCATGATGGAAAGTGGATTTAAAATCAATGAATGTGACAAATGCGTTTATATCAAAAACACAGGAAATGGTTATGTCATTTTATGTCTTTATGTTGACGACATGCTTATCGTTGGTAGCAACGATAAGATGATTAAATCCACTAAAAATATGTTGAATTCAAGATTCGACATAAAGGATATGGGTTTAGTTGATGTGATTCTTGGAGTTAAAATTTCAAGAACATCAGATGGACTCGTTCGAAGCCAGTCACATTATGTGGACAAAATTTTGAAAAAACTCAATAATGATGATACGAGCGTGGCTAGAACACCGATAGATACAAGTCAACATCTATCGAAAAATAGAGGAGATGGTATTTCTCAAGTAGAGTACTCTAGAATAATCGAAAGTCTTATGTACCTAATGAGTTGTACAAGACCAGATATAGCTTACACAGTTAGTAAGCTGAGTAGATATACTAGTAATCCAGGGTCTGACCACTGGAAATGAATAGTAAGAGTACTAAGATACTTGAGATATACTCGTAATTATGGGCTGCACTATACCAAATATCCTACAGTTATTGAAGGATATATTGATGCGAATTGGATATATGATATTAAAGACTCAAAGTCTACTAGTAGATTTGTGTTTTCTTTAGGAGGTGCAGCCATATTATGGAAATCCTCTAAACAAACAGTTATTGGGAGATCGACCATGGAATCTGAGTTTATAGCTCTAGATAAATTTGGTGAAGAGGCTGAATGGCTACGCAATTTCTTAGAGGATATTCCCAGATGGTCAAAACCTATGCCAGCAATTTGCAGACATTGTGATAGTCAATCTGCGATTGGAAGGGCACAAAGCAACATGTACAATGGTAAGTCTAGACACATACGTCGTAGACATAATACCATAAGACAGTTACTCTCAATTGGAGTTATCTCTATTGACTATGTAAAATCTAAAGATAACATTGCGGATCCGCTAACCAAAGGGTTAAAAAGAGAGTTAGTTGCAAAGTCATCAAGAGGAATGGGACTTAAGCCTCTAAAAGAATAAGTTATTGTAATGGAAACTCAACCTAGCTGACTGGAGATCCTAAGATCTAGGTTCAATGAGAAAACCTAATTACAAATACTTAACATTATCACTGTTAGGATTATCTCATGTCCATTCCTGTAATAACAGTGAAACCTATGGGAAGAGGATAAGCAATAGGCTTTTAATGATTCTTATGCGTCGAAAATCCGAGCGGAGTAATGCGGGTTACTCTTAATTAAGAAATCACATATGTGATAGAGAAGTGGGGCCGCTTCGAAGGGAATTGTGAGGCTCAATTCTTAATAACTCTCACTGAACCAGGCATATATTCATGGCCACAAACGAACATAACCATGAGAACTGAATTGTGTTAGGAAGAATCATGTGTGAGGTACATAAGGGATTACAATCCCACATTGGTTAGAAATGGAAAAATGGGAATATATGGAGACTATAAGTAGTGTCATCCCACATTGGAAAAGGAAAAGAAACATGGCAATGTGGGAAAACTTAAATAGTTATCCCACATATGATAGAAATGAGTTTGTGGACCAATTTATATATGGTTAACAATTTGTAAGGTGTAACCATTTGATGCATAGAGACTTCTCCATGGCCTACGTGCCCGTAGGGGGGTGCAAATCTTGGACCGACTTGGCCTTCAAGCTTTGAACTTGTGTGGGTGTGACCTACGTACACGAATAGAAGCAAAAATCCCCTTAATCCAAATTAACGATTTAAAATCGCAATTTTGATTCGGTTTGGTGGATATATATTTTTATTTTTGGTTTTCTCCTACTACATATCATTTATCTAAATTATTTTACCAACGAATGTGAGTCGAGATTGTAAATCTCGATTTCTACTAACACGTGATAGAGTAGAAAGTAAACACTTATATATAGTTCTTGCATTAATGTGATTATTTTTTCAAAACACTTTTTCCTATGCTAGTTTTTAACCTTACATTCTTAAAAAAATCTATTAGTTTTATATTTTGTATAGGCGATTATGTGAATAAAAGGACCAACTTGAACAATTATAAAGTGTATGGACTAAATTGTAAAGTTTCATAGTTGGTAGGATAGCGTAGGGTTCGAGGTGTTGTGTACCAGGAGTTGTACGAGGAGAGCCTTAAGATCAAGAAATTCAACCATGCCCTGCTTAAGAAAGTTGACTCCTTAGAATGAGAGAAAGAGAGACTAGTTGGTGAGCTTAAGGACTCGATCATTTCCCTGAGTGAGTTGAGATGTGCCAATGAGAGGTTAGAAAAGAAGGTTAAAGCCCTCACGAGTGATCTAGAAAAATCCAATTCTCAACTTGAGGCGTTTTCTAGTGGGTCTAAGAAGCTAGATAGTATTTTAGGTATGAACAAGCCGGCAGGTGATAGACGTGGTCTAGGTTACGTTAAGAACAATTCCAATTCGACTGGTACCTCTAAGATTTTTTTTTGTTCCTGCTTCTACTCAGCCACACATTGCTAAAAATCTTAATTCTAGAGCTGAGTGTGTCGTAGGACACATGACTTCTAGGTCTCATAAGAACACTGCACCTCAAACTCGGTTTCAACATTCGTTTGTGCCTGAGACTAGATTTGTACCTACTTGTCATCGCTGTGGTACTTTGAGTCACATTAGGCCGAGGTGTCCTATGAGTGTGCAGAAGGAGAGAAATTAGAATATTCCTAATCAGGTCAATTCTCTTTACAGTCAAGTCCTTAGCTGACTGAGATAATTACTCAATTGACCAGGTCTACCTCTACTGCTAGGAATGCATGGGTCAAGAAAGCTGATATTGACCGTATGGCAGTCAATGGTGCTTATGCACCACATTGATCCTATTACATTGATATCATTTGTGGACATCTGCATGCATTGTTCATTACACTGGTACATTTTACACTTTGCATGTGTTTATTTTTTTAAAGTCTTGTTTTGCTTTTAAAATTGCTGTCTGTCTTTTTTGTTGTGTATGCCTGAATTTTTTTTTGCTGTGTGAGCTTTTCATTTAAAGAAAAAAAAATCCAAAAACATTGCGAAAAGTTTAAACAAAGAAAAAAATGTTTTTTTTATTGTTGTGTGGACTGCTGCATCATGTATGTGAAATGTGACAATGCATGTTGAGAATGAATATGCATTTATCTGATGAATAGTCTGTATTCCGTCACATGATTGATGTTTTCTCTGGAGTATTTAGTATATGTCCAATCATGTATTCTTTGCACAGCACATAATATGACCTCGTAAACATGTCTTGATCGCATGTGTGAGACTTGGGATGGCTGTCACTCGTTGATATGATGACTCTGAACTTGAATTGACTTATTGAGTTAAACATAAACTCGTGCATATACACCCCTATGAATTAAAAATTGTTGTTTGCTCAAATCTTAATGCTACTTTTCGAAGCCTACTTGACTCGAGTAATTAACCCCGTGGGGTTTCTCATAACCTGGTGCCTATGGTCATCTGACTTGGGTTAATCAGCCTAAAGCTCGTTACATGGGTCATGTTGGTTGCTTAATGGAAAGCAACATGCACTTAAGATGAAAAATATCATGAGTCATATAAAATACCGATTCAAAAACAAATGTATATTTAGGGGAAGAAAAAAGAAAAAATGTGTATCATGCCAAACGAGCTTTTTACATAGGTCTTAGCGTGTCTCAAAGTTTGACTTTCATAAGTAGAGAATAGACCTATTGACAATGATTTTTGGCGTGTCCCTTCTCACAAAATTAAGGTTTGGAGTCTGATTTACATGGAATTAGTGACACATTACACATGTGAGTCACATATACAACTTACTCTGGTTAAACTTGATCGATGTGTATGGGGGCAGCATTTATATTCTTAAATTTCACATATTTATGTTCAACTACATTTTCTTGTTAACCAATATGCTGAAGTGCGTGTCATATGTTTAAAAAAAATCGAGTGGTGCTAAATTAAAAGTTTTGAAAAATGTGCTATTTTTGTCAATTTTAGAAAACTGTGCTTAAAAATGAATTCTTCAAATTTCTAGTGTTATTTTTGACATTTGAGATTTTGCTCGATTTTCGCTTGAATGTCGCTCGAGCGACACTTTCATATCTATTTCGCTCGACCCTCGCTCGAGCGAAGGTCGCTTATAAGGCGCGACACCGGCCTTCATTTTCACTCAATGTTTTGCCGTTTTTCTCTCAAATCTCAACAATTCTTCATCAAAACTGTGCAATATCTTACTCTTCAAGGCTTAGGGAACAAGTTGTGACTTCATTAACATCACCTTGTTCACTCGATTCATCAAATCTTGAAGGGGCTTGAATTTTCCCACTCAAGGTTTCTCTTTGTCCTTTTCACTTTTTTTTTTAAATTATTTAATTATAATAAAAAAAAGTATTTTTTGCTAATCATAGACACTTTGATTTACGTGGCAGTCGTGACCATTAAATACCAAGGAAATTGGGCAGTTGATTGGCTGTGAGCTTTCCAATTATGATGTATGCTGTGACCGTAGCATTAGGTTAATAATTTCCGCCTAATGCAATTAAAATGTCCACCGAATTTAACTAATCCCAATAAATGCTAAAAAGTACAACAGTCCGCGAGTTAAGGACTTGTACCTTTTTGTTTCCTGACTTAGTCAATAATTATTAGGCATATTTTTTTATTTAATTATAAGTACATTATAATTATAATGTAAGAGTCAAAATCAAATTTTAATTTTAACTGTATATTTCATAATACTCATAATAACTATATACTCAGATGAATTTTATTATAGTTACTGTAATTTTTATTGTCATAGAAATAAATGATAGATAGATGAATAGTAGTTATGATCTTCAAACTATAAAGTTACATTAATTTTCAAATTATAATGTACTTGTAGTGAAATCCAAACAATCGTTGTAGCCAACTACATTTCCCAAAATTGTGTAATATCTTACTCTTCAAGGCTTAGGGAACAAGTTGTGACTTCATTAACATCACCTTGTTCACTCAATTCATCAAGTCTTGGAGGTAAATTTCAAAAACCCTATTTTGCCATTTTTAGGGATTTTATGCTTTTGATGAATACTTGCCTCAATTTCCTACATGAATTCATATGTTTTGCATTTGTTAATGTTGGGAAATTGATATTGCATCAATGTGCTACGAATTTAACAAGTTTTTGATGCTTTTGGCCATTGCTTGAATGTTCTACATAGAATTTGGTATTTTTTTTTTTTGTTTCGTTTGGTCGATTCTAATGGAGAATGAGATAGGTTTAGATGTTGAGTTGCTTGGTTCTAATACTAGGATGATGGGTTGGTCATGGGTGCATTGGATTATGCATTGAATGTGTTGGATCTTTACTGCACGCCAAGTGTTCAATAAAATGTTTCATTGAAGTGCCCGTGTGTTTTTTGCTACACTTTTGCACAACACGAGTCTTATTTCATCCATGAACATACCCATGCACTCACATGTCAGTTTAAAGTTGGTTTGCTGGTTTGCACTGCTTTTTGGTTTAGGTGTCATGACACGCACATTGCACCTCCGTCTAGACACCACTGCACCTCTGTCCTGCAGTCACTACACTATGTCAATGCAGTGTCCTATTTGACTCATTTACCTTCTTTTACATGCGTGTGTCATATGTTTGCATCATTTGCATGCTTTGAGGATTGTTTGCATCGTTTTGTGTGTGTGCTTCACTGTTACATCATTTCATGCATTTGACTACATGGCAGCTCGTGTGGTCTACATTCTCTTCTGTAGCATCTCTTGACATGTTTGTTCTGCAATCATGTTCCAGATGCCACCAAAGAGAGCCCAGACCACCGCACAACTGTCTACTGGATCCACATCGTACAACCGGGGGGTTTTATTTCTTCTACTGCTTACGAGGTCTTTACTTCTCAGTTTTCTCATCATCCTGTCCTCGTAGAGTTTGAGGTTATACTAGCTGATCTATCCCCCCGACATTGGTGCTATTTTTGTTTCTCGAGGTTGGGATTCGTTGTTGACTAGGTTGGTTCCCCTTCCGGGTTTGTTGATTCAAGAGTTATTTGCAAACATTCATGAGATTTGAGATACTTCTTTTCGGGGTCTTCCTTAGGGGTCGTACTCTTAGGCCTTCACCTGATTTCTTGGCCGAGTCTCTTCATATTCCTCAGATTCTTTACCCGATCTATCCATATTTGTCTGCTGAGACCGGTCCATCTGATCCTATGGTTTATTCCACTATTTTTTATACCCCACTAGAAGGGGGTTCCACAGCGGTTCGCACTAGATTTCTCTCTACCGAGCGTCAGGTTTTGTTGCGCATTGTGTGCACGAACCTGTGGCTGGTTACATACACTTTCACCTTCCCATCTAATAGGGCTCATTTTCTTTATACCCTGGTTCACGGTGACTCGATTGACCTTCCTAATTTTCTGTGCCGGTATATTCTTCGCACCTTCTGAGTCCCTGGCCGTAGGATAGGTTTGCCCTATGCTTGTCTCATTCATCGTCTAGTCACTGCCCTTGTAGTCACATTTCTTGAGGGTTCGTCTTGTCGGATTGGTCGACTGATTGGTCATTCTATTATTTCACAGAGTCGATCCCATGCTACTACTTCTTTTCTCATGCTGAGCCTACTGATCCTACAGTGCCAGCTAATCCTATTGGTGATCTCCTCTCTGTTGATCCGACTTCTATCTCGTCCACTTCTACTGATCCTCCACCTTCTTCTTTGTCTGTTCCTCCCGCTCATTCTACGGGAGATCCCGTAGCTGCTTTGATAGGCCAGATGTCGATATTGATCTACCAGTAGGCTCGATTACTGGCCAAGGTAACCTAGACAAGGGCAGAAGTCATTGCGCTGGGTAGAAAGGTTGTGGATGTTCAATGACATTTACGCTGGATGCGAAAGCATTGGGAGGTTGAGACTGATGGTGACGGTACTTTTGCCTTGTAGATAGGGACATTGTAGTCATTGACATTGCTTTACTTGTGTTTAGCTAGTAGTTAGGCCGTTCTTGATGTTTTATAAAATCTTTGTAGCCTTTCTCTAGTTATTGGAGTTATCTTCACCTTTCTTGTGTGTTTTTGCTCCATTCCTTTGCCATTTGTGACAAAAGGGTGAGAGATTTTATAGTAAGGAGGAGTTTTAATCATGCACATTTATTGATTTGAGCAACTTGATACATATCATATGTCTGTTTGAGGGGTCGATGGGGGTGAGACATAGATACTGTATAGACATATTATGCCTTAAACTTGGTTTGATCTTTTGCATATGTACTCTTTAGGGGTCGTTGGGGTGAGACATAGATACATATTGACATTTGACTTGATATACATTGCATTGATTTTTACATTTTTTGTCATATGTCTTGACGGGTCGTTGAGGAGATACATAGATACATTTTCTACTGCTTTAATACTTGTTTGCAGTAGTGACATTATACTTGAAATGCATATCATGTACTGAGGGGGAGCATGTGCTTTGTAATTGTGTTGCATTTCATGCATGGCTGTTTGAGTTTTTTTCTTAATGTTTTGTGGTATTAATGTGGTTATGGTGTCTTGGTTAACATTAGTGTTGTATCTCAAACTAGCTTGTTTTTTTTCACTGATTATGCTTCTAAATACTTTATTGTTTATTTCCTGTGTCACGTGCTTTTACACGGGTATGTGAGTTTTGATTTCAGGATACATGACTAATAAAGTTGAAGCTACTTTTAGTTGATTTAGTTGGACGTGATTAGTTTTGATAGGTTGTTGTGTTTGTATTATATTTGTCACATAATGTCAAAGAGGGAGTTTGTTAGTTTTATATTTTGTATTGGCGATTTTGTGAACAAAAGGACCAACTTGAAAAATTATAAAGTTTAGGGACTGAATTGTAAAGTTTCATAGTTGTTAGGATAGCATAGGGTTCGGGGTTCCATGTCTGGAATAAGAAGGATTCATGCCGGCTTTTCGCTAGCTGGTTGCCGGAGTGCTGCTTGAGTGGAGAAATCAGAAAGTGCCTCACTCGCCCTTCGCCCCACTATCGCTCGAGCGACAGGCCCTTCGCTTGAGCTAAATGTTAGCCTCGCTCGAGCGACGTCTTTATGGCCAGACCTAATTTTCCTTGTTCGAGAATTTTACTTGGCCCATACAACCTCTTTCATCCAACACATAAACATTGGTGCCACGTCTTCTGCTGTAGAGAGGTTGAACACATTACATTATTGAGAGAATTCAAGTTTCATCATATCCAAAGTTCAAACCCTCTATGGTTCATGCTCCATTATTTGTGAAAACATCAAAGAGCCAAATCAAACACTGAATTGTCTTCTTCGCTTGGATTTGCTGCAAGTTTGTGTTGTCACCTGTACTGCATTAAGGATCAAGGAAGAACTGGAGAACAAGGAGTTCCTTGGGAAGATCTATAGGAGATAAACTGCATAAATAGTCAGGATTGGAGTTCGTATGCTCATTTCAGGAGGACTGCTTTACAAAGAAGATATTGTTGCAGTATTCAAAGATGGGCTAGAGTGAACTGTATGAATAATCATCTAGACATTATTAACTTGTGACTTGTTATTTGTTAATTAATTTGGTAATTCTGCATTTATACCTAATCATCCCCCCTCTAGGTGTAGTTTGATCGAATCTTGCGTTTCTCAAAATCATATTTACGTTCTATATCCATTTTTTTAATCACACGTTCTTCACAAAAAATAAAATTTAAATAATGTATATTCAAAAAATAAATTTCATATAAGCACATAGATAATATCATAAATATATAAAACAAAAATTTTAAATTGAAAAGTTGTTGATGTAATCCATTCACTTGTATCATTTATTCCACTTTCAACTTAGAAAAGAAGTTTAGAGGCTTCATTAATTAAGAACTTTGTGCTAAAATAATCAAAAGTGAGAAGTGCAACAAAAATGTTATGATTGTTGATAAGTATAGTTTTTATACTTATTCGTGACTCTAAATCATGATATTTTATTGTTTTTGAATTAAATTCTACCTAATTTATGTTAAATTGTATTTTGAAGGTAAAACTTTATATTTAATGAAGAATTGAAGAAGATATTGCAAAATAGCGGAAAAATGGAAAAATCAAAAGTACGAGCACTTGGAAGGAAGCATTAAATTAATTGGGCATTAATTTGAAATGTCGATGGATTTGGACTCTTTGATTGAAAAGAATAAAAAAAGGCGATTGTGATTTTTTCATATGTACACACACACACACGGCAGCCAGGAAAAAACGAAAGGAGCCGTAGCCAAGAAAATATCTCAGATTTTTAGAACGTGCATGACTATGGGTGTGTTTGAGCTACATTATTTTGAAAGCATGTAATCTGAAATAGTAGATTGATGGAGAATATGTGGTTGAAAAAGAATGAAAAATTATTGATGTAATGGAAAATATTATTTTATTGAAGAATGTGTGGTTGAAAATGAGTAGAAGAATGAGAATCAAATTGTAATGTGTACCAAACAAAGGCTATATCACGAAATGTGTGAGTAGAAAATGAACGCATGGACTAACACCCTACTAATAAACACCTGCGCCAAGGTACAGGTGTAGTAAGGTATACCCATATGAGAGTGAATTGCTCAAATAGATGCTGAACTTTAAACCATGCTTCCAAATGGTCACTGAACTTTAAAAATCACCCAAGTGATCACTGAACTTTGCAAAAGGTTTTCACGAGGTCACTGAACTTTAAAAATCCCCTCATTCATTACTAAACTTTGCAAAAGATTTTTACGGAATCATTAAACTTTGCAAAGGATTTCCTAGGAGATCACTGAATTAGTGATCCTTGGGAAACCTTTTGCAAAATTCAGTGATGAATGAAGTGATTTTAAAGTTTAGTGACCTCGTAGAAACCTTTTGCAAAGTTTAGTAATGATTTGAGTGATTTTGAAAGTTTAGTGACATTTTAGAAGCATGACGTAAAGTTTAGTGACTATTTGAGCAATTCACTCACCCATATGGCTTTGTACTTGTTTGCGGCAATTGTTGGCCCTACAATTTTACTGGATTCATTGAACCTCCAGTGGATTCCCTGTATGATAAACCATTATTTTTTAATTAATTGAACCAATATGATTAAATTATAATGATCCAATTAGAACAAAAAACAAATTTAGTGACTCCCATGAAATTAGGATTAATGTAAAGTAACCTCCAATGTATGCTTGTTGCTCTGTCTATGTTTATGAGGAGTTGTACTAGTTTGACAATAATTGTAAAATTTTGTCAAAGGTTATGATGCAAAAGATGATTGAATATTTTTGACGACAAACTAGAAGGAATACAAAAAATGAAATCATTTAATTAAACGTCAACTTTATAAAAATCTGATTTTAGTTTTTTATTACTGATCTAACGACATGTCTGGTGCATCGTATTACATCGAATGAGGAATAAGATAATTCTATTTACGATTTTCCAATGTTTGGTGCAATTAGAAACAAAATTAAATTAATTTGAGGTGCTTATCCTCCTTTACTCACTTATATGTAAACAAAATACTTATAAATAAAAATTCTCAAGAAAAAATTTCATACAACAATTTTTTTAGTTAAAAAAAAAATTCCCTTAATAATACAATCCTGTTAAAAAATATTTTCATAAATTTTGATCTTTCTTTAATTTTATTATCTTCTAATAATACAGTATAACTCCAATTCTCATGTTATAGCAACTCTCTCTCTCTCTCTCTCTCTCTCTCACACACACACACACACACCAATAATTCAAAAGAACAATCATGCTACATGAATATCAAAGTTGATATAAAACTTGACATAATATCATGTGATATTTTATCATTTGACAGTTTAAAGCGCAACCAGTTTTCATTAAATCATGTGTTGTCAAGTATAATCATGTCAACTTTTTTGTCAAATCTTTCTGACAAAGTAGCTTTATCCTCAAAAGAATGTGCCTTATAATATGATTATTTTTTCCCTTTTATGATATATTTCTAGGTTTGAAATTTGAAATGGTTTTGTGGGTGTTTTTCATCCTAGTGGGTATCTCAGTTTTTGATTTATTTAATGGAAAAAGGGACAAAAAATCGACAAGAAAAGCAAAAGGGTCTTTTTCCCCATCTATTCTGTTGGGAACCTACTTAGTCATGCGCAGTGGAAGTAAAGCAAATTTCGATTCTCAAACAAGGATCTGCTTTATGTTTAGATAGAATCTGTGATAGAGATAATACCTTTGATGAATTCTGCAAATTCTTTTGCTGATTCACGAGCTCCAATAATCACGATCTGCAATCCAAGCTGTCCAATTGTCCAGCCTCCAATGGTGATCCACACAGAGAACAAGAATGACGGCCAGGGTTTTCTTTTCTCGTGCTAGCAAGAATAATGAATAATCTCTACTGTTTTTCAAACCCTAACAGTCTATTAATACAGGTCCAAACGGGCTGGCTCATCTCTTAACTTAACCCGGTCCAACATTTAATTAATCAAATTAATTAAATCCGGTCCATGAATTAATTAATCCAATTAATTAATTCAGGCCTATTAATAAGCAACCCAATTAATTAATTATCCAATACTTGTCAATTAATTAATTGGTAAATCTCATTCTTTTGGTTCTCTTTTGTTGTGACCCATTAGGTTCCCAATCACGATGCCTAACGACGTGAATTATTACTTTGATCTAATCACAAATGATAAATTAAAATACCCCTTTTAATTTATCATCAATTCACATTCGTCGTCCCAGATTGACATCTAGCAATGTGTCAGGGCAATACATGTGACGGGAAATGTCACGTGGCATGACAAAACCAAACTTGTTCGTTTACCATGAAACTATAATCGGATCAATTACGAGATATGGACGTGTGTCAATTTCAATTATCAATCATATCTTTTATCCTACTGTTAAGTCAATGTAAGTCGAAAACTCTTTTTCGACTTATGAGTTCACATTGGCCAAGAATTTCATTATCAACTTAATTGGATGAAATGTAGATCATAATCTCTTACTATCTAAGAGTGACGAATCATCTATTGATCATTCACAACCTTCATATAATTCTTGACATACTCGAACGATGCCGTATTAGTGACCCTTGACAGAGCAACATCTGACATCACCAAAGCATGACTGTCCTCACATAAGGCACTATGATGACCTCAAGTCAAAGGACCAATTCCACTACCGAACGTTAGAGATTAACCACTGACACTCAAATAGTTTTCCATGTGGAATCTCTCAGCGGGTCTCCAATGTTTTGTTCTATAACAAAACATTCACGTGTTCATTCAAGTGTCTCCACACTTTAGCTTGTGAGATCAACTACTTACTTCATAAGTAAGAAATGCCACACGTGATGGTCTATCCGTAGTAACGATATACGTATCTCATTATTACATACGACCACGAACGATTTAAGATTCAGTCATATGTAATTTGTATCTCACAATCACAACTCCTTGTTATTAACAAATCACCAAAACGTGAATCTACGGATTTTATTATTTAATTAAATTTGAATGTTAATTCAATAATAGATCTTGCCATAAATATGCATTGGTTATATATACATTAAAAGTGCTTATGTCCAAAGTTGATTGGACCTAGGGTATAACACTTACAAACTCCCACTTGCACTAGATCCAATCTCTTATGTATCTTATACCATAAGAGCCCACATGACAATCATGTTTATGCTGCGACAACTCTTTGTCAGTGGATCTGCAATTTAATAACTTGTGGGAATTCGTTCTTTCTTTACATCATTTCATTGTATTATCTTCCCAATGAGATAATACTGCCTTAACACATGTTTGGATCAATGATGAGACCTTAGTTCCCTCGTTTGCACAATGGCTCCACTATTATCACAATACAGAAGCATGTGAGCAACAATGTTAGGAACTACTCCAAGTTCATTAATGAACACTTTGACCTAGACAACAACTTTTGTTGCTTTCTAAAGCAATGATGTATAAGGCTTCTATTATTGAATCAACGATGCTTTTCGATTTGGAACCTTTTCAACATATCGCTTAAGAGTAAACCAATATCCTAATGGAAATATGCTATCATTCTAGTCCGACTAGAAGTTAGCATCAATGTATCCATGAACTCCCAGTTCATTTTCTCTATATAAAATCTTCTTAAGATTTTATCTATATAGATCTGGATGAGTTAAACAATCTTATAGATCTATCTCTATAGATCAAGCTATTTCTCACATATCTATTATGAAGAAATTATTTAACAATCATAATTTCAACAATTGAAATATAAAGACGTCGTTTCCTATAATATGTCTCATACATATAATATTAGGAACGCGACAATGCTCCCACTATCTTCTTTTAAACACACAATTCATTTTTGATAAAATCAAACATTTTGACTTTTATATCAAATCGAATATTTCAGCTCCAAAAGGCTTGTTTCAGTCCATATTGAACTTTTCTTGTAAACTCATTTACAACCTATGGGTTCTAATCCACTAGGCGAATTGACTAAGAACCAAACCTTGCTTACATTAAGTTCATATCGAATATCATAGCCTTATGCCATGTCAGCGAGTCAACACTTGACTTTGCTTATGCATAATTAGTAGGTTCATCATCCTCGATTAGTAATGCTAGATTAGTAATCATGGATTCTTACCTTCTAGAAGGTCGAATGATCCTACAAGATTTATATGGAGTTGTCGTGTCCTCAGGAGTCTCCACTTCCTGATCAAGAGTATATCCCTCAACATTTTGGGATCAGACTCAGGTTATCTACTTGGTTAACTATATCTATGAATCCTTGAACTCTTTCAAGATTTACTCTACTCCCACTGTCCTCTCCTAGAATAAACATTTTATCTAGGAGTATGACATGTCTTGAGATGAACTCCTTCTTCTCAATGAGATTATAGAATTGATATCCAAATTGTCTCTTGAATATCCCACAAATATATGTTTATCGAATTCAGTTTCAAATTTATCCGATTCAGTGCGTTTTACATAAGCGTCACAGCCCCAATCTTTCATATGAGAAAAGTGGGGCATTCTGTCTTTCCATAACTCATATGGAATTTTGTCAACCGATTTAAATGTGACACATTTAGTGCACGACACGTGGCAATCAGTGAATGACTCAAAACGATTTGAAGTGCTCGCATGGCTTGTCTCTAGTTGCACTATATCTAATAGTGCATGATTCCTCATTGTAAATACACCATTAAGTTGCAATGTATGTAGAGGAATCCACTGTGAGAGAATCATATTCTCTTTTAGATAATCTAAAATCCTACATTTTAGGTATTCTCCACATCGATCAAATCTTAGTGTGAGAATTTATTTACCTATTTGTTTTTAAATTTCTAGTTTGAATCCCTTGAACATTTCAAGAGTTTCATACTTGAATTTCACCAAATATACATGACCAATTCTGAAATGGTCGTCTAGTAAATGTGATGAGAAAAGAGAAACTTTATCTAGCATTAATTGACATGTGTCCACATACATCGCTATGTATTAGACTCAGTAATTATTCAGATCTTTCTCATTTTCAAGTAAAAGGAGATATGGTCATTATGCCTAACAGACATATTTTGCATTTGTCAAATGATTCAAAATCATTTGACCTAAATGTACATCTCCATGTAAGTTTGGAATTGCATTTTCATTTATATGACCAAATCTGCAATGCCAGATATAGGTGTTATTCAGATTATCATTTTTATGCCTTTCATTATCTATACTCATTATAAAATACTCAATATTTAGAATATAAATGTCATTTTGTAATTTACCATAACCATTAAGATCTTATCAAGATAAAAGGAACAACAATTGTCCTTAACATTAAAATAATCCATGTCCAATCATGAAATTTATTTAATGCTCTTCGTAATGGCAAGAACAAAATGATATTTCTCTAATTCAAATATTAAGCCTAAAGGCAAAGGTAAGAAATAGCTCCTATAGGTAATGCAACAACATTTGCTCATATTCAACGTACATGTCAACTTCTCCCCCTTTTTGCAGTGATCTACTTCTGTTTAGTTTCTGCATATTTATACAAATATGAAAACCATATATGGTATCAAATACCTACGAAACTAATGAAGTAGATATAAGTCTTACAATTTCTTTTCCAATGACCTATCATTCCAAAATGATAATAATGGTCATTAGATTTAGTATTGTCCTTGTTTGTTTTAACTGTCTTAGCCACCTTGGTTGTTTTCCCAAAACATCCTTTAGACTTCCCTACAGGAATCTATGACTAAGATTTGCCCACTACAAACATAGATATTGGGTTTAACAGTCTTAAGCATGTTCAGCAACTCAATAAGTGTGCATTCGAATTTATCCATGTTAAATTCATAATTAGTCATGAATAACCTACTTGCAAAGATTGTAGAACCAAGTCATACTTAGTTCATTGTTCATGATTGAACTCAATTGAGACAACTTCTCAAAGTAGTCAACGTCTTCAACACACCAGAACTGGCAGGAGACTCTTTTGCCATTATGCACTGGTATAGTTGCTAGGAAATCTCATATCTTTCCACACGTGATTATTTATCATTCAACACTTTGAGATGAAAATCATGTGTTAGCATTTATACTCTTATGTTGCTTTTGTAACTCATGTGATGTAGTCGCAAACATCACACATGTTGCAGTACTATCGTCATCATTGTGTTTATTCTAGCAGCCACCTCTTCCTTTATCGAGTCATCAACGAGTATCTCTGGAAAGGGCTACTCAAGGACATAATCAATTATCATGCATGAGAACAATTCTCAGATTGCGGTGTCAATCAAGAAAATTTGGTTTGGTTGTTGGCATACAGTATGCCGCTCAAATACATATGGTTACTCAAGATTCAATAAATGTAAACGACGAAAAGTAAAAGAATAATATATAAAATGCATCAATTTATTTAATATGGTCTTTTATTAAATTAATTTCGCTCCCACTGTTTAACTCAAATTTATGACCCTCTTTCATAAATTTATGGAATCCATACTTGATTCCCAGTGGGCTGGGATCCCATTTGTTATATTAAAACCTTGAGTGTACTCAACAAGCCTTAATAAAACATTTAGGTAGATACTATTATCAATTGTATCTCCATACAACTCTTAGATCATTAAGCTGACAATTCTTTGTCTTCACACATCGTATGTGTTAGCTTAACATGCCTCTAAAATTTATCTCCTTGAGTGTACTCAACAAAAGATAAGTTTTAGTTAAGTCAAAACTCATCATTCAAAAATATCTAATATTTCATAGTGTCAAACATATCCCTAATAGACCAACCTTGAGTGTACTCAACAAGCTGAGATCGATTTAGGACTCTCGTTTTTCACTATAATAATGGAAAGCAAATATAAGTATGACTTAATATTTTAATATGCCTATAAAATTTATCACCTTGAGTGTACTCAACAAAAGATAAGTTTTAGTTAAGTCAACCCCATCATTCAGAAATATCTAATATTTCATAGTGTCAAACATATCCATAATAGACCAGCCTTGAGTGTACTCAACAAGCTGAGATTGATTTAGGACTCTCGTTCTTCACTATAATGATGAAAGGCGAATAAGAAACTGACTTAATATTTTTAACGAGGCATTTTGCATGCAAAGGTCTCATCGTAATAATTATATATATTTTATTATACATCTAACATACAAATAAACATACATATAATAGTGTGGAAGATTATGGACTTATACTATCTAGTCTTCCCGAGCCATAAGGAAGACTAGTTGGTCATTTCCTAGGGGATATAACATTGATTCATATAATGCTCCATCTCTATGGTCTCATCCTCTTCTTGTATCTTCAATTAGTCCAGCTGCAACTTGTATCATATACTAGTTGGCACGCAGGCCTAAATAATATTGGACGCGTAGGCCCATAATAATAACGGACTCGCAGGTCCAAAATAAATTAGAGCTCGCTGGCCCATAAAACAACAAGAATAAAACTAACCATTCAACATATCCACATGGTTGAGTCCATAATCATCCACTAATAAAACATTCATCATATAAATGCACTCCTATATAATATCTAATATTATATGCAAACATGTTACAAGTTTCAAGCTTCTAGCAATAAAGTCGTCTAAACTAATTTAGACAAATGGATCGGAACAATTAAATAATTAATTAATCAAATTAATCAATTAATTTAATTAGCGGGTATATTTAATTAAAATCAAATTTTAGTTTTATATACCAAATTAGAATCTCATTCTAATTCTACTATTACAGGGCGGAACTATTTAATCAAAATCAAATTTTAATTAAATATCAAATTAGAGTCCAACTCTAATTTCAAAGTTTTAAAATAAGATAATTTAATTAAAATCGGATTCTAATTAAATATCAAATAAGAGTTCAACTCTAATTTCAAAACTGAAGACGGTCGAATTTAATTAAAATCAGATTTTAATTAAAATACAAAATTAGAGTCAAACTCTAATTCCAAGATATATTAGGGTGAGATAATTTAATTAAAATCAAATTTTAATTAAATACAATATTAGAGTCCAACTCTAATTGCAATTGAATTAATATTTTAATTTAGGATAAAACTCCTAAATAAAATAAAATTCAATTTAGGGTCAAGTTTAATATTTAAGTTAAAATCTAATTTTAACGAAGATATAAAAAGTCGTCAATTTTTAAATAAAATTTTAAACAGGTCAAATTTGAAATTTTAAAATCAAACCATTTTAAAATCTAATTTAAAACCATTTTAATATTTAAATTCAAAACCTTTTGAAAATTGCAAATTGACCCACATTTTAAAATTGTAAACAGACCTCATAATTTCTCAAATTACAAGACGGCCCTTTCTTCAAAAATTGCACAATGACCCCTTAATATTAAAATTGCAGGCGGGGCCTGAAATTTCAAAAATTGCATGAGAGGCCCCCGCCTCTACTTCTCACCCGAAACAGAAACCGAAAACCCTAAACCATTTTTTTTCTTTTTCTACGCTGGCGCCGCATCTGGCCGACGCGGCGTGCGACGGATCTTTGCCACTGTCTCACAGCGGCGGAATCCGCTGCTACAGCAGCATTCGCGTTGCTGCGTGACTGCAGCGCTCTATCGCAGCGGTGACAATCACCGCTGCAAATCGCAGCTGCTCGCCCTTTCCCCTGTTTTCGAGCCCGCACACTGCCGGGACTGCTAGCGGTGGTACGATCATCCAACGCCGCCAGCATCTACGTTCCATTCCATTTTTTTTATTTTAAATTCTCAAAACAGATTTTACAGATGAAAAACAAATTTTCAAAAATTGCTAGAAACAAGAAAACTAATAACAATCAACTTTTGATTGTCTTAACATGCAAGAACAATTTCTAACAAACATAAAGTAGGCTCTGATACCACTGTTGGGAACCTACTTAGTCATGCGCAGCGGAAGTAAAGCAAATTTCGATTCCCAAACAAGGATCTGCTTTATGTTTAGATAGAAATTGTGATAGAAATAATACCTTTGATGAATTCTGCAAATTCTTTTGCTGATTCACGAACTCCAATGATCACGATCTGCAATCCAAGCTGTCCAATTGTCCAGCCTCCAATGGTGATCCACACAGAGAACAAGAATGATGGCCAAGGTTTTCTTTTCTCGTGCTAGTAAGAATAATGAATAATCTCTACTGTTTTTCAAACCCTAACAGCCTATTAATACAAGGCCAAATGGGCTGGCTCATCTCTTAACTTAACCCGGTCTAACATTTAATTAATCAAATTAATTAAATCCGGTCCATGAATTAATTAATCCAATTAATTAATTCGGGCCTATTAATAAGCAACTCAATTAATTGATTATCCAATACTTGTCAATTAATTATTTGGTAAATCTCATTCTTCTGGTTCTCTTTTGTGTGTGACCCATTAGGTTCCCGATCACGATGCCTAATGACGTGAATTATTACTTTGATCTAATCACGAATGATAAATTAAAATACCCCTTTTTAATTTATCATCAATTCACATTCGTCGTCCCAGATTGACATCTAGCAATGTGTTAGGGCAATACATGTGACGGGAAATGTCACGTGGCATGACAAAACCAAACTTGTTCGTTTACCATGAAACTATAATCCCTTCGTCAATATGATCCGAATTAAACAAAATGATGAGAGTTTCTAGACACGCTATTCTTTCTATCTGGATAATAATTTAATAAATGACAATGCAGTAATTTGCTTGATTGAAAAACAATTTTTTTTATTTTTTTTATTTTTGAACGAGAGACAAATTTCATTTAAAAAAATTGACTAGTTATAAATATTTCAATTCTAGTAGATAGAGTAGTAAAATCTTATGTCTATATTAGTGGAAAAATATTGTTTTAATCAAGTCACCCAACTTAGCCACTCTCGTGTGACGGTAACAAAACATGTTTAAATTAAAGGTTCTCGTACGAAAATCTTCTCTCACACGCCTCTCTCCATATGCAATTTGTGATGTGAGATATAATGTCTAAATCACTTGAAAAATATTGATTCTTCAATCTATGTGAGTTTTTTTTTTTAGTTTAGTTGTAATTATCTCTTTTAATTTCAAAGAATCGGTCACTTTTTTATAATTTGATTGAGCTTGGAGCTCTAAGTAGTTTTTGAAAATTTTTGGGATTTACTTTCTCCTTTTTTGATTTAATTGTAGTAGTAGTGACCAAAAATATAATTTCGTTTATTTCATTTTTGCACGTTTTGTTAATTTTGAGATATTGAGGAACTAATTTAAAAAAAAAAAAGAAATTAAGTTTTGACGTCAATATTTTATTTATTCGGTCAATTAATCAAGTATTAATTGAGCACGAATTTCCCTAATAATATTGGGCTCGTGTTTTAGCTAGTATTAAATAACACATTTTGGACTCGAGAAAAAGTTATAGGAAAATCTCATATCTAAGAGATAAGTATGATCCATTTCGAAACTAAGAAACAATGTTTAAAATTTCAAAAATTAGATGTTAATTAAGTTTTATTTACTAAATAATTAATTACAAATATATTTATTAAATAAATATATTAAGGTCACAATTCTATAATATTTGGTCCCAAATTATTAAATTAATTGGCCACGAATCAAAAAAAATTTATAGGACATAAATTCTTATAAGTAACAATTTATTTATCGGTCACAAATCACAAATTTTATTGGTCACAAGTTATTGGTCACATATTATTTATTGGTCACAAGTTATCGGTCACATATTATTTATTGATCATAAAATATCTGTTATGAAATAAAATTTATAGAACAAATGGACAAGAAAATATAAGAGTTAAAACCCAAGTGTGTGTTTTATTGAAAATCAAGACTCGTATTTATAAGGTTCAGACTGAGAGTCAGAATTGGAATTAAATAGACTATCTAAACTAGATAACATTTATCTATGCATGATGATAAGACTATATAATCATCAATATATATCTAATAATTTTACAACAATCCCCCTTTTGAACAGTATCTGCTTCGTTAAAAACCTTGTTCGATAAAAATATAGTGGGCAAAAATCAAACAAAGGAAAAAAAGAAAAAGAGTATCGTTAATTATTAATATTTTGGAGGACAAAAGAAATGTGGCCTCATCAAACCTTGTCAGTAAAATCCAGTGGGACGAAATCCAAACTAAGGAAAAAGAGTACATCTACTCTTCATTGATGAAACTATTGAAAATCTTTGAGTTGACGCACTTGAGTCTTGTATACCAATTTCTTAAATGTTGATTTCGTGAGTGCTTTTGTGAATAAATTAGTCACATCGTCACTTGAGCGAATCTTTTAAACACCAATATTGTTATTCTCCTCAAACTCATGTGTATGGAGTAATTTTGGAGAAATATGCTTCATCCTATCACTTTTGATATAGTTTCCTTTATATTGTGCAATATAAGTTGCATTGTCTTCATACAAAATTGTTGAATTATTTTTTGTTGAAGTTAATCCGCATGTTACTTGGATATGATGAGTCATGTTTCTTCATCATATACATTCTATGCTGGCTTCATGGATTGAAATAATTTTAGAATACTTTGAAGAAGTTGCGGTCAAGGTTTACTTCACAGATCTCCATGGTATAGCTGTTTCTTCACGTGTAAACATATATTATGTCTGTGATTTAGCTTTATATGTATCAAAGAGATAATTTGCATTTGCATATCCCACTAAAGTAGATCCCCATTTTTTAGAATAAAATAATCTCAAATCAATAGTCATTTTTAGGTAATGAAAAATGTGTTTAACACAAATTTAAGGAATTGTGTAGAGCTATATCTCGCAAATAGATTAATAGAAAAATTCATAATTTCTTATATTTATATTTTTCTTACAAATTTACATCTTAATTAAACATCTAGTAATGAAAGTGTTCTTTTGAAAAAGAAAACAATAATAATAATAATAATTAGAATGATGACGTCGACGACGACCCAAGAAATACCTTGGCTTGCCCCACCTAAGGGAGAGCTTGCGTGGTGAGCCAAACCCAATATCATTGAGGCAAGTAGGCTCGAGCTTTACTCACTCAAGGGCGAGGACAAGAGCTAGCCTGCTTGCACATAATGGTAGGCAAACCAAGCTACTCTATTAAGTGGAAGTGTTAGACGAAGTCTAGGCAACACTTAAATATACTTTTTTGAATTCTGAATATTAGATGGCATCGATAAAAGAAAAAAAAAATGAAAAAATCTTTTAAGAACGTGGACATCATGTATGAATAATAATAATAGGTCTGTTAGATTTGATTAATTATATTTTCCTCTGTTATCAATTAGGTATATTGAGTTTTTTAGATAAATTTAAGTACGAGTAGAATAACAATACAAAATGAAAAACAATATTCTAAATAGTTTTTACAAGACCTTTTGTCCTGTCAATATTTAAGAATAAACAAAATTGTCTCTCTATTTATAGATTTGGTTCATTTCTTTTTATTTTATGTTTTCGAGTATAATAGTAATTGGGGAATTTTTGAATTGGTGTACATGTAAAAATTGATTTTCAAATTGGATGTCTTTTCTAAAGAATGCTATATTTCCTTGGTTTTTTTTAAGTAGACTAGTGGAGGCACGTGCAATGCACGTGTTCAAGTTTAATTGGGTACTAAATAGCGTGGAGTAATTTTGACGACAAGTTTTCAATTGCGTGTGATATGTACTATAACGAATGCAGTACAAAAAATGTAATGAATAGAAATAATACTTCGTGTGGTCTACTTTGGCAGCTAATAACAGGTATATAAATGTATTTTGGTACAGAAGAAAACAGGAGGTCGAAATGATGGATACATCCTTTTGAAAGTTTGGACTTCAATCTTTTTGTAATCCTACATCAACATGCATATCTTGTTGAAGAGACATTCAAGATGATTTCCTGTAGAACGTTGTTTATAATAATGTGTGAGTATGGAAAGGTTATAATCCATCCAAAGCATATGTATGTGAATTTGGAAGGAACATATAACATTGAATTGAGAAGAAAGTCTTCCTAGATTTCGGCGACAAATGTGGAAGAAGTATAAGGTAAGATTTCGACATCCATTATTAGTAAGCAGAGTGAGGTAGGAAAAAAATGTAGTTACTCTATATATATCGAATTCAAGTAAGAGAAGCAAAAAGAAGTAAATTCTGACCATTAGTAAATCTAACTATAAATAGGTATTAATTTATTATTAATCACCAGCAACTTGAATGATGCTATAAAGTAGGTCAGATGTATACTCCATACAAGAAAATGTTTAACAGAAAACTAAGCGCTCTATTGTAATGAAACTTCACATTTCTAAATATGGGAATATTGAGTAGTCACCAATTTACAGAAGCTTTATTATACATAAAAAAATTATTTTGGCTCTATAAACGGAATTTCTCATTCGGGATATCATTGCAATGATAAAAAGAATAATAAGAAGAGCAGAACTTAAATGTACAAACCAAAGGGAAAACTTTAGCCAAATTTTAGCATGATGAAAACCAAATTGTAAAGGCAACCCCAAACAGCGATAAATGCACGTAGTGGACACCCTCAAGAACAAATACTTAGTGTTCAATAAGTGTAAAATATACCCTCATGAACAAGGAGCTCAATCAGATTATTTGGGAGCTTTATGGGGCCAAGGCTTTGCCAATGGTTCAGATAAAATAAATCTATTTGGTAACAATGCATACATATCCTCATCTACCATTCTTACCTTCTGCACACTCACAGCACCCAAAAAACCCAATTCACATTTACAAAATCCAAAAAGAAAGACCAAAAAAATCTCAGGTATATCAGTAAAACATACCAGCTATGAATGTAATGCACCAAATACTCGCTTACCTGAGGGGATAATTAGGACAGGGCATAGATAATTAGTAGTCGATGCTCTACTAAAGAGATAATGTAGTTCAACCTAGTTTGCCTCGCCTTTTTCTACTTCTTGAGGTAAGACCTTATGCGCCTTCATTGTAGTTCATTGTTCATTTGTGTTTGAGTAGGCATACAAATCACAAGCAAGTTAATGAAAATTAAAAATAAAGATGACATAAATTACAGAAATAGATATTGAGGTTGTTCAAGAATTTACCAAAATATTAAGTTGCTCGAACTTGTAGTACGTTCCATAATAAAACAAGCATCAGTTATGGAATTCAAAATGATTAAATATGAACTAAAATAAATAATTAAATAAGGGAACAAATCTATATAGGAAAATTACCAGTAAGAACAATAGATTTACTAGCATCCATCGTCGTTGCCTATGCAAACTTCTCCCCTAACCCCCTCAATCACTGCAAGAAGAAACTCATTTAAAAGACATAGTGGATTGTTGGATATTTCTACCAGATACAATTAGATTATACTATTGCATACTCCGTTGTTCATCAATTGATAAAAATGTAGACCTAGGAATCTCATTTCTTACATCCCTGCTATAAAAAGGATCACCAAAATTCATGAGTCACCTATCAAAGTATAGCAATTATATCCAAAGAAGTTGTTAATAGAACAACACCACACAAAGGAATTGAGTGGAATGGGTGGCATTAAAATATTATGGGCTCGCCTCATATTGAATTATTTAGGTTTCCAGAATATGCACTGCATACATTGAACAAGATAATATATTTAACTATCAACATAAATTTCAATGAACAGAAAACTTTCCCAAAGATGAGCTCCAGTAAAATTCTTTAAGAAAGATACGTGTATAAAATTTCAATGATCTCATTTTGAATTGCAAAGTACTTTTAATTGGATCACTTACAAGCTCCCAACTGGGATCCAACTCATGTACCAAAACAACAAGTGCCTAAAAGGTCAATACCAACATTGATGTGCTCATATCTCTAGTAGTAAAAAGTAAAAAGCATATCTCAATTTTTAAGTGTCTGCTGATGTATCTGATCCTTAAAAAGAGACCATATAAATCCTGAACTGAGATGCCAGTAGGCATCTGCAAGAAATTCTAGATGCTCAATTTGCAAGTGGAGGTAATGAAGTAAATGTGAAGAACCAAAAAGCTAAATGGCACAATACATAAAGGTAACTTCAAAGATATGTGGTTAGAGAAGGGATTCAACAGCATCATCCTGCATCAAAGAATGACACCTATAAGAGGACAGCGAAATTGAAAGAGGAAAGGAAAAATGAATAATAAGTGTTACAAATACCCAGTGTTAATAACTTCTGGTCCCTAGTTCTATCATACATAAATAGCACATAATCACAAATACTATTACCAAAGGAAACAAATTACCTAGGGAGAAGATGTTGTTTGTGGATTTCAATGTCAGTCAAAATCTCATTTTGAATGTTCAAACAAAGTGATTTCATTTTCTTGTAAGCAGTAGAGAGAGCCACTGGATCCATCAATATGTTTTCGTTATTGCTAGAGACCAAGCAATTCCATCAAGTTTTTTATCTATTAACAGAACTCATTGATTTTCAACAATCTCATCGCAGACATACTATCAGAATCAACATTTATCATTAAAGAATTACCTTATCCTCAGCGAGAACTGGAAGGTGGAGAAGGATCTCAAGAGGCTCAATGTCGGCAATCATGACAATGAACTCGGAAATACCTTTGTTCAGTGTCGTAGTTGCTGCAATACACCAGGGATTAAAACAAGAAAAAGACCAGTTCTTGATTCCTTTACAAAGGTATTAATTAATATGAACAAATAAAAAAAACATATTTTTCTGATCTCTAATGTTAGAATTGTAATTCAATAGCAGCAAAACTCAAAAATTACCTGTGGCTATTCCTATTTCCTCAAAAATTCCTACATCCTAATCAATAGCATTTTCAGCCAAACTACCTCCATGTCGCCGCGCCTCCGTGTTTGTGCGAAAACGGGAATTTCTTTACCCTAAAATTCACAATGTCACAAACTCCTTCATCACCAATTCAAACTTCCTACAACGAAATTACCCACCCACATCACGAAAAAGCCAATAATAATATTAGAAATCTCACCCCCCAAACTGGAAAAAATTATACCAACCTTGAGAGTTGGTTGGACAGCGCGCAGACAGTCAAACAACGAGGAACAATTTAGGCATTTGCAGACAGCCAAATACATGGCTTCTCAGGGGCGAAGCAGCGGAGATGGGAAACAAAGGAGCCGCGGGTTGTTGCAGATAAACCCATGCCGTGCTTTTGCGCGAAAGCAATGGAATTTGAGAGGAGAATGCGTGAAAGACGGAAGCAGCGAACGTAAAAGAGCTAGGGTTAAGATATGAAAAATAGAAAAATAAGTTTCTTACGAGTCAGGGAAGACGAATGAACGAGGAAGATGAAAGAACGAAAATAGGAAACCATACGAGCTCCGCATTACGCGGAGTAGTTGCCTTACTGCTCCTCATAATACGGAGCACGAGCTCCGTATTTTTGCCGAGCAATTGCTCCGTACAATTCGGAGTAAATGCTCCCAATCTGGAGCAAATGCTCCGTGTGCACAACAATGATCCGCAATTTTTTTTTTTAAGATAATCTATCAAAAATAATTGTTTTTATACAGAATTTATCTAAATCAAAAGCACAAACACATACTCAAGTTTAATCACATAATCAGTAAGCAAATCCACATGCTCAAAGTTAGCTCATATATTTCATCTATAAAATCACAATAATCTCCAAAAATTTATACTTCAGATTGAATCATCAGTAATCAGTAAGCAAAATTTCAAAGAAAATATTCAAATTAATCCAAAAGACCCGTCACAAATAAAATTCAAAATTGTAAGGAAGATTGCGAAATAGATACTCACATTTGACGGGCTAGACGGTGCATGAACTGGAGGTTTGTCTCCGGTGATAGAGGAAATTTGCCGTGCGACGATGTGGGTGTCAATTCTATGAATTTTAGGAATGAATTGATGGATTTTGCAGAGTAAATAGAAAAATAGCCAGTAGTCGGTGAGGCAGTTTAAATTTGTGTTAGGAAAACGGCGTCGTTTTGGTTGACGATGACGTCAGAAAACTGCCTCTTTTAGATGTGTTAGGATAAAGATACACAAGAAAGACAAGGAAGAGAAGAAGAACAAACATAAAACATACAATACTATTGTCCGCTTGAACTTGAAATAATGTGTATTAATTAACCTGGGTTGTACAATTTACTTGGAATCAAATCATAAGATTCAAGTAGGATATCCTTGTGATAACTCCTATTCAATTTTTAGATGATTGTTAGTAAAAAATTTAAAAAAACAAAAAACTAGGAGGTATAGAAATCGCACAATTTGTGATGTTACAATAAGACGGATTTTAGGAATATATATAAATATTTTTTAATTAATTACAGTGGATGGATTATCATAATCTTTAGTTATGTCTCGCCGTCTTTATAATGAAGCGGAAGAGAGCAAAGCACTAGAGCACGATAATGGACGGATTTCAAGTTGCTTGTTTACACACTAACCCATTTAGCATTTCATAAGTACTGTGCTATTTTTATTTTTATTTTCTTTCTTCTTTTTTTTTTTTTTTTTTCTTTTTGTTTTTGCAGTGCATTGGTAGTAACTTATATTGAAATGAAATTATTTGATAGCTGTTGCCTTGTTGGCTTACTACTAAATTATTATTGCTTTGTCGAATATTGTTGTTACCTTGCTAGCTTTAGTTAGATTTTTGAATTGTTGTATCAATTTGTTAACGTATTGCCAACGTATCCAACTTAAGAAAAAAGGAATATGCCACTCGACGTCCATGTCGTGCAATCCCCAACTAAATTTCAACATATGCCTCTGACAATGTGTATTAGCAGAATGATCATATGATTGGGATAAAGTCTGCGATTGACTACAACATATCATGTTTGCTACAGTTGCGCTGAACAAGAGAGACAAAGTGCAAATCATTTAATTTATTCCATGATGAAATTTCGATCAACTAATGATCACATTAGTATTTTCAGTTTTACCAATTCGAAATATGGTAGGATGCAAAGGAAAAAGAAGAGCAATCAAGACCAAAAGCTTCATTGAAACTCGTACTGTGCGGTTCTTTTTGTTATGGAAACGAGAATTGCAGTCTGAGTC
>CM032637.1:26312400-26351550 GCA_019097785.1 Fraxinus excelsior
ATAATAGGTCTGCATACCATGGGATCCTTTGAAGGCTGACATTGAAATAGCTAAAAAAATTTACCTCTATACACCACCTATGCTTAAAATTGGAAACTCGAAAAGTGAAGGGAGATCAAGCAGCCGCTCATGAGTGGTATATTACTGCCTTAAGGAAAGCAGCCCCAAGGGCTCTGCTAGTCAACACCATATTGACTATTAGAGAAAATATGCTCGAAAAACCTCTTTCAGGAAAGCAAACATCCGATGCTGTGAAAAATGGGTTAAAAAACCTATCCGCCAGTAAAGATAGTTTTGTAAGTACTAGAGAAAGCATGAATGAGAAATTTGTGAAACCAAAGCTGGGCTTGAAATATGATCGCAGCAACTATGTGAACAAAAAGTTGAAAGGTGAGACTCTTTTCGCCTATCATGAAACTCAGATTACTGGCAAGGATAATCTTGCCAATGTTCCCCCTTTGAAGGTGAGACTCTTTCCGTCGAAGAAATTTTATTGAAGGGGAGACTCCGTTTGCCAACAAAGCTATATTTGAAGGTAAGGTTTATCCCACCAAATGATGTAAAGGTAAAAATTACTCCGCCAAGGAAAGTTGGATTGAAGTCCATCCCATAACAGTAAGAAACTGTAAAGGGCGAGACTATGGCTATCCTTAATTACGAATTGTTGAGATAGAAAATTCAGTATAACTATACAGGAAACATTTTTTTTATATGAATAAAAATCACGATTAAGTTGGTTCAGTAATATGTTTTATTACATGATACAACATTATATGGTTTATATCTTATGGGTTAAGTTACGAAATTATTTACAGTAATGTGAAATGTGGCTGCCAATCAGAAGAAAAAAACAAACACTTAAAGTGATATCAGTACGATATCAAAATAAGTAAATAATGTAATACGAAATCATTCATAAACCAAAAGGGAAAAACAATAAGAGAACCTAAAGGTGCTAAATACATTCTTCTAAAATGAATAAAAGGCTAAAACAGCTGTCAGTTGTTACGAGCATCAATTCGCTAAGCTAGAGCCTCGGCCTTACATGGATGAATATTATAAAAATCCACAAGCTGAAAAAGGTACAACATCTTTTTAAAAAACCTCTAAGAAATTCACGTTTCATTCAGGATGAAATTTCCTGATATTATCAAGAACTCTATTTCTCTCTCCGCATGGATTCTTCAAAAAGTTTGGCTTCATAAGCCTTTCTTTCAGCAATTGCAAACTCCATAGTAGAAAGTCTAGCGTTGCTACTTTCTAGTCTTTGATGGAGTAAGATTAGTTCATCTCGTGTCTAATCAAATTTAGTCATTTAGAGTTCCTCCTTCAACTTAGTAATTTTGCAGTCCATCTATTTGAAATAAGCTTGATTATCTAACTGAGTCTACATTAAATTTGTGGCAAATTTCCTAAGATTGGCTAAAGGTACAGCTCTTCCCTTCTCATATTCCTCAGCGCTTCAGCACATGTTCTGGTATCGTGATTTTTCCTCATCCACAGCCAGTTTCGTCTCAAGTGTGTTACATTCTTGGTCTTGGCGTAATATCGTAGCTCATGACAGATGAGCATCAATCTTTTTTCCCCTTTATGTGGGAGTAAGGTCCTTAGCCAATTTCTCCCAATGTTGATCAAAATAGGCATTTTATGACCCGACAATCTGGGTGACAAAAAGGAGAAAATGAGGAAAGGAGGATAAATCCTTGCATCCAGATCATCATAATGAAGGGGACCAAGCAAAGATTTAAAATCAAGAGAGAAAAATATTTTTGGGACTGAGCTTTGCCCGGATCCACTTGACCATTTTCATTTCCCTTTAATATCCCTAACACGGATTGGGAAGGCAGAAGGTGTAGTTTCTAAGGGCAACGACCGTGGAATCGAAACATTAGCAGTAGGGGACTGTGGGCCCATCCATTTGGAGCAAGCTGGGAAGAAGCCATTTTTAATGAGGAATTAACATCTCAAAATTTTCGGCCTATATTCATCTCTAAATTTTTGGGTTAATGGATATAACAGCCCTATAAGAGAGCACATAATACACAAAACTTCTACAGAAGAAGATGAGGTGCCAAAAATATCACCTCTAGAACTAGAACTCCCAGAATCATAATAGCTAGATTCACTCTGAGAGTCGATTTAGGAAGATATTATAGGAACGATGTTGGACAAGGATGAGAAAATAGTATGCACTTAGACAAAAATAAAAATAAAAAAATAAAAAAAAAACAATTGAGAGAAATAAGGTGACAAAGTAAGGATTGCCAACCAGAGTAATAACATACTTATAGATTTTGATGGGAGGTTTAAGTCGATAAAACAAGATAGTAATAATCATAACCATTGAAAATGAGCGAGCGTCTCATCAAATCCCAAGACAAAGGAACCAAAACTCAATCGACATGCGCCTATGGTCCACTAACCTAGAAAAATGCAAATAAGGCCCATTAACATGTAAAACGACAGTGATCGCCAACATGTTTTCCCGAATTAACAAGGATGAGAAAGGCTAGACAAAAAGCCTTAATAGGTTTGCCAATCATAGCATAAGACAATTAAAGTCCTAGATTTAATATAAATAATAAAATCGAACTTTGGAAACTATTTGTTAAACCTTGAAACGAAGTTATGAACCCAACTAAATATTGGAGAAGTGTAAACCGACGTGCAAGGGAAACAAAGAAATAGAAGGCTCGCCTATTGCTTACGAACTACTTTCTATGTACAGGTTGGCTACAAGCTATAAATAAAAGGCACATGGGAAAAATGAATAAAGCATGATTTTTAAAAGAATCAGTTATAAGATGGCCAACAATGAGCCGTCATCTATCATTCTCCCAAATGACAAAATTACCCATAACTTTGGAGGGAAATCCATACATACCCCCTCATTTGAATAGAAATGAATGCAATTCAAATATCTCCCCCTAATAAAAGTGCAAAATAACATGATTTTCTCCTCTTATTGTATTTATGTGATTATTTGATGCCTAAATGTACTAAGTACCCTTATATTTTGATTTAGGTTTCAAATGGATGAACGGTGGAGATTTGAGAAAATAAGTGAAAAATGAACAAAGTGAAAGAAAAGGAAAGTTTAAGGACCAAATCACAAATATTCAAAAGATGACTCGGAGGGGAAAATGAAGATATGAATATTTGAGAGTATTAGGTATCAATTGAATGAGGAAAAAAGCCAAAATGATGAAATATATTCAAAACATTATCACATATCAACTCCGCTGGTCATCCTATAGCTGGAGTAACGAAATCCGTGTTACTCAAAGCGGGTCCTTTTGAGGGAAGGACAAACTTGTCTGCAGTTCAGTTGAATGACTTCAAGCTTATTCTGGGAATGAAATTTCTTCGGGATAATAAGACAGCAGTGTTGCTATATTCCTATTCATTAATGACGATGGGTAGTAAACTGTGCGCAATCACTACACAAGCTGGGAAGATGGGCAAGAAGAGTATCTCAACCATACAATTTGGTAAGAGTTTCAAAAGAAATGAACCTTCATTTTTGTATACTTTTTGATTAGAGGTGATCGAAGAAGCGACTGACCCTATTCCAAGACCTATCAAAAGACTTATTAAGGAATTTGAAGACAACATGTCGGATGAGTTACCAATGAAATTGCCACCAATGAGGGCGATTGATCATGAAATTGAACTTATTCTAGGTACCAAACCTTCCACCAAGGCACCTATCGTATGTCACAGCCTGAGCTTGAAGAGCTTCAAAAAGAATTAGGAGAAATGTTGGAAAGTGAGATTATTTTGCATGAGAAATCACCATATGGAGCTCCCGTGTTGTTTCAAAAGAAGGTCGATGGTTATCTTAGAATGTGCTGTAACTATTGGGCCTTTAACAAGATTACAGTGAAGAATAGCTATCATATTCCGTTGGTCAGGGATTGCTTTGACCGACTAAGCGGGACGAGATACTGGCAAGTTCGGATCAAAGAGGAAGATGAAGTAAAGACTATGGTGGTAACAAGATATAGAGCTTTTGAATTTAAAGTGATGTCTTTTGGCTTAACAAACGCTCCAGCAACATTTTGTACGATGATGAATCATGTACTTCAGGGTTCTTGGACGATTTTATGGTCGTGTACCTGGACGACTAATAATCTATAGTGAGACATTAGAGGAATATGTGCAACATGTGAGGCAAGTTTCCAAACCGTCTAAATGCTCATTCGCTCAGACGTCTATCAGTTTCTTAGGTCAGATTATCGAATAAGGTAAAATACGCATGGAAGCGAAAAAGGTTACAGCCATCAAAGATTGGCAACCACCAAAGAATGTCCATGACATACGTTCATTTCTTAGGTTATGCAATTACTATCGAAGAATTGTGAAATGGTACTTAGAAATTGCATTGCCATTTACCGAATTAACAAAGAAGGATAATTATTGGAACTGGTCATCCCAATGCCAAGCTGCTTTCGAAAAGTTGAAGAAGTCCATGTGGACGAACCCGATGTTAGCCGTACCAAATATGACTAAACCATTCGAACTTCATACCGATGCTTCAGATTTTGTACTTGGTGGAGTTCTTATGCAACAAAGACACTCGGTAGCATATGAGAGCCAAAAGCTTAACCAAGCATAACATTGCCACTCGACGCACGAAAAGGAGTTGTGGTGGTAGTCCATTGCCTTCATTTGCTTGGGTCTCCATTTATTGTGAAGACGAATAAGACTGTTGTTAGTCCTTTCATGTCTCAACCGATATTATCAAGCAAACAGGCTCATTGACAGGAACTTCTTTCAGAGTTTAATTTTATGCTAGAGTATTGTCCCGAATCTAGTAATCATGTTGTCGATGCTCTTAGTCGCCGGGTCCATTTGAGCACCATTTTCTCTTGACTACTCTTTTCGAGAGCACGGTTACCACAAATACAAGGGACCAAATTTGGGCACTTTTGGATAAGGACCGGCTATTTAATATTTGGTCGACCTCATCAAACATGGCAAAACTCGTTAGTTCTGGCTCAATGGAGGCTTAGTGAAGACTAAGGAAAACTGCCTATATGTTCCTAAGGGTGGAGATTTGAGGAAATCACTAATTACGAAAAGCCATGACACGATTTGGGCAGGGCATCCGGGAGAGAAACACACTTTTACACTATTAAAACATGCGTACTGCTGGCCACAAATGCGAGATGACATTGCAACTTATGTGAAAACCTGTCTTATTTGTTAGCAAGATAAGACAGATTTTGAGAAAAATGTAGGCTTCCTTGAACTCCTTTTAGTCCCAATTAGGCCATTCGAGAGTGTATCGATGGACTACACTATTGTATTGCCAAAAGTCAAAGATTTTGGCACTATCATCGTCGTGGTAGACCATCTATCAAAGTACGCAACTTTCATCGCAGTACCCAAGCATGTATTAGCTAAAGAGACGGCTCAACTCTTCATCAAACATATTGACAAATACTAGGGACTGTCTAAAGACATCGTTAGTGATCGGGATCCTCGATTTACTAGTGTATTTTGGACCAAGTTGTTCAACTTTGAGCATGAGTTTCACCCACAATTTGATAGACAGACGGAGCCCTTCAATTCTATGTTGGAAGAATATTTTCGGAACTTTATCTCTATTTCCTAGAAAAATTGGGTGAAACTTTTGGATGCGGCTCAAATTTGCTTCGGTGCCCAAAAGAACTCTTCCTCCAATAAGAGTCCTTTTGAGATTGTGACTAACCCACAACCGTTACTCCATCATATTGTGGATATCAATCAAAGTACCAAGTCCCCTCAAGCGAAAAGCTTTTTTCAAGAGTGGAAACGGAATATTGAAATTGTTCGGAGTTATCTTGAGAAAGCTCAGAAACGGTATAAAAAGTCTGAAGATTTAAAGTGCCATTTCCTTGAATTTAATGTTGGAGATCTGGTAATGGTCAAACTTCCTGATAGAAACTGTTATAAATCGACAAGAGGGAAAGACCCAATATTGGTGCCAAAATATATTGGACCATTACCCATCGTGAAGAGGATTGGAACAGTCGCATACAGAGTTGCACTCCCTTCATGGTGCAAAATTCACAAGGTCCTTCATGTTGGTGTACTCAAGCCATATTTTGTAGACAAGGAGGATGCATCCAAAAATAAGCCGATGCGACCTATGTTTGAATTGAGAAAAGCCGGAAAGAAGGTTGCTAAAGCTATAGTGGACCATCTTACTACTCGAGCTTCCAGGAAATATCATCAAGAGTAATTGGTTAAATTGAGTGGATGCAGCAGTGAGGAGAATACTTGGGAAAGAGAAAAAGTCCTTGGAGCCTTCAAACCATTAATTGAAGAATATCATGCCTCGAGGGCACTGAGGACGTCGCCAAACAAATGAGGAAGAATGTTAAGGACCGCAACTTCAATTAACCCCTTGACCCAATCGCAACTGCAGTTTGCCCAACTTTGACTGCATATTGTAAATATTAGTTCAGTTTGAGTTGTGATTTCCTTTCCATTGTAAAGTTTTATTTCAGTTGTAAAATAATTCTGATATTTGTAAATGTTTAGTATGATTCCTCGTCATTTAAACTTCTACTCCTATCACTTAGATTTTTCTTTCGCAAGCTATTATAGGGGGTATTAGTCATTCAAAAATCTTTCAAACTTACTGGTGTTCGTCCCCTACACCAGCCATTGTAATTTTCTGCTTTTAGCAATTGTAATTTTCGCTTTCATCGATCAATGATTAATTTACTTTCAATGCATCTAATTTCTTTGTTGCAAGTTTTTTACAAATTGTAATCAAATTTCATTTCATTCTGAAATGATTGAGAAAAGGCAGAAGGTAGTTTAGCGGAGTAGACTACTGCCACATGATGTCCCTTTTTGTACCAAGAAGAAAGGCACCTCGTGAAACTAATGCATGCTCGAGAGTTTATCATTGATTTCGACAGTTTTTAGGTGATAACCTTTTTTAGAGGTTCCAAAAATCAATGCTTTTTAGTTTTTTCTTGGACATTAGTTTTGTAGGATTAGAAACTACCCAAAATCGGCATAGTGTACTTTGGGTCGTATTTCTCAACCAACCAAATTGATGGATATTGCTCGTTTTGCAAATTTACTTCCAATTTTACATTATAAGTCATAATTTAATTATAAGTCAAAAATTACTAATAAAAAAAAATATTAACAGAAAAATTTATTTATATGCAAACAATTACTTTATACCTAAAAAGTTTATTTATAAGTGAAAAATAATTATGAGATAAAAATCACTTTTATGTAAACATTGCTTATAAAGTGAAAATATTACTAATAATTCAAAAATTCACTTATAAAATACAAAAAAAAAAAAAAAAATTAGAAGTTAAAAATTCACATATGTATAAAATTACTTATAAATACAAAATTAACTTATGATTATAAAATTTATTTAAAAGTAAAAATCACTTATATATTAAATTTTTATTATTAGTATTTTACTTTTAAGTTAAAATATAACTCATATATAAAATTACTTGTAAGTAAAATATCACTTGTTAATAAAAAAAAATTTCATAAATAAATTATAAATTGAAAATTTGAATATCCTTGTTATATATTGACACATCTTTAATTTTATTCTTTAATAAAAAAAAAAAAAATAGAACCAGTGGCCAATAAACTTTCAAGTATGAGTGGATTCTTTAAAAAATCGCTAATAAAAAATCATTCAAATTCGAACACCTCATAATACTTTTAAAAACTCGAGAACCCTGTATCCAAAACTTGCAATCAGCCCATAGAATATCACTATAATATAAAAGGGCCTTAGCAAAGGCTACTATTGAGGCAAACATGTGCCAACATGTCCTGTCATTAACATATTTTTTTTTTTTTATTTCTTTTCTTTTTCATAATCACGAATAAGGAACGATATCGTGTATCGTACGAGCATTAACTCGTGGAGTGAATCTTCACTTAAATTTGTCATATAACGAATTGTCATGTGCATGTCACGTAGGGTGACTACCGATAGTTTTCACTATAAATAACATTTTTCTTATTTTAATATGTGAATCACTCCATAAGAAATAGATCGATGCGAAATATTTTAGTAGGTGGGTCATATATTTAAATGTGCTCGTATCGTGCATGAATTATTGTAGATTAGATCGGTATGTATCATGTCACATGCATTAAGTTTGAGTATTGATATAATAGTCAATTTACGCATTGTCGTGATACATGTGGATAACAACGTAATGTAAAATGAATTTCAGTTAACAAAGATTTCTATGAAAATTGTGAAATAAAGGGGGAATTTGGAATATATGACATTTAGGGTTCTATTAAGTGAATATCAACAAAACTGTGTGTCCTACTTTTCACTTGATTTCCATTGATCTCACTTCCTTCAAGGCTCAAGCTCAATGGTTGACACCTAAATGATCGTCACTGTCTACATCGCCAGCCCCAACGTCTTGTTCGTTCATTACTCATCCACCGAGATGTTTATGTTTGCTCGCTCCATGGTTTGGCTTATGTCATGGTAGGCTCCCAAGCGCCCTGGTCTTGCCGCTGCTCCGTCTCCCGACGTAGCTGATTGAGACTCCATCTTGTTCACCACGCCATGAGGTTCTTAGCTGATGTGGCGAGATGGGAAATTGTGTTGGACTCGTTTTTGCATACTGAAGTAGCTGCTAATATTTTGTGGTAGAATCTAATGGTGGCAATGAGCCGAGAACTAAAAAAAGTCCCAAGCTTTAAGAGCTCAAGCAGAGCCTAGGCTGGGCCCATTAAAAAAAAATGAGGCTGGTAAGGGCTTTTGGCTAGAGCATTTGTAGAGCTGAGCTAGCTCACAGACTTTTTGATTTTTTTACTCAAATATACGAAAATTTGATCATTGATTTCAAACTACAAATTTAATTTAAAAACTACAAAACTAATTATGCAAGTTGTTGAATATTACAAACTAAGTGGTCATTAATTTACAAACTAAAAAAATTAATTATGAAAGTGGTTTAAAAGGGCCGGCCACACAAGCTCAAAAGCTCCAAGTTGAGCCCTCAATTTGATTGACTTTTTTGCCACTAGAGGAATCATAAGTTCAGAATACACATGGATGGTCATGTCAATATGGATCCCTTGATTCTTGATTTTATGAATTAGGAAAATCAATCTGAATTGGATCATTTATAAACTTGTGATTTTTATTTAGGAATAATTGCAGCAGCAGTACCAAACATTTCGTTAAGTAGCAGACTTTGTCCAAACCTTTCATTTGTTCCACTCACAGTACCAAACCGTTCAAAATATCGCATATAAAGTACAAATGGATGGTTTCTGTTAGTTTGACCATTAATTGATCAAATAATTGTCTTTGACAATAATTTTGATTGATTTTAATAAGGTTAAAATGATAATTTAAATTTTTTTATAATAAAATAACCAAAATCAAATAATTAAAATTAAAAACCCATTCCGCCTTCTTCCTCTTCTTCTCCACCCACCTTGACCTTCTCATTCTCCTTCTCTTCTACCGCCATCACCATTGGCCGCAATTTACATTGGACTCTGACATAGACTTTGGCGATGAGGAGATAGATGAAGACTACGACGAAGATGGATTCAATGCGAGGAGGGGAAAGATGAAATGCATTTCGTGCAAAGAGGAGTAGAGTGCTACGAAGAGGCGGCGAGACGGAGGAGAAGCTCAAGCACGAGATTGAGGACCTCAAGGCCAAGGTCAATTTCCTCCGGCTACTCTCCGTTGGATCTGGTGGGACCATCGCCATTTCCAGGTCTAATATGTTGGCCTTCTCCGATGTTGTATTGATTGCTTCTGGTTCGATTGATTATGCCGTTCCTCATGCTAGTTTTCTCTCCACACCTGCCCATCGAGTTGTCCTGGTATGGTACCCATTTCACCATTTCCATTTTAAAAAAACAATCGTCTTTTGCGTGGGTTTATTTTGGATATTTTGATGGGAAATGATGGAATTTGGAACACTTTAATTTAATGTTTTTTTTTCTTGCATTTAGTTTTAATGTAGCTCTACACCAGTTTCTAAATTCATCTACTTAAGTTGTGAAGAAAGTTATGTAATGAAGATTCGAACTTTCGAGTATTGACAAATAAATGTGAAAGAAATGCGGCTGAGAAGGAATTTTTGGTTGCTCTGGAGGTGGTGAAGGACGTGACCTATTGACAGTGGCGCTGATGTAGGTGGTGGAAGAGAAGGAGAAGGTAGAGGTGGGGGTGCGAGAGAAGAAGAAGAAGGCGAAATGAGTTTTTAATTTTAATTATTTGATTTTGGTTATTTTATTATAAAAAAATGTAAAATTATCATTTTTACATTTTAAAAATCAGTCGAAATTATTGTCAAAGTCAATTATTTGGTTATTTTGCATTTGGACTTTAGCTACGATATTTTGAAAGGTTTGGTACCGTGAGTGGCACAAATGAAAGGTTTGGACAAAGTCTGCTACTTAATGAAATGTTTGGTATTGCTGCTGCAATTATCCTTTTTATTTATGCTATCTTTTTTTTTTAATATATATAATTTTTGAAAAGAAGAAACTCGAAAAATTATTTTTACTGCACCATTTTTTAAATTTAAGTTTTTATTTAATTGTATGTAGAAGAAGAAGCAGTAGCAACTCCAAATTACATTTTGCTTTACAAATATGGATTTTCTTATTGCACCATCTTTTAATCTGATTATTTGTTTGCTTCACATTCAATTTCAAGCCGCCGATTTACTAATGAATTATTGTTGCCTTGTCAAAGAATGTTGTTACCTTGCTAGCGTTTGTTAGATTTTTGAATTGTTGAATTTGTTAACGTATCGCCAACATGTCCAGCTTTAGAAAAACATAATATGCTACATAGCATCTAAAACATGCCGTACGACTTATATTAAAATATTAATTTTAATCTCTATCAAACAAGAGCTAAATATACTAATGCACAACATGATGAACGAGATATAGGTCTGTTCTCTAATCAAACAAAATTTTAAATTGTACAATCTCCATACTCCATAATTCCATCATCAAACTATTATTTGAAATAATCCACAGTTTAATCATCAAATTATTATCTGAAATACTCCACAATTGTAAGCGAAAATTGACCATTGTGACACTACAATTAATAAATTCCTAATTATTTATCAACAATAGTATTGCACAGTAACTGCAAATTCTATAATGACAAGAACAATAATACATAAATCTAACAAGTACAATGGTTAATAATATCAATAGCATTTATCAATTAATATTGATAAAATCATTTGAAAACCACAAACAAAGAGAGGAAAGCAGAAGAAACAACATAGACAAACAAGGACACTAACTGAAATCATGGTTGTACAGTACAGATTTTAATTACACTCTTCATGCACAGCACCTCCATCGAAGTTGGTTTAAACTGAGCTCTCATATCTCGAACTGCAGACTCTATAAATTCAGAGGGGAGGAAGTAAGAATGTAGATAAAGACAACAAAGCCAAAAATGGAAAATGGAAAGGTTAACAAAAGAAAACGGTACCGGTAAATGATTGGAATGGACAACTTTGAAACTCTGCGCATTTAGTACTTCGTAATATATAACTTGAAGTCATCGTTTCCCCAGTCCGATAGTTTCTCTTCTATTTGCTTTGCTGATTCTACAATTGAATCACTACAGCCATGCAACTCGATGGATTGAAGAGTTGAAATTTCTCCAAAACCACTAGGGATCTCATCCAGCACTCCAAACGAAATGACTAGACGCTCGAGTCTCAGGAAGTGGATACTGTCAGCTCTCCAGTGCTTCAGATTAACGCCGGATAACAGCAGAAATTTCAATTTGAGAAATTCTCCTTCATTTGGTTCCCACTCTAGTCTATTGAAGGCACAGTTTTTCAATTTCAGCACTTCAAGATTTGGCACCTTACCAAGAATTGTCAATTCTTCAGGTTGAAGTTTGAGATAATGTTCCATGCCTTCTAAAGTCAACTTTTTGAGCGACATTGGAAAAATGATATGCACTAGGAAATTGGGGAACATATATGGAAGCCAACATTTTAATGATTCAAGTTTAGTTAGACGTACAAGATTATTGATGCAGTATTTATCCCAACTGACCTCAATAGAATCATAATGGATACCCAATTTCTGTAGATTTGGAATTCTTTCGAGGATCTCCTCCGTCAACCTAAAATTATATATCCTCGAGAGGGTTTGTAGATTTTCTAGAACAACAATAGAATTTTCTTGCCCCTTAATTTCTGAAATAGGAGGATCAGGAAGATGTACAGAAGCATTCCACATGACATGCCTTAATTGTGTCATCTTCCATATTTCTGGTGGTAGTTCAATGCGCCCATAATCATCCGAGGAAACTATTGTTTGTAGATTCCGAAGTTTATGCATTGATGCAGCGATGTTTTGAGGGAATTTATTGTAGCAATAGATGTACCGCAAGTGATCCAATGCTTTCATTCTTAGGCGAGGATGAATTCCATCCATATACAGTACTTTAAGTGGCCTAGAATCAATACAAACTTCTATAGTTGAAGAACTGGCAATGCCAGCTCTTAATTCCATAAAATGACGTGGGAGAGTCCGTTGAGTTGCATGGTAAAATTGCACTCTGTCTGAAAATGATAGAGAATTCTTCTTAACATGAATACTTACACGGTGCATACAATCTTGAATGCCACGATAAATATCACACAGACTCCTTTTCTCGACCTCGAAAAAATTCTCCTTTTCAGCTTCTCTGACACAAAGGTCCCGTAAGAGATCATGAATTCTACATGTTTTAATTTTTCCATTAGAACCTTTCTTTTGAACCAAAATAAGATTTCTTTGAACAAGATTCAAAAAGTAATCCTCTCCTACATCTTCCAACGTTTTAGAGGATGCTGGTTTGAGGATTCCCTCTGCAACCCACAACTTCACAAGGTCCTTGACTTTTATTTCAAAATCTTCTGGAAAAATCCCCATATATAGGAAACACCCTTTCAAATGATAAGGCAAATGTTTATAACTCAAAGAAAGTATCTTAGAGCATTGCACATCATTTGAAGTTATTACCGAACTTAAATTTTCTGCAATACTTCTCCAGTAATGTGGTGTTTTAGAGGCCTTTGATAGGAGGCCCCCAATCACAACAACTGCAAGTGGAAGTCCCCGACAATTTTGGGCAATCTTCTTGCCGATTTTTTCCAATTCAAGAGGGCAACAACCTTCTCCAAACACCTTCTGACAAAATAAATTCCAACTTTCTTCGTCGTTCAGAAAACGCACATGATGAAGAGGAGAACTAGAGCTGATATAATTAGCCACATTCTCTAGCCTAGTAGTCAAAAGGATTCGACTTCCAGTTTTGTCTTCTGGAAAATATCTTTTAACACTGTCCCAGGCCTCAATATCCCACACGTCATCCATTACAAAAAGATATCTCCTGCCCTTTAGGTTCTTGTACAGAAGTTCTCCTAATTGATCAATGTCCTTTTCACTCCTCCCGTAAATTTGTATTTTCATGGATTCTAAGAGGCCTAGTAGGTTTTGTCGCACACTATATTCTTGAGATACAGTGAGCCGAGCACAAATGTCAAAGTGATGCTCAATATATTTATCAATGTAAACTTTGTGAGCGAGTGTAGTCTTACCGATGCCACCCATGCCGACAATTGAGACAACATCAAGTTTTGATGAACCTCCAACTAGACGATCCTTGATCTCCGCCAATGCATCATCAAGACCAGCCATAGTGCTCTGCCCCCAAGAATCTGGTCTTAATGAACCAACAGGCACTGAGGTGTTGCGCTCCAAATCTTCCTGTATGCCACTCTCATCCTCAATCTTCTCTGCCCTTGTCTTTATGGAATCAACTTCTTCAATTAGTTTTGCTATTTCATGGAATGAAGTTGTAAAGATGTCACCCCTATGACCTGCAGATTCTTCAAGAACTCGATGTGCAATGCAGGATTGAATGATATCTTCAGTTTCACATGCTGCATCGTTGATCTCTCTCTCCAAACCTTCTATTGATTCGATGTTTTCTCGTGGAAGATTATCAAGAAAATCTTGCAAGTAACCAAAATTTTTGAGGAGGGAATCGATTTGTTGTTCCTCGCCAGGAAGAAGATATGAACAATCATATTTCAAGGTGCGATGCAGACCGTGAGTAAGAGAAAGAAGAGCAGCATAAGCCATTTCTGTTCTCTCCTATCACAGCTTGAAAGAAAGAAAATTGAAGCAAAATGAAAGCAATCAGGATCCGTTCCACCCAACACGTTATGTTTAAGAATGTTGATAGCAATTTGCAATTTCTTAATTGAATAAAAGGCTTTGAGAAGATAAAAATATATTAATTTGCAATAAACATATTGGTCTATGCAAGTATACTGTTGGACCACTTATTCTCCTATTTTGAGCCATTTTCCACCGCGTTATACGGTGCAACACTAAAGTTGACAAGAACTAAAGTAAACAACAAAATGACCTATGTGACCCTTTAATATTTTATTCATTCTTCATTGGGCATCAGGCATACAGTTAAGCAAGAAAATAATTATTTTCTAATTTTCCCTTCAATTACATAGTCACGTGCAACAGAAGTGGGTTGGGATTATTGAATTTCTTTTCCTGTTTTCTTTGCGTTTTACATTTTCCATTTCCATTTTTCCTGTTTTTACAAGTGACAATAACTTACATGTTTCGCATTTGAAATCGAAAACTAAAGGAGACTTCACTGTACCTATAAGTCACAGAGATTATTTTTGCTTATAAATGGATGAGTGCTTCTCCATCTTTTGTCTTTCATTATGTATACATTTCAATTCGCTTTTTACATATCGCCACTTTTTACATATCGCCACTTTTTATTCATACCCCGATTTCTACATTTATTATGTAATTCCATTTAAAGACTTATTTTCATGCAAGTCATGCAACAATAATCCATTTATAAGCAAAAATAATCCAATTAAACCATCAAATCATCCAATTAAGCAAAAATAATCCAATTAAACCCTAAAAATAATTTATTTCAAATGTAGACAAGACTGAATATCCAATTAAACCATCAAATCACGCAACACACTGTCTTCTACTAATCCAAAAAAGAAAGAAAGCAACTTAAAGATTTTGACGTTTTGTTACTTTAGTCAATTCAAACACGTAATGATCTAACAAGAGTCTTCCACTAATCCAAAACAGATATAAAATAATAATAAACAAAAAAAGAAAGCAACTTAAAGGTTTTGTTACTTTAGCCAATTTAAACACATAATGATCTAACATGACTATTAGTTATGATTAAATCGACCGAGTCCTTAGAAAGCAAACTGCATAACACTAATGAATGAAATTTGTATATTTTCCACATATTAAAATATTAAAAATCTCAAAAGGGAAAATAAAATAAAATAAAATAATAAGTCTTTATTAATATTTAATTTAAACTATTTCTCTATAAAAGGACATAATTGATAAAATGTAGTTGTCATATTACAAGACGCGTTGTGGAAAGGGAAAATAAGGAACAAACAAAAAAATGATAACAGTCTTGGAACGTAGCAAACAAACGACATGAAGAGTAAAATGGTGAATAATGATTAAAAATGGTGAACAAGCTACTTACATTTGTTTCCTAGATTCTACGTGGAATAAAAAATGGCGAAAGAACAAAGTGTAAAACAAAATCATTAGCGATACAATGTCTCCAATTTTTAAGAAGTGCATGTCTATGTCATGAAAGGTTTGAGTATGAAATGGAACGTGGGTACTATCGATAGATTGAATTGAGTTCCAATTAATAATGACTCACTGATAAGTTCAATTTTACACTTATCTAGGTCATTAATGAAGGGCATTTGGGAGTGTTTTTATAATTTAGATACTTAATATTGTATAAAGTATTGACTGTTCTAGGAGAGTATTCCGTATTGGCTGATGAAGGATGAAAAGAGACGAGAATTGTGAAATTATGATTGAAGGAGAATAAATTCCGGAATTTGGGATCTTCATCTGGCAGCTTTATGCAGGTGCACTGAGATATACCCATATAGCTTCGTAGTTGTTTGCCGCAATTGCTTGCTGGATTCCTTGTATGATAAATGATTATTTTTTTAAAGTTCAGTAAACATTGTGACTTAAATGAAACAATATAATTAAGTTTTATAATTATCCAATTGGAACAAAAAAACAAGTTTAGTGACTTGCATGAAATTACGATTAATTGTAAAGTAATCTCCAATATTTTAACCTTACCAAAGACATCAACTCATCCTTAGCGAGTTTTTAGGCTCCACCAGGAAGGTTGATGGGGGATTAGGGTTCCCAAACCATGTATATATCATCAAAAAGACGAGAGTACATGAAAAGAAGGAGACATAAACCTGACCACCACAAATAACAAAGCACCAAATGTAGTAAAAACAATAAATGAAAAGTGCTACTTGTTAGGTTTTAGTTGATTATGTAATTGGCTATTCTGTAGACAAAATGACTTAAATTGATAGTTGATGAAAGTTTAAGGAGTAATGTGCAAATATGTCAAAAGTTAGTTGAATAGGTCTAGGGTTTCGAGTTTGGAACAAAGGAGAAAACAAAGCGAATTTTCGTTGGACTGTCGCCATGTTATGGCTCGAGCTGCAAAAGCAGAAACACTGTCGTTGGACCGTCGTCCATCCTTCGCTCGAGCGACACACTGTCGCTCGACTGTCACTGGCTTCTCGCTCGAGCGACAGCTTTATATGAGAAATTTTATTTTCGAGTTTTAAAGGTTTTTTTCCTGACCCATGGCTTTCTTGACCTACCTATATATATCCTAAAACTACAGAACGACAATTCAAAGGTTGAACAATAAGAAAATATTCTGTTGTCAATTTTCCTTTGTCCTTGAAGCTTTCAACATTTATGTTTCTTAGAGATTCGTTCTTGTTAGTAAAAAAAACATCGAATCCTACATCCAAATACCAAACTCCTACTTCCTACTTACCTATCAGAGAATGCTGAAGATCAAGGAAAGCGACTGGAGTTCCAGTCTGTGAAAAACGAGTTGTTCTTCTTGATCCATAAGAGATAGACGATTCTACCAAACTAGGGGTAGCTGCAGGAAGCGGGGTTCCAGGAGAGCGTTGGTTATTGCAGCTGGAATTGGTGCAAGAGAGCACAGAATTTAGGAGAGCTGCTAGAATTGTAATCAGGAGATCAGATAGTTTGTATCATCGTCTAGTCTGGTAGACTGTAAGTGTTGAATCGTTTATAGTGGATTGACTGGCAAAGTGCTTGGAGTTTTTCCTAGTTGGGTTTCTCCGTGAACAATGCTTGTGTTCTTTACTGCTTTATATTTTACTGTTTATTATATTCAAACTGCGGTAATTCAACATAGGAAAAATTGGATTGTTTGCGTAACCATATAGATATAATTAACTTGTGACTTGTTGCATACTAATTAATTTTTAATTCCGCATTAAATACCTATTCACCCCCTCTAGGTATTTTTACGGTCGAACTTCCATTTCTCAATTGGTATCAAAGCTATATTTCGATTCCTGATCCTTATTCGATTAGTGTAGATGAGTCAGTCGTTGTCCGTGTCTCCGCTTTTCGACGGAAGCAATTATACTTATTGGAAAGTTCGAATGAGAGATTTTTTTAAGGCTTTGGATGAGCGTGTTTGGAATTCTGTGCTAACTGGATGGACTCCGCCTTCAACAATTGTTGATGGTGTAGTTATACCCACTGTTATTACCTTGTGGACCAAAACGAATTTGGATGAGTGTAGTTGGAACAGTAAGGGTCTTCATGCCCTGTTCATGGCTGTATCTGCTGAGGAATTTAGACGTGTATCGATGTTTAAAACTGCTAAAGAAGTTTAGGATATTCTAGAAACTACACACTAGAGAAATAAAACTGTAAAGAACTCTAAACTGCAGATGTTGACCTCTAGGTTTGAAGAGATAAGGTTGGTTGAGGATGAGACGTTTGATAGTTTCTATGCTAAGCTGAATGACATAGTAAATTCGAGCTTTAACCTTGGTGAGAGGGTCCCAGAGTCGAAAGTGGTGAGAAAAATCCTGAGATCACTGCCCGAGAGATTTAGGCCGAAAGTGAGTGCTATAGAGGAAAGTAAGGATTTGGATGATATTAAAATTGTGGAACTTGTAGGATCTCTCCAAACGTATGAACTCACCATCTCACAACCCAAAAAGGTTAAATCTATTGCCATGAACACTGTTAGAGAAGTTGAGAGTGAGTCCACTGACACTGAGACACTTAGGGATGATGAAATTGTCTATTTTGTTAAAAACATTTAGAAGGTGATTAGAAATAGGAGAAAGCCTCAGGAGCATAACAGTGATGTCCCTAATCAACTCTTGAGAGGTAAGCATGAGAGAAACACTTCTAAGACTCCCGTGAAGAAATCTCAATTTGTTCAATGCCATGAGTGCAAGAGTTTCGGTCACTATAGGAATGAATGTCCAAATCTGAATAGGAGCTCAAATAAAGAAAGGGGTAAGGCTTTAGCTATGACCATGAGTGATGAGGACTCGGATTCCTGTTCTCAGTATGAGACTTCCGGAGGTGAGGATGAACAAAAATTCATGGCTTTCACCTCAATTACTGCTATCGAATCCGAACGTGAAAATGAGATTGGGGATAAGGAGAATGAGAGTGAGCAGTATGCTGAAGATCTGATGATGAGATGGATATTCACGAGTCCTATCGTGAACGGTTTGAAGAGAGTCTCAAAATCAAGAAGGTCAACAAAGCTGTTTTGAAAAAGGTGAACGAGGTTGAACTTGAACGTGAAAAACTATTGAGTGACCTTCAAGACTCGACCAAGAGAGTGAGTGAGTTGAAGCTTGATAATGAAAACTTGGAAAACAAAGTTAAGTCATTAACGTTAGATATTGATAAATTCAACGCTCAACTCCAATCATTCATGGGTGGCTAACAGAAGCTGGATAATCTGCTTGGGATGAACAAGCTTGCTGGTGATAGACGAGGTCTAGGATATGTTGAGAACAATTCCACTTCTTTCAGTACCTCTAAGACTTCTTTTGTTCCTACTTTTACTCAGCAGCACATTGCTAGATTTCCTGATCCCAGAAGTGAGCGTGTCATAGGACGTAGGACACCTAGGTCTCGTAAGAATACTGCATCTCAAGGTCGATTTCGTCATTCATCTGTGTCGAAGTCGAGTTTTGTACCCACTTTCCATCGTTGTGGCGTCTTGGGTCACACTAGATCGAGGTGTCCTTTGCGAGTACATAGGGATAGAAATCAGGATATTCCTAGTCAGGTTAATTCTCTTTCCCGTCAAGTTCTTTAGTTGACTGAGATGATCTCCCAATTGTCTAAGGCTACCTCTACTGCTAGGAAGGCATGGGTCAAGGTTGATATTGATCGTATGGCAGTCACTAGTGCTTATGCACCACACTGATCCCATTTATGGGTATCTACATGCATCGTCCTTTACATTGATGCTTTTTGCATTCATCTTACACTTTGCATGCGTGTATTTGGTTTGTTTTGCTTTTTATTACTCTTTTTTTTTTGCTTTTTATTTATCATGTGTGCTTGACATTCCTTTTGTTTATGTGAGTTTTTCATTCGATATAGAAAAATCCGAAAACATTGAAAAATATTAAAACAAAAAAAAATGTGAAAAATGCAAAAATATTTTCGTTCTAGCAAATGACACGTCGCTTTGATTTTAAACCGGCTATGTGAATCCAAGTAAGTAATTATCTATTCTACAATGTTATTTCCATTGCTTGGTTCGATTTAATGTGGAGTATTGAGTATATGTATCATCATGTAACCATTTGCACTGCACACACTATGATCTTTTGAATGAGTCTGAGCCGCATGTGTGAGATTTGGGATGGCAGTCACGTGTTAGTAAGGTGACCTCGAACATGAATTGACCAACATTTAGATGATTAGCTCGTGATAGTTTCCCTGTATTGTTATATGTATGATGAAAAAGAAAATAAATAAAAATATATGAGTGTTTAATTGGTTCATCTTATACTCCGTTCGAAGCCTATTTGACTCGAATAATTAAGCCCGAGGGGTTTCTCATAACCTGGTACCTATGGTCATCTGACTTGGGTTAACTGTCCTAAAGCTTGTTACAGGGGTCATGTTAGTCGCTTAATGGACATGATCTGTGCATAAGATGCTATTTACGAGAAAAGCGATGAAAAATACTTTATGCTCATGTTCAGGGGAGAAAAGAAAATTTATCATTTAATTGAGCTCATTTTCAAGTCCTAAACTTTATTCTGGTTTGACTTTCATCTGTAGGGATCATACTCTTTTAACGAGTGATGTTTTGCATGTTCTTTCTCACAAAATTAAGGTTTGAAGTCGTTTTCACAAGAAAATAGTGACACATTACACACCTGAGTTATTTATACACTTTACTCCGTCTTGAACTTAACTGCGTACGTGAGAAAGTCTGTTTGATAATGCTTGACTTGTGATTGCATGCTTGATTTTGATCATTGAAGTGTTGAGTGCTTATTTTTCCTTAATTTCGTTTATTGAGGAAAAAAATGCTAGTTTTATGAATTTTTGAATTTTTGGTGCTATTTATGTCAATTGCATTTTCGCTAGCTTATTGCTAGCTCTAGCTCGAGCGACAGTAGCAGAAGCTGCCTCGCTCGACCCTCGCTCGAGCGACAGAGCATGATTTTGAACAATAACGCTCCAGTTCAGGGTTTTCACTCATTTTTACAAATTGTTGATTTTCCATCATTTTGATCAACTTATTCCACTTCATTGCATCAACATTTCATCAAATTTCAGAACTTTAAAGGTAAAATTTTGAAAACTTGGATTTTTCGCTATTTTTTACATTTTGTGGGGTTTTTCATTGATTAATGGATCACATTTTCATTGATAATCATTCATTTAAGATTTTTTTCCTTCACGAAATCACATTGTGCATCATTTTTGGGTGATTTAGCATTGCTTGTTCATTGATGATGAGTTCTCATTTAGTTTTGAACTTCATTGTGTGTTTAGACTCGATTATGTTAGATGTAAAATTGGTGATATGGTGTTTGAGCTTGTGAACCTTGGTTTAGGTGATTTTGGAGTTGGGTGGTGGTTTGGAGGTGATTGTAGTTAAACGTGAGTCAAGGTTTCAATTGATATTTGATTGATATTGGAGGTGGTTTTCATTGTTGGTGTCGGATTGATGATTATAAGTGTGCATTTGGGTTGGTTCGGCTTGTTTGGTTAGTAGTGACACTGCACAGGGGCGTCACGTCCCTCTGTCATGGTGTTATGTCAATACGTCATAATGTTACGTCCCTTCGTCTAAGGCACCATGGCACGTATAATGTCTTCACGTCACCGACGTCTAGGCATCATTGCATGTCATTTTGCATTGTCTTTAGGGTGCGTTACATGTCAGTTTTGTTGCCTCATTTTGCATGCATTCATGCATGCCATGCGTTTCATGGTGTCATTTATCCTATATCGAGGTGTTATTAATGTTTGTAATTCAATTCTTTCAGATGCTGCCCAAGAGAGCATGTACTACTCCATCTACTCCTGGTACCTCGACATCCTTTAGTCATACTAGGTTCATTTCTGCTGTTGCCCAAGATGTTTTTGGGTCGCAGTTTTTCCAGCGCCCCATTCTTTTTGAGCATGTCTTCCGATCTCGCTGTTCTTTTCACTTCCCGGGGTTGGGAACCTTTACTAGTTGAGTTGATTCCTCATCTTCCATTGCTTATTCAGGAGTTTTACAGTAACATCATAGATGTTACTGGTACTTCTTTTAGGGTTTTTCTTAGAGGCCGGGTAGTTAAGATCACTCCGGACGTCATTACCAGTGTCATTCATATTCTGAGAGTCATTCACCCCCTCTTTCCCTATCTTATCCCTGATTCATTTCCTTCGGACACTTTGGTCCGATTCACGGTGTTAAACACACCGATGGAGGGTGGTCCAGGTGCAATGCGCACTGGATCTTTACCCACTGATCGACAGATTTTGTTGCGCATTGTGTGTACAAATCTGTGTTTGGTTTTCTATACCTCTTCATTACCCATGGAAAGGGCTTGGTTTTTGTATGCTCTTCTACATAGTGACTCTATTGACTTACCTTCCTTCATATGCCAGCAGATTTTGAGAGCATTCCAGACCACGGAGACTCGGGTTGGGCCGTCATACGCTTGTCTCATTTATAGGTTAGTCACCGCCCTAGGAGCTAGTTTTCCCGAGGGGGTTCCAGGCGGGTATCTCGACCGATTGGCCATACCACTATCGCCCAGAGCAGGTCTTATGCTTCTACCTCTGGGCTTGCGGAGTCTCAAGTTGTTCCTACTGTGCCGGCCGATCCTATTGATGACCTCATCTCTTTTGACCCCTTCGATTTTCCATCATTTACTACTGCCCCTAAGTCCACTGACATTCATTCCACTTCTGGTTCGGTGTCTCCTCCTTCTGAGTAGATTCCTCCACATGCTAATATTCCCTCCATTACCATTGATCCCTTTGTGGCTCTCTTGGGATAGATGATCGTGATGATCGAGCAGTAGGCTCAGAGGCTGAGCTTACACAGCCTCGCGCCACACTACCGAGTTTGCTACACTGCGGAGTGCTGTTGGCTACATTCAGTGTGGTTTACGATTGATTCATCGCCATTGAGATGATGATGCTTTCGAGGAGAGGACGGACTCCGATGATGCTGCCGGGACTGTATAGATTTTAGGCTCTTCCTTTGTCATTTTGTGACAAATAGGGGGAGTAGATTATTTTTGTTTTGGCAGTATGTATTTTGTTAAGGTTGATGTGGAATAGTTGACTTGTACAATATTTTCTTGGTGATATCTAGATTTATGAGCTTACATGATGTATGTCATTTAGAAATCTAGATTAATTATCATTTTGATATATATATGTGATATTTTGAGCTTTCAGTTTAGTGTGATATATATGTGATATTTTCAAATTGACTTGCATTTAGTGGTTTGCATTTATTATATGTCTTGATGGGTCATTGGGAAGAGACATAGATACATTTATCTACTGCTTAAACACGTTGAGAGTTTGCAGTTAGAGGGAGCACTTACATATTTGTTTGATTCAATTTTGCTAAACTAAGTTTTTGATGTTTTACCAGTGTCAATGTTTCGTTTTGATATGTTGGGTTGCATTGATAATGTGTCTTAGTTTCGCTTGTGATTTAAAACTGAATAATATGCTATATGAGTTACATTTGCATACATTTGCTCAAATGACACTTACAATTGAACTGTGATTATTGTTGATCCTGTTTTAAACACATTTTACACTAATATTTAAGTTGTCTATTTTAGTAAACAGATACTGCTGATTCATTCAAGACAGATTGTAGTATAGGTGTGTCATTGTTTTGAGTCTGTAACTTTATATTTCATTACTGCCTTGACATAGTATAGTGTTTGGTCACAAAATGCCAAATGGGGAGTTTGTTAGGTTTTAGTTGATTATGTAATTAGCTATTCTGTAATGTGCAAATATGTCAAAAGTGTTTTGTCACTTAAATTGATAGTTGATGAAAGTTCAAGGAGTAATGTACAAATATGTCAAAAGTTAGTTGAATAGGTCTAGGGTTTCGAGTTTGGAACAAATGAGAAAACAGCGCGGATTTTCGCTGGACTGTGCTAGGTTATAGCTCGAGCTATAAAAGCAGAAACACTGTTGCTGGACTTTGCTGGCTTCTAGCTCGGGCGGCAGCTTTATACGAAAAATTTTATTTTTATGTTTTAAAGGCTTTTTTCTTGGCCTATGGTTTTCTTGACCTACCTATATATATATATATATATATATATATCCTAAAGCTATAGAATGAGAATTCTAAGGTTGAATAATAAGCAAATATTGTGCTGTCAATTTTCCTTTATTCTTGAAGCTTTCAACCTTCATGTTTCTTGGAGATTCGTTCTTGTTAGTCGAATCCTACATCCAAATACCAAACTGCTACTTCCCACTTATCTATCAGAGAGTACTGAAGATCAAGGAAGGCGACTGGAGTTCCAGTCTGTGAAGAAGGAGTGTTCTTCTTGATTCTACCAAGCTAGGAGCAGCTGCAGGATAGCGGAGTTCCAGGAGAGCATTGATTATTGCAGCTGAAATTGGTGCAAGGGAGCACAAAATTCAGGAGAGCTGTCAGAATTGCAGTCAGGAGATTAGATAGTTCGTGTCGTCGTCTAGTCTGGTAGACTGTAAGTGCTGAATCGTTTATAGTGGATTGACTGGCAAAGTGCCCGAAGTTTTTCCCAATTGGGTTTCTCCGTGAACAATTCTTGCGTTCTTTACTGCTTTATGTTTTACTGTTTATTACATTTAAATTGCGTTAATTCAAAATAGGAAAAATTGGATTGTTTGCATAACCATCTAAATATAATTAACTTGTGGTTTGTTGCATGTTAATTAATTTTTAATTCCGCATTAAATACCTAAGGGCACGTCTGGCGTATCGTATTAAATCAAATAAAGAATAAAATAATTGTACTTAATGTTTTTAATGTTCGGTGCAATTAGTACTATGATTAAATTAATCTGATGTGCTTATCCTCCTTTGTTCACTAATATATAAACAAAATATTTATAAATAAAATTCTCTCTTATGAGTGAGAAAAAATTTCGTACTACAAACTTTTTAGTAAAAAGATTCCCTTAATAAGTTAAAAACAATCTTATTAAAGATATTTTATTAAATTTTGTTTTTTCTTTAATTTTATTATCTTCTAATAGTGCAATATAACTCCAAACGTCATATGGTACCAATTCTCTCTCTCTCTCTCTCTCTCTCCCCTATAAATCAAAAGACTGTGCTTTATAATATGATAATTTTTTTTCTTGTTATGATATTTATAGGTTTGAAATTTGAAATGGTTTTGTCCGTTTTTTATATCCGAGTGGATATCTCAGTTTTTTATTATTTTTTCAGCCTTTATTTGGGAGCCATTTTTTCCTCATTTTTGGAAGAAAAGTGACCGTTGCAAAGTATTCACGCCATTATATCTTACACAAATTTGACTATCAACTGCACAAGTTAAGGATTTTCATTTTATGATTCCAAAATCTGCCCTTCGATTATTCATGTTGGGTTGCAGGTTGTCAAATTGAAAGAAATACATAATTAACAAAATAAGGGGGTAAAAAAGAGAAAATACCATCACTGTGAGACATTATTACCAAGTGTGGCAAAAAAAGAACTAAAAATGCACAACAATCATGTGGTAGTTATTAAAAGAGGAAGCAATCTTCATTGTTCTCATGACATCAAGAGAGTCACGTTCTATGACCTTCTCTAAGTTGTAAAAGAAAGTAAGCATTGCAAAATTACCTACCTGCCCTTCCATTTGATATTTCTAATTTTCAGAAAGAGAGAAATTTTCAGGTGTGAAATTTTCTTGTATAAGAAAATGAATTTTGTTTTGTTTCTAAATAATGTCCTTTTAAGAAAAAATAAAATAAAAATTTATAGCATAAATTTTGAATTATATAGATAGAATTATTGCACGAATTTCGAATTTTTTACGATAGATAGTTTTCATTTAAAAAATAAATAAATTGACTAGTTATAAATATTTCAATTCTAGTAGATAGAGTAATAAAATCTTGTTTGGAGGGGAGGGGTGGTTTTTATGTCTACAGATAAGCATTAGCGGGAAATTGTTGTTTTAATCAAGTCACCCACCTACGTTGTTAGTTAAAACGTGGCTGTAGAAAATAAATATAAACTGATTAAAATTTTAGAAAGACATAACACGAAGGGAATATTTGAATATATCCATTCAGATCTTTGGGGACCAGTCAGGGTACCATCTAAAGGAGGCTATTATTACTTGTTGACAATAATTGATGACTTATCCAGGAAAGTTTGGGTCTTCTTCATGAAGCAGAAGAGTGATATCTTTGGGACCTTAATGGAGAAGAAAACGTTGATAGAGAAGCAGACGGAAAAGCAACTGAAATGTCTACGCACTAAAAATGGGTTAGAGTTTTGCTCAGATGAATTCAATAGCTTCTACAGGGTTGAAGACATCTTGAGACACTTGACAGTGCCTGGAACTCCTCAACAGAATGGTGTGGCAGAACGGATGAACAGAACCTTGATGGAAAAGGTTCATTGTATGCTTTCAAATTCTGGGTTGCCTAAGATACCAATTGTCATTGATAAAAAGACACTAGAAGATGTATGGTCTGGTAAACCTTCTTGCTCTCCTGATTTGAAAATTTTTGGGTGTCCAATTTATGCTCAGGTGGATAATGGAATGTTGAAGCCTAGGTCTAGAAAGTCCTCTTTGTTGGGTATAAATCAGGTGTGAAGGAGTATAAGTTGTGGTGTCTCGAGACTAGAAATGTGGTTGTTAGTAGAAATGTAGTATTGTATGGACTTGCTTTGGTTCGTGGTTCACCTCTTGGGGATTCTGATAAAATTAAGGAGCATAATCATTCAACTCAGGTGGAGTTGAAAATTGGTTCAGAGAAACAATCAGAGGTTACAGAATAATCTACTACATATTAGTCCAGTTTGGGGTTGATAGAGAGTAATATCTTGCCTACTTTGTCTACACCACATTATTCTATAGCTAAGGATGGACCTCCACAGAAGTATGGAAAAATAGATTTGGTAGCCCATGCATAGAGTGTGGCTAAAGACATTAATTCCACCAAGGAGCCTGCTACATATTCAGAGGCAGTCAGTTGCAGTGATTCTAGCAGATGGATGATTGCTATGTAGGAGGAGACGGAGTCATTGAGCAAAAATAACACTTGAGACTTGACTGAATAACCTAAAGGTAAAAAGGTGGTTCATTGTAAATGGATGTTCAAAAGAAAGGAAGACACATCAGGGTTTTAAGATGGTAGATACAAGGCTAGATTGGTGGCAAAAAGCTACAGTTAGATTTTGAGTGTTGATTTTACTAATGTGTTCTCACCAGTTGTGAAGCTGGCGTTCTGTCATAGGCACCCAAAAATAGTCCTTAAACCTCTAAAACTAATGTGGTAGTGGAAGTAAGAGTCGATCCCACGAAGAGTGTGTAATTCAATATTTTATACTCCGTACAATTATTAGAGGGGGTTTTGTATCAAATAGTTGTAAATAATGCAATTAATAACAGTTAAAATTAAATTAACGGAAATAATCAAAAGACTAACCTTGGTCCAAATCAATATCTACCTTCGGAAATCCACAATTGATCATATATGCAAGGATAATTCAATTCAAATTTTGAATATTCACCGTTGGAATAATTTTCCTATTTCTCCTTAATTTTAGTTAGTTAGAAATCAGCGTTCTAATTAACCCTAATTATTAAATAACCCCATACCAGCGCTCAAGATTCAATTTAATACTAGCTTTACACAATAGAGAAATCGATGAACTAGATAACACAAACACCAGTAATTACATTCAATCTATTTAAACATTCTTCTTAAGATTTAATAACCTCTATCGCAGAAAATCATCAAATCCTAGTGTTTCACAAGTTAAAGGAATCAAACAATTACGTATTTGATATTTAACTTAGCGGTAGATTGCAATGAATAATAAACTAGTAGGTCTCCTAGTAATTAAACATAACAATCATGAAAATAAGTGTAGAAGAATATTCAATACTCAAAAACATGAATTAAATTAAGAAAAACCATTTAGATCTCACAATATGTGGTTTCGAGGCTTCAATCTCCTTCGACCAAGTGTATAAGTTTAGTTACAATTCATGAATCTAAGAGAAAAATAGAGAAGAATAAAGTTGGGAGGCGTTCTGTACGTTTCGGTTCTGTTTTAGGATTTTAAAGTATGTATTTATAGTTGTTTCCACAGATAGTTAACTTAATTCGGAAATCGAAATTTTTTCCCCAATTTGGCCTGGGAGGGCGCCCAGTAGGAAATGGGGCGGCCGCCCAAGCAAACAAAATGGTTTATGTTAATCATTCTGATGGTTGGGCGAGCGCCTGGACTTTTCAGTGTTTTGGTCATATCTTTAAACACCGATATCCAATTGAGATGATTAAAATGTGTTAAAAAGCTAACTCAAATGGCTACAACTTTGCTTCAGAGACTATCTTCAAATTCGATCGTTTTCTATATCAAAATCTGGTCTCAATATGAGGTTGAAAATTGGTGCAACATTTTTCAGCTTGAAAGTTGATATGTGACAATGTTTTGGCTATATTTCATCCCTTTAACTCCTTTCTTCATCCAATTGACCTCTAATACTCTCGAATCTTCTTCACAAGGCTAGGTACAAGTTTAGAATATTTGTACTTTAGTTCTTGAACTATCACTTTCTTCCATTTTGTTCTCTTTTCACTTGTTTCTTCCAAATTATGCCATATCCATAGAATTACCGTCTAAATCGAAATATGAGCATAATGAGTATATTTTGGCATAAAATAAACATACGAGCGCATAAAATAAGTAGGGAAAAATATGCATTTTACATTCCCATCAGAAGCGTAGTTCTATTCAGGCTTTACTTAGAGTGGTGTCTAAGAATGATTTGGAGCGCGAGCAAATCGGTGTCAAGACAGTATTCTTACCTAGAGAACTTGGGGAGAACATCTACATACAACAACCAGAGGGGTTCATAGCTTCAGAGAAGGAAGACTATGCGTGCTTGTTGAAGAAATCCTTGTATGGATTAAAGCAATCACCGATGCAGTGGTATAAGAGGTTTCATTCATTCATAACTACTCATGATTTTGATAAATGTAATTATGATAGTTGTGTATACTTCAAAAAGGAAAGTGGTGGATCAAGTACATATTTGTTATTATATGTTGATGATATGCTTATAGCAGTCAAAGATAGTAGATGTCAAAAAAGTAAAATTACAACTCAACAAGGAGTTTGACATGAAGAACTTAGGTGCAGCGAAAAGGATTCTTGGAATGGAGATCTTGAGGGATAGTAAGACTGGCAGGTTGTATTTGAGTCAGAAGGTGTACATTGAGAATGTGGTTGAAAGAGGTTGAAAGATTCAATATGGTGAAAGCTAAGGCTACCAGTACTCCCTTGGTTGCCCACTTCAAACTATCATCTAACTTGTGTCCACAGTGAGATGCATATATTGATTATATATCTCAAGTTCCTTACTCTATTGCAATTGGTTTGCTCATGTATACTATGGTTTGTACAAGACCTGATTTAAGACATTCAGTTAGGCTAATCTTGGCAAGGAACATTGGAGAGCAGTGCAGTGGATCTTCAAATACTTGAGTGGCTCTTCAAATGCTTGTTTACATTTTGGTAGAAATTCAGATGAAGTCATTGGTTATGTGGATTTAGATTATGTAGGGGTTCTTATTAAGAGGTGATCACTTATAGGGTATGTGTTTACCCTTGGAGGATGTACTATCAACTGGAAAGCTATTTTGCAAAATACAGTAGCTTGGTCTACAATAGAAGCAGAATACATGGCCATTACAGAGGCATGTAAGGAGGCTATATAGTTGAGAGGATTGATTGGTGAAATCATTGAAGACTTGCAAATATTTACATTATTCTGTGATAGTCAGAGTGTAATTTTCTTGACTGAGGATCAAATGTTTTACGAGAGGACTAAGCACATTGATGTGAAGTATCTTTTTGTAAGTGATGTGATTGCTCGTAGTGATATTGTAGTGAGCAAGGTTGATACCAAGGATAATCCTGCCACTTCCTATTACTAAGTTTGAGCATTGCTTGAACTTAGTAGGTGTTTGTCATTGATTTAGTTCATTGGGGCTCGTTTGGAAGAGGATAAATGGTGTTTACTTGAAGATGTGTTTTAGTTTCTTGTGATAGAATTTGACTTGACGTGGAGATTTGTTGTGATTTGACACAAATTCTAGTGGATATTGGAGTCTAAATTGGAGTGGTCTTAAAGAGATCAAAATTATGGACCGAAGGAAAAATTCGCTACATTTTTGCTAGCCTGGCGCTAGTTGGACGCTCGAGCGAGCCTGAAAGAAACAACCCCCGAGACTTGGTCGCTTGAGCGGCAGGCTTGTCCTAGCCCAAGCCCGTTTTCATTTTTTGACGATGTATTGGACTCATATTCTTCTACAACTTATCTCTAGGGTTTAGATATGTATGTCACGACTTGTAATGTGTACATTAAGAGAAGAGAAAGAGAAACATTCTCTGCATATAGAGAAATAGAGATCTTAGATTTCAGTTGAGATTATTGAAATTTTGATATTGTAAACACAAATTATTGTTTATAGTGGATTGTTCTCTTCTACTCGTGATTTTTTCACGAATTGGGATTCCATGTAAATTCTTGTGCTCTTATTTGCTTATTCATTATTTCATTATTGTCATTATCTTGCGATCTGTTTCATAACAAGTTGAATATTTATGATGTAACTCTCAAACATGCCCTCAAAATTGATAGAGGAAATATTTGTAGTTTTTTACTTTTTAAAAAAATACTATTTACGGAATACATTAAATGAGTGCCGTAAAAAATATTTATGGAATGCATATTGCACACTGTATAAATGTAAGATAAAAAAGGCAAGTTTTTTTACGGCATACTTATTAGTACGCTATAAAAATGCTTATTTTCCTTTTCTTTCCCTTTTTTATTTCCCTTTTCTTCTTTCTTTTCTTCTCATTTTTTCTTTCTTTCTGCTTTCCTTTCTTCCCCTTTTTCCCAAACTTTTCTCTTCCAAAAATTATAGTCATTCAGTCGGATCATCCGTTCAATCAGCAATCCAATTTTCTTAAAATTTCCCCATTGAAGAATGTGTGCATACCAAAACAAGATTTGGATCACCCCATTGATCAAGATGACAACTTGTACTATTAAATAAATAATTAATTAAAAAAATATTTCCTTCAAATATCTAAATAAACAAAAAGAATTGTGCTTCTTCGAATGCTTTAAAACATGTTCAATGGAGTGGATTGTGTTAGGTTTAAATTGTAATTGGTGATTCCTTGAATAAATTGAAGAAATTAAGTTGTAATTGAAGTAAAAAATTCATTGGGGGTAGTGGTATAGGTCTACAAGGAGTCAAGTAGACCAAATATGGATCAAGAAGAAAATAAGCCAAAAAACCGCTTGATGCAAGCCAAACAAGCAAATTTTGATGGTTTGAATGTGTGATTGAATCAATTGATCTTTGAAAATTATTTTTTGATCTTTAAAATATGTTCTATAGGATCAAATAATGTTCAACCACACTTTGGAATGTTGAATGGCTTGGGTATTTAAAATATAAAGTATTTGGGTGCAGGTATGATTGAAAAAATATACAAAAATCGTGAAATGGGAATGGGCTAAACCTCATCGCCAATCTCTTGGCCAACGAGTAGCGGGCATACTGTTTTGGGCGCACCCAAACACTTCATATTTTAAATACCCAAGCCATTCAACGTTCCAAAGTGTGGTTGAACATTATTTGATCCTATAGAACATAGTTTAAAGATCAAACAAAAAGATTAATTGATTCAATCACATGTTCAAAACATCAAAATCCCAAATTGTCAAACACCAAATCAACCACTTCCATTAAGTTCTGAAGATCCGAGAAGGTGATCCCAGTTTCGAATTGTGAAGAACGAGTTTATTCTTGTGATCTTGGAGATAAAAGATTCCAGAATTCTAGAGATGACGCTGGAATGCACAAACATTAGCCAAAGTCCATAGCTCTAGATACAATGATCAATTGAGGAATTTGATAAGCCATCTCAATGAGTTGTTTATACTTTTGTATATATGTTGTGTTTTGTATACCGCAAGTGTACAATATCATAACAAGTAATATAGGAGCCCCTTGAGTCTGAATTATTGTTCCCATGAGGACAATTATTGTTCCCACGAGGACAATACTCCAATACTTAGTTTATTATTTCTAACTTCTATTTGACCAAAAAAAAAACGAAACACAGAAATGTGATTTGGCGATTGTTTTTCTAACTATTTATACTAATTAAAAATAATAATATGCACACAAAGATGGATTGAAAATTCAAGTATGGAATAGATATTAGGACATAACTATTTCATCTATTGATTACCTTTAAGTCTTAATTCAAGATTTATAAATCTAATGTAGTATCCGATCGAATTTTTCTATTTTATTCAATTTACCTTTCTCGAGTTCTTATTGAGTCTATTTAACTAATTCAATCATATATCTCCACGTAAATCAATCTTATTTAAACGCACTATTTGTTCCAAGAATTCATATAAGACCGCAATAATTAACATATGTATCTCTACACATTATACTAAATTGATGAATTTGAATATGTGGTTTAAATATAAAACTCATATCTCGATTCGTAAGATTCACAAAACCATTGAATTATTGATAAAGTAATTCAAAACATTAAATACATGAATAAAATCAACACATATATAATGAAAGAACTAGAATCTTGAATAAAAGAAATAAAATGTCTCAAATATATTACATTGTTCTCCCTAATAAAGAGTTTAGCTAATTGTATTGTATGAAGAAAAAAACAAAAATAACACAGTTCATCACCGGGTTATGAATTGAAATGAAGAAAAATGGAATAATCTTGCACCAAGTTTCTCTTTTTGTTCCAAATCTTGATTCAAAACTTTTGATTCGTTATTCTCCTCCATTGATTTTGTTCTCGAATTCTCAAGTTGTATTTTGTGTCTCTTAATGTGTGGAACTCCTTTCAAGTGCCTCAATTCTTGTATTTATATTCTCAAGTTGTATTTTGTGTCTCTTAATGTGTGGAACTCCTTTCAAGTGCCTCAATTCTTGTATTTAAATGGGCTAAAAATCAGTGCCCTAGATAAAAGTAGGCGGAGCCTCCATATCGTAAACAAATCATGGGTGCCGCTGTGCCACCTTTTTCTTAAAGTGCGGGGTTTGTGGCACCTAGGAACCACGGGTCTCTCATGAAAAAATCGTTATTATACTTTAATATTTTTATCATAGCTTTCTCTCTCAATATCTAATTGAGGCGATTCCAATTGAATTGTAAAGATAACTTGATGGGCTACAATTTTACTGAAAGTAACCTTTTTCCAATTCGAACGTTTATGTGGTAAAAAAGGGTCTCAATCTCAGGCTAAAAATGTTGTACATACTTGTGCGGATGAAAATTGATTTGTGAAAATATTTTGATTATATTGCATTTTTTAACATTACTATTTTATCTGTCTTAAGAAATTGTAGGTCTTCAATTTAATAATAATAATAATAATAATAATAATTGAGAATTTATAGTATCTCAATTACTAAATTAAATTTTAAACTAGAATACACATTAATTGATAAGCCTAAGATTTATATTTATGTTATTTTAAATATTTTTTAAACAAATTTTGTAGAAGAAGCTCCAAAAATTAAATTTACCTCACCATTTTAAAATTTTTAATTTGTTTATATAATTGCATGTAAAAAAAGAAGAAGCAGCGACTCCAAATTAAAACCTCAAGTACTATGCTTGCAATCACTATTTTTTTTCAAAGTATTGGTAATGAGTTATGTAGAAATGAAATCATTGGATGGTGTGTGTCTATTCGTGATGTGGAATATAGATGTCTAGAGGTACATTGGTAGTTTGTACTAGGATTTGGAGTATAGATGTTTAGGGGTACATTGGTAGTTTGTATTGTGGATGTGGAGTGTGATATTTGGATCACGAGTAGAGAGGTTATTAAATGTTGAAATCATTTATCTGTGAAGACCCTGATCAGGTGGAGTGTGAGAGAGGCACTTATATCTCTTCTGTTAGATGGAGACCCATTATCTACTGAGGTTAGGAGAATGATGTAGTGATAGAGAATTATCCCGATGACTTGATGATCTATAGAGATTTACCGGTTAGACATGAGTTAAGTGATCAGTCTAGCGAACTCGAGGTATGAGCAACACGGAATGGGATAGGATAAGCATGGTGATATTTTTTCATGCGGGTCACTTATGCATTTGTTGCATGTGTTTCAAACGTTTGATTGATTGACTTAATGTTAATATGATGTTTTCTCTGAACGTGTTTTGAAAAGATCTGTGTATTATCATATGTTATATCTTCATCACATGAGCATTTGCTCTTAATTGTTTACTGTTATTATCTACTTTTACTTGGGTGTTATTTAAAATTAGCCTTGTTGAGTACATGGAGCAGATATAGTATGCGTTTGAAGCTCTTTGATGACGTCTCTTGAAGGGATTTAGACTCATAACACTCTTGTAATTTTTATGTTGTCGAGGATTCTGGGCACAACCATTCTCGCGAAACCAAAAATTAATCTAATCTTCGTGACTAACGCAATCGGATTCATTCGCATCCGCAATCAGTACAAAATATTGAAGAGGTACATGCACGACTTGGAAAGCTGATCATCCAGCTCTGAAAGGCTTGGGACTACTTCCTTATAGTAATTACCCATGATCGAAAGTCCACTTATCTCGTAGATGTCCCAAAGAGAAATGCCAATTTCACCATAGGTGGTCACAAAAGTGTTGGTTTCCGGGCACCAAACCTCACAAAGAGCTCTGTAGATAGAATCTGGGCGATGATAATCCCTTGCAGCGGAGCCGACTGTACAAGCTAGCTGGTGAAAATTCCTTTTGAGCAGAAGTCTTTGGACACATGAAGACCACTCCCAAAACTTTGGAAGAAAAGAACTCTCCCCACGACTGACAACCGCACTTCCCATCATATTTCTTTGTTGTTAATCCTCTCGCAAATTACAGCACTTGGAATACAATCCATGTTTTGAGAATGATGAGGCAGGAGACACAAAGAGGGAAAATGACTACTGGAGCGGTTGGACGAGGCAGCCTCTGAATTTTCGTGGCATTTACTGATAATAGGCACATGCAACTCTGATAAAGGCTCCAAAAGTTCAAGAGAAGGATCTCTAGTCGGTTTATGGATGCTGAGTTTAAGTTCACCTCGTATGCCAGGCTGAGCATGATACTTCACATTAGTATCTTTGAAACGAAGGTAACTCTTGCCTTGGCTCTTGATTTCGTGTATGTCCGAATACGCACATTATTAGAGCTCATCCCAACCATTCCTTAAAAAAGAAGGAAGAGGAGATCAACAAACAAAAAAAGAGAGGGATTAACGAGCAATAAATCTTTTAAATTCCTTGTTGACCAAACCACGAGCCTCCCAAATATATGGATGGTCCCAACCACTAAGTGTCTTGGACGGTCGAAGGAACAGTCCTTTGTCCCAAATACAAAGTGCCTTGGACGGTTGAAGGAACGGTCCTTGATTCCAAAAACAAAGTGCATTGGACGGTCGAAGGAAGGTCCTTGATCCCAAACACTAAGTGTTTTGGATGGTCGAATGAACGACCCTTGGTCCTAAACACAAAGTGTCTTGTACGGTCGAATGAACGGTCCTTGGTCCCAAACACAAGGTTCCTTGGATGGTCGAAGGAAGATCATTGGTCCTAAACACAAAATGCTTTAGACGGTCGAAGGAACAGTCCTTGGTCCCAAACATAATGTGCCTTGGACAGTCAAAGGAAGGTCCTTGATCCTAAACACAATGTGTCTCGATTGGTGAAAGGTAGCAACCCTTTGTCTTCAACGTGTATGAAATGGCTGGCAATTTTTGAGTATTTTCTATACCCTAAATAATTGCAGCATAAAATTTTACTCTACACCAAGAAAGTCTCGAACCTCGAAATCTTTGACTTGTTCCAAAACTTGAATGCCTGAAAAAAATAAATAAATAAAGAATGTTAGTTCCAATTTTTATAACAATTATCACAAAAAGAAAGGGGGAGAAATGTATAAAAAAAACTGTTCATGTGAACATTTTCGTACACTGTTCACGCCTTCCCAAAAAAAAAAGTTGCTAAAACAATAAACCAAGAATTGGTCTCTGCCAACCAATTCTTGGTTGCTTAGAAACCAAGAATATTTTTTTAAAAAAAGTGAAAGGGGTGGGGGAAACCAATTGGCACAGAATGCAAGATTTTTTTTAAAAAAAAAAAAAGAAAGAGAAAAAAAAAATGGCAGAAGAATTTTTTTTTTTTAAATACCTTTTTTGCAAATTTGACATATTGGTCTTTAAATTTCATGATTTGTTCATATAAATAGTTAAATATCAGGCTTCACTTGAGTCCAACTTACCATAAAACATAAAAAGTTTGTTGAAAAATAAATAAATAAATAGATCAAGTAAATCAGGAATTGTGTAAAATAAACAAAAAATCGAACATTGATTACCTAAAAAAAAATCGAAAATCAAGATTTACTAATTTATTTATTTCATAATAAATTAATAAATCTTGAGGGGACATTTGTAGACATAAAAAAAATAATAAATAAATAATGAATTTGGTCAATTTAAATAATTAGCCCAATTAAACTAAAACCTACCAAGACCCACAATTTTAAAAGTACATTCTACTACTTTTAAGAAAAATCTACAATTATTCAATTCTAATCAATTTAATTGAATTAATAGGGTGATTACCAAAATCGGATATGAATTTCCCCATATACAGGGCCAAGGGTTCATTACAAAGGGGAGGAAAAAGACAAGAAAAAATCACGAAGTGCTGAAGAAATTCTCTCCACTCCAAGTCCGGCAAATCCGAAGAAGATCAAAATCTTGTTCAAACCAAACAAATTCAAGAAGATCAAAGTATTCTTCAAATCAAATCAAGATCAAGCCCAAGTCTTTGAAGTACAAATCCAAACTCCAAAATTCAAGCGTTGAGCAAGTGAAATTCTCGACAAATCAAATTCTCAACAAATCTCGAAGCCTAGGATTCAAGCCACGTGGCTCCTCGTCTTCAAACATCCAGATCATTAATCAGAGGGTTTTGCAATTTTTGCAATTATAAGAAGATTCATGTATATTTATATTTTTCAAAATACAATTTGTAACGATTTCTGTGTTTTAATATGCGAAATCCGTCATACACCCTATATTATTTTTAATACCATATAATGTTCGGGCAACATAGCTAAACATGCCAATGATGTTTAAAACAACGGGGGATTTAATTAGGCATTTAAATTTTTTAAGAAGAAAAAGAAGCTTTAAATTTTTAAGCTATGGACTTGTCAATTATTTCTTAGTTTCTAAATCCCTCTTCAAATGCTGGACAAGATTATTCTATTTTAGGTTGTAACTAAAGCATTACGGTAATGATATTTATAGTGAAAACTATTGGTAATTGCACTACGTGGCATACATGCATCAAATTACAAACCGCCTTACGTATGTATGATACGTAGGACGATGATCGATAGTTTTCACTACGAATAACATTATTCAAAGCCTTGTATTGGCGTATTATATAGTAAGAATTTCGTCTCCCACACAATATAAGCCTGGAGATTCACTAGTTTATAATTGGAAGTTAGTAGAGAATAGGGGCATGTACAAGGACCATGTAAATTTGCAAGTGGGATTCTAGAACTGCTTCTGTTAAAAAAAAAGTGAACCATGCTATATCCTCACCTCTAAGCAGGCTTTGTTTCTTTTCCCTTAAAAATCTTTTATGAGCCCTTTGACGAAGCATTTAAAAAGTCAAAAGTTATTTACGAAATTAAAAAAGCTATTTTTAAACATATTTGTATAATTTTTTGGAAGCATTTTCTATGGTTAGTAGAGCTTTTAAATGAAGTTGGCATAAGGTAACTTCCTCAAGGAGCATAAGCAAATCCAAAAATCATATGATGAAGGATTATAAACCCTCAATACATCAACTATCTTTCTCGTGAACTAATAGAACTTCTCTTGATGACTTCAATTATCTACATCATATGATGAAGGATTGTGAACTTCAATGAAACGGCTTATATTGTTATGTTTAATACACTGAATTCGATATGACTAGACATAAGTAAATAAAAATACTAAGATAATGCCCATTATCTTGTCATTGTGAATTTAAGCTGTCGACCTGAAAAATAATTATCTATTGCAACAATGAAGTGCTTGTTTGATCATGCTTATAAGTTGATAATAAGTGGATATAAAATGGTTGATCATTGAACAAACGTTTATTAAAATGCAAAAGTAAGATATGAAATATCCGAAAGATGGCACAGTTTCTGGTACTTATCTTTTCGGTTGGGAAAATCGGAAGAGTCAGGCTTGCTTTGGGGTAATTCGGTCCCAATGGGTACACTTTATGGACCTACACAGATATAATGAGGTGAAGTAAGTTTGGCAGAGTATAGAATGCAAATTTGGATTCCAGAACAAAATCCCACATTTGTAAAACATCCTTTGTGAAAAGAACAATACGAAGTTCCACATCGAATAATAAGTATAACCCATCAAACTGACACGAGAAATACAACTACAGGTGTTGGTGTAGAAAAATGTACTGACAACTTGTCTCAAACAAGAGAAGAAACGGTATAAAATTCTATATAGTTATTGACAAATAGTTCATGAATTATGGCCAACAAACAATACGAGTTGCAAGATACATTGGTCAAGATTTCATGATTAGCTTGTCCCACATGAATCGTTTACCTATAACCATTCAATATCTCTACAAAAATCTGATCACAAAGGACGTTTTCGAGGACAAATTCTGTTTGGATTTGATAAATGCATTGCTTCGGAAGGTTTCATGCCTACTTCGTGCAAACGAGGAAAGACCCTCCATATTTTGATATTTTCCTCTTTTATTTCCTTAGGGATCCTACAAAACAAAAATTGAATAATAAGAACACAGACCGCAGAGAGGGTGGTGGCCATTTCCACCTTGATGGTCAAGTTATTGTTTTGAATATATGCGAAGATTTACATCTTTTGTTAAGGAATTTCGAAAGGAGTGGTCGTATTTCTCAATGTAAAGGACTTATAGTCTTTCGTTGTAATGGCCTTTGTATTTATAGAAGAACCCAAGACCATCTTTATTTCCCATGCTTCATTTATTGTTGATTATGTCGACTCCTGTCAAACTAAAAGTAGTTATTATTTTTGTGACACCCCGTACCTCAAAATTAGCCGTTATATTCGAATTTAGGACCTTATCGTATGGATATGACCTAATTGATCATTGACTAATATTTTAGGAAATGAAGTGGAAATATTTGAATCCCAAGATAGAAACTCTCAAATTTTGTGATAAAATTAAATAAAAAAATTATGTTGGATATTATTATCATTTAAGTATTCAACTTTATCACAAATTCTATTAGATACAATTAGTATCTTTAAATATTTAAATTTTTTTGAATAAGTTATGGGACTTA
>CM032637.1:26351650-26562948 GCA_019097785.1 Fraxinus excelsior
TAATTTCGATTTGGAATATTTCAGGCTTTATGATATTTGTGTATGTTTTTCACACGTACTTGGATTTATGGCAACACGGTACTTTAAAGTAACAACCATGATGGAAGTAACTATAGCTAAGAGAACTTCAAAAACTCTCGTGCATATACTCTTGATAACAGGTTAGTTATTATTACTTTTTTATCTAATCGTTATTAATGCATGGTATAAATTTTCCCATTAACTATATTTCGTTTTAATTTCAGCCATTTCCATTTTGTCTGTGAGCTTCTGCTCATATTTACGGACTCTACATTTTTTTATTTCAAGATATTATTTGATTTTCCTGGTAAGCTCTCTGAATATTCAGGATCAATTTATGATGATATCTGAACAAATTTAGTTATAATCCGTATGCATTTTGTTAAAACTAATGGTGTTACCATCATTTTGCTGAGTTTGTTAGAATGAATATATTCCTCACCTTTTATATTTTTGCTGCCACTCTATCAAATACCATATTTACGTATGTTTCTGAATTCAGAGTGAATCTTTTAAGGGCTATAATAATAAGAGTAGGGTTATAATAAAAGAGTAGAATAAACTCCATACCATGATGGTCTCTTTTCCTTCGACATCTTCTTTCCTGAAAGCTATCCCAATATTCCACTTGTATGTTTTAGATATTTTTGTGTCCAACCCATTTTACACTTTCGAATATGTCAATACATTGTCTTCCATTAATACTAACTTACTTTTTGTTACAGCAAGTCTATTACCACTCTGGTGGACTTCGCATCAATCAAAACATGTACAATTGTGGCAAAGAATGTTTAAGCCTTCTCGACACTTAAAGTGGTAGTCAAAAGTTGAAGTTGATCCATGATATATCAATTATGCTACATGTTACAAGGTCTACTTTTAAATGCTAAGTCCTATTTTAATAAGTCTAGACGTGCAAATATGAGTGGTTCAGCGACAGGAGAAAAGTGTTCAATGGCATACAATGAGAATATTTTTATTCATTCTCTCTAAACAATGGTGTACAGTATGAGGCGGCCACCGACGGTGAGATGAAATTGAGATCCTTCTATGTACTACTGTTATTATTAGACATTTCAATCCTTACATATTTTGGTAATTAATTTTAGTTTATTATTTCCTTTTGGGTAACGATTTCATTGTATACTGATTTAAGTTTTGTGTTGTGTTGCTCATAGCATTTCGAGGACTTTGTGATATGACATTCCTACAAGCATTCTCGTGATATTCTGATAGCATGTAAAGCCTATGTAGAAAGCGTTCAATCGGGATGTCTTGTCAAAGGGATTGTTGAAGATGTTGACGAAAGTGATAAGAGCTGCTCACATGATTTGAAGACCAATTTAGTATAGTTCATCACTACGTTAGTAAATACATTTTTTTCCAAATTCACACAAAAAACTGTCAAGAGTTCTTTTATTTAGCTCACATTCGTACCTGCTGGTAGGATATAAAATAAATTTTACATCATGTCCCATGCGAAGAGAGGATAGGAGGAAGAATGTGCTTTTATTACTTATGATTTTTGTCATCTAAGATTACAACTTCTTTGCAATTTGTCAATGTTATTGGGTTCCATTCGTCGTTCAATTAATATTATGTTCTTTCGTTATTAATTCATATTTTCATAGCGTTTGATAATAAAGTTCAGTATCTATAATTCTTAACTCTGGAAAAACAAGTGCATGAAAAAATGTTACATTATGCAATTTTAAAGAAAAATCCATCAAAAAATGAGATAAATATATATTTTTTTAAACGCTAATATTACCTTCGAAATGACATTGCCCGTGCATTGCACGGGCAATAGACTAGTATTGTAAGAAGTGTAGACAGAAGTCGCGGAACAGATTGAAGTAGCACTGTATAATATTTCAGACAAGGTTTGCTTTACAACTAATAAAGTTAGTTCTATTTTGTTTTTTCCTTTCCTCAAACCAGTAACTTTTAATATGAATAATGTCTTAAAAGACATCATTTAAAAACTAATATGTCTTAATAGGAATATTTAGTGGAATATTAAACGATGCTTCTCCAACCAATTAAATATTCTAATTACCTCACCAAATAATTAAAAAGAGCACATTCAATATATATAAAAGTAGATTTTTCTACAATTTAAAAAAAAAAATCTTCTACTTAATCACTCGGAAGAAAAATCTAATCATTTTAGGTTATACTACTCAAGTAGAAATATCTAAAATGACATTGTTCAATAAATTAGATCAACTCAATGGACATTGTCTAAGAAGACGGATTGCTAGAAAGAGAAATTAACCATGATCCATGTTCGATGAAATCTTGCAAGTATACTGGATTGTTGACAACTAATAAGTGTGTGAGTTAAAGTATCATCACACTAGAACTTTAAATTGAATCATATTAAATTGTTATCAGACTCATTCGTAATCATAACACAAGATTGTTGATTATAGAGAGAAGTTATGTTTCGAATTCGCCGTTGCCTTAAAGCTTGAAGTGCTTCTACTGCAAGGAGAATCCTTTGTATTTTGAGAGATGATTGCCAAGACTTCGTTGGCATCGTTGCGGGCAAATTCGTCTTAAAACAAAGTGTTGAACGTTTACCTTGCATAAAATTTCTGCAACTTTTGTTCTTTTCAAAGTTTACTTCATTATTTGGTTGTTAAGTTTCAATTTTGATTTGCAAAACGCACATTCACATACCCCAACAAGTTTAAGAGTAATTTTATTGTTGTTTTACTTGTTATAAATTGATTCTTTCCATCTCTTTGAATAAGCAAAACGTTCATGTTCCATTCTTGTTTTAATTGTGTTAAACTTCTATTTTCGTAAAAGAAATGTATATCGTTGGGACAACTTCGAGTCGAACAATAAATGGTACAATTAATGTGGTCCCACCGATGGCTATACCACTGCAAACTACTCCAATTTTACATGGAGAAAAATTAGAGAAATTCAGTAGTGTGGATTTCAAGAGATATTCAGTAGTGTGGATTTCAAGAAATGGCAACAAAAGACGTTCTATTTCACCATCTTGAATTTAAAAAGGTTCCTAACCGAAGATGCTATGGTCGTCTAAGAAGGAAAGAATAATTGCGAGTCAATTATCGCTTTTGATGCTTTGAAGCACTTGAACTTCCTATGCAAGAACTATATCCTAAACGGATTGGACAACATGTTCTATGGTGTGTATAGTGCGCTAGAATATGCAAAAGAATTTTGGGATTCTTTGGAGAAAAAATATAAAATGAAGGACGTTGGCACGAAGAAATACATCATCGAAAATTTCCTTGAGATGATAGACTCCAAAGTTGTCATCAATCAAGTGCAAGAACTACAAAATTGAGAATATAAGTTCTTTTACATGACATACCTGCCGAGAATATAAAATTGAGTGAATATTCCAAGTTACTGCTATCATCGATAAACTCCCTCATTTGTAGAGAAATTTCAAAAAATATCTCAAGCACAAGTGCAAGAACTTGGTAGAACCCATTGTCCGACTAAGAATTAAAGAAGATAATAACAAGACCGAGAGAAAGTTTGTTGTTTAATTTGGGAAAGCCAAAGCCAACTTGGTTGATTCCAGTTCAAGGATCGATAAAAAGTGCAAAAAGAAACAATACCAAGAATGCTAAAAAGTGCAAAAGCAACTGTTATAATTGTGGGAAAGCAGGGAACCATTCAAGTGACTATCAAAAGCCTAAGAATAATGCACACGCAAATGTGATCAAAGGAAACCCATTATTTTATGGGATGCAAGAAATTAACTTGTCAACGGTTGTTTCTGAATGAAATAACGTTGGAATCCAAGGGACGGTAGGTTGATACTGGTGCAACCCGCCACATTTTTGCTGACAAAGCATTATTATTCACTTATGAAGAACTCCATGGAGAACAATTCTTCAAGAAAAAATTTACATGTTCCAACGTTGAAGGACAAAGGAAAGTGACATTGAAGATGACTTCTGGCAAATAACTCATCCTCAACAATATCCTACATGTACCGACGATTTTAAATTAGTTTTTGCATATGATAAATTTGTATTCACTAACAATGAGTTGCACATTGGGAAATGATGCTTATGCTATAAAATGTTCAAAATGAACGATCTTACTATTGTATCATAACCAAGCATAATAAAAAAAAAAAAGTTTAAATTTTATGTATATCCTTGCATTGTCTTGCTTATAGCATAGTCGATTAGGATGTGCAAATTTTAAATCTCTACATAAACTTATGAATTTAAGTTTGATACCAACGCTAAAATTTGATTCTAAAGCAAAATTGACCAAAACACCATTTTATTCGGTTAAAAAAAAAAAAAAAAAAAAAACTCTACACCCTTAGAATCAGCAATATCTGTAACTTGAAGTTTGTAAAAACTAAAGGTGTGAATAAATACTTTTTTGCTTTTATTGATGATTGTACAAAATATTGTTATGTCTATCTACTAAGAAGCAAGGATGAAGCTTAAGATGTTTTCAAACATTATAAGATGGAAGTTAAGAATCAAATTAGTAAATGAATAAAGAATATTTCAAGTGATAGAGTAGGATGATACATGACACTGTTTGAAGAATTCCGTTTCGAACATTGCATTATTCATCAAACAACGACATTTTACTCACCTCAGTCAAATGGTGTTGCTAAACGCAAAAATCAAACTCTTAAGAAAATGATGAATGCAATATTGATTAGGTCTTCCTCAAAACATGTAAGGGGAGCTATACTTTTAGCAAATAATATTCTTAACAAGGTACCTCAAAAAAAAAATGGATGAAACTCCGTATTAATTATGAAAAGATCATCAACCTTCTTATAAGTCCTTGAAATTTAAATTTTCATCAATTTGAATATTCTTAACAAGATATCTCAAAAGAAAACATATGAAACTACAAATGGTACTATAAATAATAAAGAACTAAGGCACATTAAAAGAGCTAGAGCATCAACTTGATATGATCTTGATTTTCTAACCTATATGGTAGAAAATGATCCTAAATATTTAGCGAAGCAATGTCTACACTGGAAGCACCGCATTGGAAATAGGCTTCAATAGTGAGATAAAAATCTATAATGCAAAACCATACTTGAAAGTTGGCTGATTTACCAATAGGAAATAAGTTTTCAAGGTATAAATGGAGTTTCAAAAAAAATAAAATTGAAACATGATGGATCCATTGACAAATACAAGACTAGTTTGGTTGCAAAAGACTATAGGCAAAAAGAATAACTTGACTAATTTGATACTCACCTATGACTAGACTCACTTTGATAAGGTTTTAATTGCAATTGCTGCATTGTATAACATTGAGACTCATCAAATGGACGTAAAAACGAAATTTTTGAATGATAAGTTAGAAGAAGAAATATACATGGAACAACTTGAATGATTTATTACTCCTAACCAAGAAGGGAAAGTTTGCAACCTCGTTAAATCCCTATATAGGTTGAAGTAAGTTCCAAAGCAATGTCACGAAAAGTTTGACAAAACTATGTTGTCAAATAAATTTAAAATTAATGAGTGTGTAAATGTATATTCATAAAACATACACCCAAAGCCTATATAATTGTATGTCTATATGTGGATGACATGTTAATTATGGGTAATAGTCATGATATGATCATGAATACTAAGAAAATGTTAACAAAATATTTCGACATGAAGGATATGAGTGTGACAAATGTAATATAACTGATTAAGATCTCTAGGATATCTGATTGAATTATTCTTTTCCAATCTCATTATGTTGAGAGTGTACTTAAAAGATTTAATATATATGAGAAAAGTCCAATGAAAATCCCTGTTGATTTAAGTCTAAACATAGTAAAAGAAAAAATAAGGGTGAACTGGTATCTCAACTAAAGTATTAACAGGTTATAGGCAGTCTAATGTATATTACGAACTACACTCGATATGATATAGCATATGCTGTGAATAATGTATATTCGTGCATGTTGAAATGAAAATAATAGAAGCACAATAAAAACAACGAGAAATGAAATAGCTGTAAAAATAGCAAATCTAGGTATCGTGGTAATCAATGAAATCGTAAAAAAATCAGCTAATGTGGTTGTTAATGAGAATGAGAGACTTACGAGTGAATACATGATTCCATCACTAATTGAAAATTGGTCAAGCATAGCGTATCCAATGTTCAGGTAATCAAATATCCACTTGAGAACAGATGTAATCACTATGTTTCGAAATGCCTTTTAGTTCTTTGGAAGATCAAATGACAATCTTTACATCTCGAGGTTTTTGGACACATACTATTGAATATCTGTTGTTTCAAGTGATGCAATACGATATAGACTATTTCTAAACACATTACGAGACTCGTCTAGGGAATGGTTGGATAAATTCCTACCTCGCAACATTACTACATGAATAGTTGTTGCCAAAAATTTTGGAACAAATTCTTCGTGCAAAAAAAAAAAGATTGCCCAGTTGAGAGATAAAATCACCAAATTTTCTGAACTCGATTCAGAATATTATTACGATCGTAAACACTCTTCCAATGCAAGATTTTTTAAGATAGATGTTCTTTCGATCTCTAGGTTTTTACTAATAGAATTTTGGATTCTATTCTTTGTTGGGAAATGGTCTATATATGGCAAATAGTGATGCTATTTTAGTTATTTAAGTTAGTTGATATTTTCATCATTTTTTCAAAAAACATGATTAAATTTCATTTCCAAAGCTTATGGATGTTTATAGGGATGTAAACGAGCCGGACCGAGCTAGCTCGCAAGACGAAAATTTTGGCTCGGGGATGACTTGAACAAAAAATAGCTCGATCTTTTTTTGCCCGAATCAAGTCGTGCCAAAGCTCGATTAAAAAATTGAGGCTCAAGCCAAACCAGCTCGATATTTCTTAATTAATTTTTTTAAAAAAATTGGTTATAACTGCTTTGCCTAAAGCTGACAGCTTGCAGCCAATTGCAATTGCATATGACATTGGCCATTTTTCGCCAGTGTGGCTCGAGCTCGGGCAATCTTCCAAAAATGAGGCTCGGCCAAAGTAGCGAGTTGAGCTGCTCAGGTTTTTTACAGGCCGAGCTATGGGTCATCCGAGCCGATAGCTGAATTGACATCCCTAGATGTTTATGCTTTGTGACACTTGTCCTAAATTATACCTTACGTTGCGAGTTTCTTAGCTGTTAAGCCAGTTGAAGATGTAGGTGCTAAGCTTGATTATTCAACCGAAACATATAGTCTTACTACACTAACTTCCTAGTTAATTTTGTTAGAATTTACACTAAGGTTAATTTTCATGTCCTAGGCCATTCGAGGCTCTTAATCATGTTTCTCATCGAGGCCTCCAATCATGTGTCCTGACCCAGGTTGGAGAAATCATCGCAACTTTTTTTGAGTGACGCATAGTTAGTTCAGAGCGCACTGCATCAAAATTTGCCCCTGGGTTTTCAACAATTAGAAAGGAAAAATTCATGGGGAGAGGCAATTGGAAACATGATAGAAATTACAACTCATTTTATGCAAAAGACTAAAACAAGTCTTCAAAGAACTGAAACAAGCCTTCAAAACCAAGGGTCTGCGATAAAAAAATTGGAAAAGCTGATTGGATAAATATCAAAGGCACTTTTGAAAAGACCATTAGGGCCCTTGCCAAGTGACACTGATATCAATTCCAAATAGTAGGTAGGTAGTAGAATCAAGCATCTTTTTTGGTACGAAACCTCATCATGGAAAGTCAAAACACCTCTTTTCAAAAATAATTATTCTACTTGTTCAAAAAAAGGTTCACAACTTTATTTACAAAACGCCAAATGGCGGCCCCTTATTGGGGGCGCCTATGGATGGCCCATTTGGCGTTTTGTAGAGAAAGTTGTCAAATTAATTTGTACAAGTAGCGTGGTTGTTTTAAGAACATAACTTGAGACCATGATTACTTAACGTAAAAGAGGAGTAAAAATAGTTTTTTTAAAAACCATAAACAAAAGACATGGTGGGTAGAAGAATCAAACATCATTTTTGGTCACAAGTATTCATTCCAGTTGATTGGTCGCTTCTACTGGAGTTTCACAAACTCAAAAATGATTCTTCATCCCCTACTCAAGTCATAATACAAATATAAGCAATGATATTTAATGAACAAAGATCAATACATGCAATTGATAGTCAAATATGACAAAACCGAAATAATTATTCATGTGCCCAATATGACCAAAAAATGCATCGAACAAGAATTCATGTGCCAAATTCTTATTTTTAGCTTATTAAGGCGCCCTTCTATTGTTAGTGCTGTATATGAGTGCTTAAAAATCGGAAGTTTTGTACTACCCGTGCACATAGATCGTGCCATGAAGACAAAAATTAGGGACCCTCGAGGTCCAATACAAGAACAGCCTTTTGGCTTCCAATTCTTCTATGGGGTAGCAAACCCCATGGCCTAGTGTAAACAACATTGGGGTCCTCATTATCCTAAATGGGACTCACTCCCGGTGTAGGAAAAAATTGAGTAATCAAGTATTTTAGTTCATATGGATGAAGGTTTAGAGCAGGAGTAAACAAAGTATGTAATGTAACATTCATCAAATGGCTCAATAGAATCACACTATTCTTTCATGCAATCTTTATAATATATATCTATGGTACAAATTGTCAAACAAGTCCCCCACATTAGAGGCCTCGATTCCTAAGCGAGACTCACTCCTAGTGTACAAAAATTGAGTAAACTCCATCCATCAAGTCTTTTTACTCATATGCAGGTATCCCCTTAGTATGTATATCTTACACATAATTTACAAAATAAAACTTCAAGGATTTAGCTTTGATTTAAACCTGAAAGTTATTCATAAGATTAAAAATGTAGATAAAGATAATAAAATGTGTTGATTCTACTTGAAAAGACGAAAAATTTCAAGAAATTTAGGTGCATGGATATTATACCTCATTAAGGTCCTCCCACGAAAATATGCTACCAGTAGCATAGAAAATTGAAGAACCCCATCTGAATTTTATGAATTCCTTTCTACTTAATTTTGCCATTACTCAGGAGAAGATAAGAAAATGGACCATTAGATCATGAAATTCGGTCAAGAAAAGACAAAGATGGGTGGATTAGTGCTTTTTATTGATTAAAGTGACTCCATTCTCTTTCAATGAAACCTCCCTGGATTTTTCAATCATCAATGATACCTAACCTCCTCCAACTAATAAGCTTTCTACTAAAAAAATTAGTTTTTTTTGAGAGAGAGAGAGATGGGGGCGTATGTGTTAAGTGAAGTAATTCGAAGCATGAATAATCATAAATTACGGGTCAAGAATCCTTACTTGAAATGATGAATTCCAAGTTCCTTATTGTTGGAGTTTTGGGATATTTATAGGTGTGAATTGCAAAAGTCTACAATTGGTATATGACTAGTTATGACTCTTCAATTGTAAAGGGTGCATATAAAAGAGTTATGTTGTTTTGGAATGGTACGAATATTCAAAAAGGTACGCGATGAAAAGTCATTACCCTTTGAGAGGATGACATCTACACCATTAGATATGAAGAGGTGCGATCTAATGATTGAAATTAAACGATGCGAACATTTGAAAAGACACATGAAAATCTTTAAATATGAACCTCTTAATTCCATTTTCTTCACTCCAAATCAACTCCTAATAATCGATTTATAATTCTTTTTTTTTTTCTAAATTCTGCCAAAATAATTTCCATATTATCTATTAGTTTCGTGTTCGATATTTGTATTCGACATCTTTCGTTCTAGAAAAGTATGGTCAGCGTTGGTTCCCCCGACAAAATTAATAATGTGCTATATTAAATTTGAAAGAAACGCTGTATTTTGGAAGATGAACGTCCATTTGATCATGTTAACACTAGTACTGGGGACGAAATTTGTCTTAAAGAGATTTGTAATCATATACCTAGCTTCATTTTATCTCCTTCAATTTCTGCAATTTTTACATTTAAGTAAGTAGTGATTTGTTCATTATTATGCAAGCACTATGATTCTGTGTGTCGTTACTCTAGTATTTGCATGCATGTATTTTTGATTAACGGAACATAATTCATGCACTAACTTATCCAACACTTATGTGGTTAAATCACCTTACATTTTTTTTTTGTTCTCCAATGGTCTCAATTCCAGTCACAATATAAATTACTATCCACAATCTAAATGTCTAATTTTGTGAACTTTCATGTCATATATGTGGTTCTAGGCACTTTTCTAATTTTGAGTGATTTTTCATAAGAATTTCACTTATTTTATGCCATCTTTTTCTCTCTCCATTGCTAGACAAAAATTGAAAGTTTTATAGGTGTTATGGGGAGTTGTAGATTTGAATTTCAAATTTAAATTACTCCCTCCAACCCTTTTGATGTCTTGCGGGTCACCCTACATGGGGGATCCATGACCCATATTTTCTAACATCCTACACTTGTACATGATGGGTTTGATTCTAACCACAAAGGACAACGAATATCACTCATTAGATCTTTCTAAAGATCTATCTCACAAAAATTCATACGACAAATGGTCGCGCGACCAGTGAGAAATATTAGAGCTTGTGATACTATAAACCTGTTAGGGATATATAACAGTTCTACTAGAAGAACATTTCATCTGGTTATACCCCGAACTTATTTTCTAACATTAATTCAAGTATTTCTGATCTCTCAAGTATGTAAATACATGAACCCAACATCTTATCATTATATACATAATTATTTTATATACCCTAAATGGTTAAATACAATTGTTCGACGGGTGATTCCACCTCGAATCTTTCAACTTTAAATCATTAGCTTTCGTGAACATATCCCATCGAACCGAATCAATCATAGTTATTGGCAAAATGCTAAGGTAGAAACACCGAATAAAATCTAAAGAACAGGATAAAATCATGAGGGTATAAATGAGATTATATAAACCTCAAGGTCCCACACAATAAGGAAGCAGAGATCCATTCACTCATTTACTCAATATTGGTCATAAAAGCACATGTGGAATGAAACATGTGCTATGATATTTTCTCCGACTTTTAGGGCATATGTCATATTCTTTATAAACAAATAACACCCTACATATCCTAGTTCATGTATTCTTCATTACCTAACTTGAGTTTTTCTTATGTTCATTCCTCTAAGTAATCTCAAATTGAAAACTTGATCTGACTACTAAATAGGTTCAATGGAATAACAAAATCCATTTTTATTGCATGTTGTAATCTCATCATGATATCTTATCAAGGTGACCATATCATGTAGACAACATGATCACTTTGTCTCACCTCAGCACACCCTAAAGTATTTGAGGCGATTGTTCGTATGGGTAAACCAATCTTCACTTTTTGACATACTATATATGAGCATGCTAATTATTATCTCGAAATTCGGATGGACTTCAACATGGCTACATGAGAAAAAGTTTCATCAAAGTCAACACCTTGCCTTTGTTTATAGTCTTTTGTTACTAGACTTGCTTTGTATGTATGGATATTTCCATCTACGTCGACATTTTTCTTGTAAACCCATTTACAATCTATGGATTTTATCCCATCAAGAGGGTCAACCAAGGTCCATACAATGAGTTCATTTCGGATTCCATGGCCTCCTGCCATCTCTTTGAGTCAACACTTGACTTTGCTTCTGTGTAATTAGTAGGTTCATCATCCTTGATTAATAATACTTGATTAGTCATCTTGAATTCGTACCTTTTAGGATGTCGAATGGTCCTACTTGACTTACGTTGAGTCAGAGTGTCCTCTGGAGTCTCTATGTCCTGATCAAGAGTTTATCCCTTAGCAGGTGTGTGATTAGACTCGGGTTCATCTAATTGGTCAACATTATATGTTGATTCATGAACATCTTCAAGTTCTAATTTGCTCCCACTACTCTCTCCTAGAATGAACTCTTTCTCTAGGAATATAGCATGTCTTGAGATGAACACCTCATTCTCAATGAGATTATAGAATTGGTATCCAATAGTATCTTTTGGATCCCACAAAATATACATTTATCGGATTTAGTCTCAACCTTATTCGATTGAGTGCGCTTCACATAAGCATCACAACTCAAAACTTTCATATGAGATAAGTTGGACATTCTACCTTTCCATAACTCGTATGGAGTTTTGTCAACTGATTTAGATGGGACATGATTTAGTGTGTAGCACGCAGCAAATAGTGCATGACCCCAAAATGATTTTGGGAGATTTGAATGGCTCATCATTGATTGTACCATATCAAATAAAGTTTGATTCCTTCTTTCAGATACATTATTATATTGTGGTGTATGTAGCGAAGTCCACTACGAGAGAATTCCATTCTCTTTCATATAATCTAAAAATTCTCCATCTTGATCGGATCTCAAGGTGAGAATACCTTTACCTATTTGTTTTTCTACTTCAAGCTTGGACTCCTTGAACTTTTCAAGTGCTTCATGCTTGAACTTCATCAATTATACAAAACCATATCTAGAATGATCATCAATAAATGTGATGAAGTAAGAGAAACCACCTCTAGCGGTGATTGACATGGGTCCATATACATTAGTATGTATTAGCCCTAACAATTGTGAAGCTCTTTCTCACTTTCTAGCAAAAGGAAATTTTGGTTATCTTACCTAATAGGCATGATTCGCATTTGTCAAATAATTCAAAATCTTTGAAAGTATCCATATCTATGTAATTTGGAAATGCGTTTGTCATTTATATGGCCTAGTCTGCAATACCAAAGATAGGTGACTCAGTATCAAGAATATAAATTTCATTTTCTAAAATACCACAACCATAAAAAATCTCATCTCGATAAAAGGAACAACGATTGTTCTTAACATTAATTGAAAACCATTCATGTCGAAACATGAAATGGAAATAATGTTTTTAGTAATGGCAGGAATAAAATAGAAATTTTCTAATTCTAATACTAAGCCTGAATGCAATGGTAAGATGTATGTTCCTATAGCTAATGCAGCAACTCTTGCTCCATTCCCCACGTGTAGGTTAATTCTTTTTTTTTGCAATGGTCTACTTTTCTTTAGTCCCTGTATATTTATACAAATATGAGATTCATATCCAGTATCCAATACCCAAGAAGCTAATGAAGTAGACATATTAACATCGATAACAAGTATACCTAAAGATGAAGCTTCAGAAGATTTCTTTCCATTCAAGCTTGTGAGGTAAGTCTTGCAGTTCCTTTTCCAATGACCTTTCACTCCACAGTGATAGCACGGGGTCATCAGATTTGATATTGTCCCTATTTGCTTTAACTGTTTTGTTATTGTTCTTAACCTTCTTAGATGTTTTCTTAAAACTTCTTTTAACCTTCCTTTTACTGCCCTTGAGGGATTGAATGGCTAAGATATACCCATTACTAGCTTTGATATTGGGCTCCACAGTTTTAAGCATGTTCAGCAACTCAAGGAGTGTGCACTGTAGCTTATTCATATTGAAATTCAGGATGAACTATGAATAACTCTTTGGCAGATATTGAATAACCAAGTCAACACTTAGTTCATGGTCCATTTTTGAACCCAATTGAGCCAACTTCTTAATATAGCTAATCATCTTCAGCACATGAGCATTGACTGAAGAATTTTCTGCCATTTTGTACCGATATAGTTGTTTGGAAGTCTCATATCTTTCCACGCGTGATTGTTCATCATACAACTCATTGAGATGTAAACTAATAGTATGAGCATCCATATCCTCATGTTTCTTTTGCAACTTAGGTGACATAGCTGAAAGCATCACATATGCTACAATGTTATCGTTATCACTGTGTTTATTGTAAGCAGCCACTTCTTCCATAGTTAAGTCCTCAGTAGGTACCTCAAGAAAAGGCTGCTCTAGGACATAACTAACTTTCTCATGCTTGAGAACAATTCTCAAATTGCGGTTCCAATAGAGAAAATTTGGCCCGATCAGTTTGTTGGCATCCAGCATGCCTCTCAAATTCATATGGTTACTCATGATTCAAAACTGTAAATGACGAAAAGTAAAGAATTAATATGTATTAAATTACATTGTATAAATTTAATATGGACTTTAATTAAATTAAATATGCTCCCACTGTTTAAAATATATTTATCACCCTCATACATAAATTAATAGAATCCATACTTGATTCCCAACGGATTTGAACCCTACTTATTGTATTAAGACATTGAGTGTACTTAACAAGCCTTAATAAAATGTTTGAGTATATACTATTATCAATTGTATCTCCATACAACTCCCATATCATTAAACTAACAACTCTTTGTCTTCACACATCTTATGTGTTAGCTTAACACGCCTCTAGAATTTATCTTAGAGTGTACTCAACAAAAGATAAATTTTCATTAAGTTAAACACATCATTCAGAAATATCAAATATTTCATAGTGCCAAACATATCCCTAATGGACCAGCCTTGAGTGTACTCAACAAGTTGAGATCGATTTAGGACTTTTATTTTTCATTATAATGATAGAAGGCAAACAATAATTCCAACTTAATATTTTAGTGAGAAGTTTGTCATGCAACTGTCTCATCAATTCAATCATGTATATATTACATATTTCATTGAGCATCAAACGTGCAAATAAATAAACATACTAGAGTGGATAATTATGGACTAATTCTATCTAGTGTTCCTGAGCTATAAGAAAGACTAGTTGGTCAATTCCTAGGGGTATTGCATTGAATTAGTATCAATGCACAATCTCCATGGTTTCCTCATCCTCTTGCATCTTCAATCAATCCAGCCATAACCCGTATCCTATAGGCACGCATGCCTGAATAACATTGGACATGCATGCCCCCATAATAATAACAATAATAATAGACTCGCAGGTCCAAAATAAATTAAGAGCTTGCATGCCCATAAAGCAATAAGAATGAAATTAACTATTCAACACATCCACACGGTTGAGTCCATAATCATCCTCTAATGAAACATTTATCATATAAATGCAATCCTATATAATATCTAATATTATATGCATATATGTTTCAAGAATCTAGCAATAATTGTCATCTAAACTCATTTAGTTAAATGGATCGAAAATAATTAATTAATGAATTAAAAAATTAGCGAGTCAATTTAATTAAAATCAAATGTTAATTAAATATCAAATTAGAGTCCAACTCTAATTCTTTAAAATTTTAGGACGAGACAATTTAATTTAATTAAAATCAAATTTGATTGTGATTAAATATCAAATTAGAGTCTAACTCTAATTATAATTGAATTAATATTTTAGTTTAAGACAAAACTCCTAAATAAAATAAAATTCAATTTCGGGCAAAAGTTTCATATTTAAGTTAAAACCAATTTTAACAAAAATATAAAAGTCGTCAATTTTAAATAAAATTTTAAATGGGTCAAAATTGAAATTTTTAAGGTCAAATCATTTTAAAATCTAATTGAAAACCCCTTTTAAATTTAAATTCAAATCACTTCAAATATTACAATTTGACCCATGTTTTATAATTGTAAGCAGACCCTTCAAGTAACTAAATTGCATGGCTGCCCTCCATTTAAAAATTGCAAACTTGACCCTTAAATCGTAATTGTAAATGGGGGCCTGCAATTTCAGGAATTGCATTAGAGGCCCCCGCCTCCAAAACACCAACCCATATAACAGAAACCTTAGAAAATCTCTCTCTCTCTCTCTCTCTCTCTCTCTCTCTCTCTCTCTCTCTCTCATCCCATAGTATTGCACAACGTTGTTGCACTAACTCGCAGCGGCGTTCGCGTTGCAAATTGTAGCTACGGCGAGTGTCGCTGCTGCTTCTGCCCTATGGCGGTGCGCTGTCGTTCCATGGCCGATGGCAACGCCGCCGCCTCCACCAAGTTTTTCAGATGGAAATTATTTTTTTTTCCAAAGCAAATTTTGAAGATGGAAAAATAATTGTCTAAATTGCTAGATTCAAGAAAAAAAATATAACAATCAATTTTTTATTGTTCTAACATGCAAGAACATTTTCTAACAAATATAGAGTAGGCTCTGATATCACTGTTGGGAATTTACTTAATCATGCATAGCGAAAAATAAAATAATTTCAATTCCCACCACGGATCTGCTTTGTGTTTAGATAGAAACTGTGTTTAGAATAATACATTTGATGAATTTTGCAGATTCCTTTGATGATTCTCGAACATAAAAAATCACGAACTAAAATCTACAACTGTCCAATTATCCAGTCTCCAATGAAAATCCACATAGGGAAAAAGATTGAGAGAACTAGGGTTTTTTACTTTTCTTGTGCTAGCAAGAATAATTATTTTCTATACTACTTTTTCTTAGTCCAAATGGGTTTGGCATATCACTTAACTTAATTCGGTCCAATATTTAATTCATCCAATTAATTAAATTTGATCCCTGAATTAATTAATCCAATTAATTAATTCGGGCTTATTGATAAGCAACTAATTAATTAATTATCCAACACTTGTCAATTAATTCATTGATAAATCTCATTCTTCTACTTCTCCTTTTGTGTGTGATCCAATAGGTTCACAATCATGATGCCTAACGACATGAATTATTATTTTGATCTAATCCTAATCGATAAATTAAAACACCTATTTTAATTTATCACTAATTCATATCTATCGTCCCAGATTGACATCTAGCAATGTATTAGGGCAACGCATGTGAAGGGAATGTCATGTGGTATGACTAAACCAAATTTGTTCGTTTACCGTGAACTATAATCCTTTCGTCAATAAGATCCGATCAATTACGAGATATGGATATGTCTCAATCTTAATTATAGATCATATCTTTTAGCCTCAATAATTGACATAGGTCCACATACATCATTATGTATTATCCCCGATAATTGTGCAGCTATTTCTTCCTTTCCGATAAAAGAAAATTTGGTCATGTTGCCTAATAGGCATGATTCGTATTTGTCAAATGATTCAAAATCTTTTGACCCCGAGTATCCATCTCTGTGTAACTTGGAAATGCTTTTTCTCATTTATATGTCCTAGTCTTTCATGCCAAAGATAGGTATTATTTAGATCACCACTTTTATACCTTTTATTTTCTATACTCATAATAGATGACTCAATATGAAGAATATAAATATCGTTTTGTAACACACCACAACCATAAAAGATATCATCTTGATAAAAGGAACAACGATTGTTCTTAACATTAATTGAAAAACCATTCATGTCCGAACATGAAATAAAAATAATGCTTTTAGTAATGGAGGGAACACATTAGAAATTTTCTAATTCTAATAATAAGCCTGAAGGTAATGGTAAAAAGTATGTTCATACAGCTAACGCAGCAACTCTTGCTCCTTTCCCTACACACATGTCAACTTCTCTTTTCTGCGGTGGTCTACTTTTCTTTAGTCCCTGCATATTTATACAAATATGAGATCTACATCCAGTATCTAATACCCAAAAAACTAATGAAGTGGACATATTAACCTTGATAACAAGTATACCTGAAGATGAAGTTTTAGAAGACTTCTTTCCCTTCAAACTCGCGAGGTAAGCCTTGCAATTCCTCTTCCAATGACATTTCACTCCACGGTGATAGCATGAGCCATCAGATTTGGTATTCTCCTTATTTGTTTTAACAATTTTGTTATTACTCTTAGCCTTTTCGGATGTTTTTTTAAAATTTCATTTAATCTTCCTTTTAGTGTTCTTGGAGGATTGAATGGCTCAGACATGCCCATTACTAGCTTTAACACTGAGCTCCAGTCTTAACCATGTTCAACAATTCAAGGAGTGTGCACTCGAGCTTATTTATATTGAAATTCATGATAAACTGTGAATAATTCTCTGGTAGAGATTGTAGAACCAAGTCAACACTTAGTTCATGGTCCATTATTGAACACAATTTAGCCAGCTTCTCAATAAAAGCCAATCAGCTTAAGCATAAAAGCCAATCATCTTAAGCACATAAGCATTGATTGAATATCCTTCTGCCATTTTGCAACGATACAATTGTTGCTTAGAAGTCTTATATCTTTCCACATGTGATTGTTCACCATACAACTAATTGAGATGAAAAATCATAGTGTAAGAATCTATGGTGACATAGCTGTAAGTATCACACATGCTGTAATGTTATCGTCGTCACTATGTTTATTGTAAGCAGCCAATTCTTCTTCAGTCGAGTCCTCGGTAGGTACCTCAGGAAAGGGTTGCTCCAAGACATAACCAATTTTCTTCTGTTTGAGAACAATTCTCAAATTGCGGTGCCAATTGAGAAAATTTGGCCCGATCAGTTTGTTGGTATCCAGTATTCCTTTCAAAATCATATGGTTACTCATGATTCAAAACTGTAAATAACGAAAAGTAAAGAATTAATATGTATTAAAATGAACATACCTTGTCTACATTGAAAAGCATTAATATGGACTTTAATTAAATTAAATATGCTCTCACTGTTTAAAATATATTTATGACCCTCATACATAAACTAATAGAATTCATACTTAATTCCTTGTGGGCTGAGATCTCGTTTATTATATTAAGACCTTGAGTTTACTCAACAGGCCTTAATAAAATATTTGGGTAGATACTAGTATCAATTATATCTCCATGCAACTCCCAGATCATTAAGTTGACAGCTCTTTGTCTTCACGCATCTTATGTGTTAACTTAACACGCCTATATATATATATACACACATAAACAATTTATGCTCAAAATTTGGATTCAAACAATACAACTCAACCGTGTACAACGCAGCGGCTAATGGGTTAGCGGAGGCGTTCAACAAGACTCTAAGCAGTCTATTAAAAATGGTTTTCTCCAAATCAAAGAGAGACTGGCATGAAAGAATTGATGAAGTCTTATGAGCTTATCGAACTTCAACACAAGCCACTCTTTACGCTTTAGTATATGGAGTAGAAGTTGTACTTCCTTTGAAGTCTCAAATTCCGTCGTTTCGAATTGCTGTTCAAGAAGGTTTGACGATAGAGAAAAATATCCATCTTCGATTGGAGGAGCTAGAAACTTTGGACGAGAAGAGATTGGAAGCACAAATGCACCTAGAGTGTTATCAAGCCCGAATGGCGAAGTCCTTCAACAAGAAGGTGACCAAGATCATTTCAAGTCGGAGATTTGGTACTTTACATATGCAGACCAATCATAATCACAAGAAAAACAAGGAGCAAGTTCCAACCTAAATGGGATGATCCGTTTGTTGTTACTCATGCATTCACTAATGGAGCATACAAGATCTTCGACAAAGATGGACTACAAATCGGCTATATCAATGGAAAGTTTCTAAAGTGTTTTTACGCTTGAAGTTCTTTGTTTTATAAATTTTTTATTGTAATACTCCCACCCTAAATAAAAAAAAAATTATTTGTTCTTGTAACGAACTACGTTCGACTTGATCCCCATTTGCCATTTGGGTACGTAGGCAGCTTGAATAAATTATAAATTCAAGTTCAGTCACAACTAATGAACTCATTCAACTTGTTTATCATTTTTTGCAGTAAACAAAATGCACAAGAAACAAGGAAAAGTTCATCGTAAAAAGACATAGAACGACAAAAAAAAATCAAAATTCATATAGTCTTAAAAGATCATACAGTCCTAAATTTATCAAGATCACTCGCCATTGATCACCTGCAGAAAACTATCTTCAAGGGTCTTCCTTCTCTGGTCAATGGATGATACGCTAGAAACATCTCTAGTCTGTGATTCTTCTAAAGCGGCCTTTGCGGTTCCAAGCATACTCTTTTGTTCCTGATGGGTTTGAAGTTCATCATGGGGTCTGTCCAGCTCGAAAGTTAGCTGACTAATTTTATCTTCCAATGAAGAACAAGTGGAATCCTCTACTTCCGGCTGGATGTTCAAAAGCTTCAACTTCTCAGTCTTTTCTTCAGCAGTTGGACACTCCAAGTGCTGCTTTCTTTTAGATAAATAGATGTCAACTTCTTTAATAAACACATCCACGTGTTCCATCAAATGTGCTGGATCTGCACGAAATGAGCTGGTAATCACGTTTTGAAGAATTAAGTTATTTTCATCCTACTAAGATCGGATGTTGGAAAACCCATACTTCAAGACGTCTCTAAAGCACTTCCGAAGATAATTGGTCATCGCTTCTTGCAAAGCAGCCTTCAATTAAGGAGGCTCTTGAGTTATCCCAGGCTGGGGACTATCCATGAACGAACAAATTAGAGCTACCCGACGATTATTTGTTTCCAAAAGGCGGAATGTTAACCAAAGCCAATGAAGGTGGAGTGGCTAGAACTTCTTGATTGACCTCTGAAATGTTAGCTCTCGCAGTCTCAGAATTCACTTCATCTTCATCTTGGAAAGCATCTATGTTGAACACCAAAATGCCTTCATTCATAATATTCGGGTGTTTACAAGGTGGACCGTGAAAATCATGAGTACCATCTATACCTTGAAGTACACCAATTCTCCCATCATTCTCGCCATCTGGTCTTGCAAAGAGTCTGGATCCATGGAGAAATTCAATCATTCGGGAATGCTTGGAAAACCTACGAAAAAAAAAGTAGAGATAAAAAAAGGAAGAAGAAGAAGAAAATAAAGAGAGAAAAAAAGGGGTGGAAGCGTACCCGCGTTCCGTGTTCTAGGAGATATATCTAAAAATTCGACATCTAATGGTGTATTCGGGAGGCTGATGTTAATATGAGAAATTCCAATGTCACCTTTTGAAGGATTTGGTACAGCTTGAAGTGGCATTGCCTTTACCGGACGTTTAATCTTATATATTCGGGAAAGTAGATTCTGAAAGTGAAGTTTGTTGCATGAGGCCAAATACAAGTAGTATATTAATAAATAAATAAATAAAATACCTGATCTCCAGAACTTTCATCTCCCAGCAATAAAGTCTTTCCAGGTGTGTGGTATGCTCGATCTCCAAGACTACTACGGTCTGGAATCAAAACTATTTTAGACATCTTCTAGGCAAGTTCAGAGGTGGAAGTGAACTTTGTCGAGGGAACTTTAAATTTAATCTTCTTAATACATCTATCATTTCGAAGGTTCAATTCCCTCTTTCGAGAAATTTCTTCAGGAATGGTATGTGGAGGATTTATCCTTTTGGCTACAACCCTGTTCAGAACTGGATTAATAACAAAGTCACGACTCTCACTAGAAGACAAAACGTGCACTTGAACTTTGGTCAGGATCGGCAACACTCGATTATTCCACCAAGATCGATACTCTGAGTCAACATTTTGATGTGTATCCTTCACGTACTCTGGAATATGAAATGTATAGCCGCTAATCGCTTGAGTCAAAGACAGCCAAGCACGATACATATTGCCTGCATTGAGAGCAATATTCAACTTTCTTAGTAAATCGGGAAGTTTTTGTCTAAAGCCAAGTTGTCTGGTAAACCTGTGAGGATTATATGCCTCGAGAATGAAATGAGAGTTTTCTCAACGATAAGAAACAAATCCAGATCGAATACTTATCATAAACTCTGAGGTGTCTATAGACCTTGGTTGGTCATCTACTCGTACATCGGGGTGAGACAATGGGAAAAATGGATTCCAGCAAAAGTCATTGGTATCCATCGCTCCACGGATAAGGTCCCAACAATCAACAAGATTTTGCTCCCAAGACTGGAAAGCATTCAAGGTACTAGCATATCCACGAATTATAGGACGAGTGTAACTCTTGTCCACATTAGCATAAATACGGCGGACAAAATAAGTTGCAGCCCAAGCATAAAGAAAATGTCCAGAAAATGAATGTGAAATCGAGCCAAGGTCCGATTTTGACTGATGGTTTGATGTCCATGTGAGTCCTCTATAAATGTTCGATAATACGGGAGGGACTAGACTGTAAATATACCCACATGCCATTTTAGAAGACGCTTTAAAAGTCTCAACTCTTACATACTCATCCCCTGATGGAAGAACGAAACGGTAAAGCCACAAGGAAAGATAAGTTGCTATCTCTAATTCTTCTTTTTCTTCTTTCATAGACAAAGATATTGGCAAATCACCCCAATGACTTCGATCCTGGCGTGGAATATCCCTCGGCTTGTCTACAGCCACAGGCCTTCGTATTTTATTTGAAGCTCTTTGATGACGTCTCTTGAAGGGATTTAGACTCATAACACTCTTGTAATTTTTATGTTGTCGAGGATTCTGGGCACAACCATTCTCGCGAAACCAAAAATTAATCTAATCTTCGTGACTAACGCAATCAGATTCATTCACATCCGCAATTAGTACAAAAACATTGAAGAGGTACATGTATGACTTGGAAAATTGATCATCCAGCTCTGAAAGGCTTGGGGACTACTTCCTTATAGTAATTACCTATGATCGAAAGTCCACTTATCTCGTAGATGTCCCAAAGAGAAATGCCAATCTCACCATAGGTGGTCACAAAAGTGTTGGTTTCCGGGCACCAAACCTCACAAAGAACTCTGTAGATAGAATCTGGGCGATGATAATCCCTTGCAGCGGAGCTGACTGCACAAGCTAACTGGTGAAGATTCCTTTTGAGTAGAAGTTTTTGGACATATGAAGACCACTCCCAAAACTTAGGAAGAAAAGAACTCTCCCCACGACTGACAAGTGCACTTCCCATCATATTTCTTTGTTGTTAATCCTCTCGCAAATTATAGCCCTTGGAATACAATCCATGCTTTGAGAATGATGAGGCAGGAGACACAAAGAGGGAAAATGACTACTGGAGCGGTTGGACGATGCAGCCTCTGAATTTTTGTGACATTCACTGATAATAGACACATGCAACTCTGATAAAGGCTCCAAGAGTTCAAGAGAATGATCTCTAGTCGGTTTATGGATGCTGAGTTTAAGTTCACCTCGTATGCCAGGCTGAGCATGATACTTCACATTAGTGTCTTTGAAACGAAGGTAACTCTTGCCTTGGCTCTTGATTTCGTGTATGTCCGAATACGCACATTATTAGAGCTCATCCCAACCATTCCTTAAAAAAGAAGGAAGAGGAGATCAGCAAACAAAAAAAGAGAGGGATTAACGAGCAATAAATCTTTTAAATTCCTTGTTGACCAAACCACGAGCCTCCCAAATATATGGATGGTCCCAACCACTGAGTGTCTTGGACGGTCGAAGGAACGGTCCTTTGTCCCAAATACAAAGTGTCTTGGACGGTCGAAGGAACGGTTCTTGGTCCCAAAAACAAAGTGCATTAGAAGGTCGAATGAAGGTCTTTGGTCCCAAACACTAAGTGCTTTGGACGGTTGAAGGAACGACCCTTGGTTTTAAACACAAAGTGTTTTGTACGATCGAAGGAATGGTCCTTGGTCCCAAACACAAGGTTCCTTGGATGGTCGAAGGAAGATCATTGGTCCTAAACACAAAATGCTTTAGACGGTCGAAGGAACAGTCCTTGGTCCCAAACACAATGTGCCTTGGACAGTCAAAGGAAGGTCATTGATCCTAAACACAATGTGTCTCGATTGGTGAAAGGTAGCAACCCTTTGTCTTCAACGTGTATGAAATGGCTAGCAATTTTTGAGTATTTTCTGTACCCTAAAATAATTGCAGCATAAAATTTTACTCTACACCAAGAAAATCTCGAACTTCGAAATCTTTGACTTGTTCCAAAACTTGAATGCCTGAAAAAAATAAATAAATAAAGAATGTTAATTCCAATTTTTATAACAATTATCACAAAAAGAAAGGGGGAGAAACGTATAAAAAAAACTGTTCATGTGAACATTTTCGTACACTGTTCACGCCTTCCCAAAAAAAAAATTGCTAAAACAATAAACCAAGAGTTGGTCTCTGCCAACCAATTCTTGGTTGCTTAGAAACCAAGAATATTTTTTTAAAAGAAGTGAAAGGGGTGGGGGAAACCAATTGGCACAGAATGCAAGATTTTTTTATAAAAAAAAAAAGAAAACGGCAGAAGATTTTTTTTTTTAATACCTTTTTTGCAAATTTGACATATTGGTCTTTAAATTTCATGATTTGTTCATATAAATAGTTAAATATCGGGCTTCACTTGAGTCCAACTTACCATAAAACATAAAAAGTTTGTTGAAAAATAAATAAATCAAGTAAATCAGAATTGTGTAAAATAAACAAAAAATCGAACATTGATTACGTAAAAAAAAATCGAAAATAAAGATTTACTAATTTATTTATTTCATAATAAATTAATAAATCTTGAGGGGACATTTAGACATAAAAAAAAATAATAAGTAAATAATGAATTTGGTCAATTTAAATAATTAGCCCAATTAAACTAAAACCTACTAAGACCCACAATTTTAAAAGTACATTCTACTACTTTTAAGAAAAATCTACAATTATTCAATTCTAATCAATTTAATTGAATTAATAGGATGATTACCAAAATCGGATATGAATTTCCCCTATATACAGGGCCAAGGGTTCATTACAAAGGGGAGGAAAAAGACAAGAGAAAATCACGAAGTGCTGAAGAAATTCTCTCCACTCCAAGTCCGGCAAATCCGAAGAAGATCAAAATCTTCTTCAAACCAAGCAAATTCAAGAAGATCAAAGTATTCTTCAAATCAAATCAAGATCAAGCCCAAGTCTTTGAAGTACAAATCCAAACTCCAAAATTCAAGCATTGAGCTAGTGAAATTCTCGACAAATCAAATTCTCAACAAATCTCGAAGCCTAGGATTCAAGCCACGTGACTCATCATCTTCAAACATCCAGATCATTAATCAGAGGGTTTTGCAATTTTTGCAATTAGAAGAAGATTCATGTATATTTATATTTTTCAAAATACAATTTGTAACGATTTCTGTGTTTTAATACGCGAAATCCGTCGTACACCCTATATTATTTTTAATACCAACTAATGTTCGGGCAACATAGCTAAACATGCCAATGATGTTTAAAACAACGGGGGATTTAATTAGGCATTTAAATTTTTTAAGAAGAAAAAGAAGCTTTCAATTTTTAAGCTATGGACTTGTCAATTATTTCTTAGTTTCTAAATCCCTCATCAAATGCTGGACAAGATTATTCTATTTTAGGTTGTAACTAAAGCATTGCGGTAATGATATTTATAGTGAAAACTATTGGTAATTGCACTACGTGGCATTCATGCATCAAATTACATACCGCCTTACGTATGTATGATACGTAGGACGATGATCGATAGTTTTCACTACGATTAACATTATTCAAAGCCTTGTATTGGCGTATTATATAGTAAGAATTTCATCTCCGACACAATATAAGCCTGGAGATTCACTAGTTTATAATTGGAAGTTAGTAGAGAATAGGGGCATATACAAGGACCATGTAAATTTGCAAGTGGGATTCTAGAACTGCTTTTGTTAAAAAAAAAGTGAACCATGCTATATCCTCACCTCTAAGCAGGCTTTGTTTCTTTTCCCTTAAAAATCTTTTATGAGCCCTTTGACGAAGCATTTAAAAAGTTAAAAGTTACTTACGAAATTAAGAAAGCTATTTTTAAACATATTTGTATAATTTTTTGGAAGCATTTTCTATGGTTAGTAGAGCTTTTAAATGAAGTTGGCATAAGGTAACTTCCTCAAGGAGCATAAGCAAATCCAAAAATCATATGATGAAGGATTATAAACCCTCAATACATCAACTATCTTTCTCGTGAACTAATAGAACTTCTCTTGATGACTTCAATTATCTACATCATATGATGAAGGATTGTGAACTTCAATGAAACGGCTTATATTGTTATGTTTAATACACTGAATTCGATATGACTAGACATAAGTAAATAAAAATACTAAGATAATGCCCATTATCTTGTCATTGTGAATTTAAGCTGTCGACCTGAAAAATAATTATCTATTGCAACAATGAAGTGCTTGTTTGATCATGCTTATAAGTTGATAATAAGTAGATATAAAATGGTTGATCATTGAACAAACGTTTATTAAAATGCAAAAGTAAGATATGAAATATCCGAAAGATGGCACAGTTTCTGGTACTTATCTTTTCGGTTGGGAAAATCGGAAGAGTCAGGCTTGCTTTGGGGTAATTCGGTCCCAATGGGTACACTTTATGGACCTACACAGATATAATGAGGTGAAGTAAGTTTGGCAGAGTATAGAATGCAAATTTGGATTCCAGAACAAAATCCCACATTTGTAAAACATCCTTTGTGAAAAGAACAATACGAAGTTCCACATGGAATAATAAGTATAACCCATCAAACTGACACGTGAAATACAACTACAGGTGTTGGTGTAGAAAAATGTACTGACAACTTGTCTCAAACAAGAGAAGAAACGGTATAAAATTCTATATAGTTATTGACAAATAGTTCATGAATTATGGCCAACAAACAATACGAGTTGCAAGATACATTGGTCAAGATTTCATGATTAGCTTGTCCCACATGAATCGTTTACCTATAACCATTCAATATCTCTACAAAAATCTGATCACAAAGGACGTTTTCGAGGACAAATTCTGTTTGGATTTGATAAATGCATTGCTTCGGAAGGTTTCATGCCTACTTCGTGCGAACGAGGAAAGACCCTCCATATTTTGATATTTTCCTCTTTTATTTCCTTAGGGATCCTACAAAACAAAAATTGAATAATAAGAACACAGACCGCAGAGAGGGTGGTGGCCATTTCCACCTTGATGGTCAAGTTATTGTTTTGAATATATGCCAAGATTTACATCTTTTGTTAAGGAATTTTGAAAGGAGTGGTCGTATTTCTCAATGTAAAGGACTTATAGTCTTTCGTTGTAATGGCCTTTGTATTTATAGAAGAACCCAAGACCATCTTTATTTCCCATGCTTCATTTATTGTTGATTATGTCAACTCCTGTCAAACTAAAAGTAGTTATTGTTTTTGTGACACTCCGTACCTCAAAATTAGCCGTTATATTCGAATTTAGGACCTTATCGTATGGATATGACCTAATTGATCATTGACTAATATTTTAGGAAATGAAGTGGAAATATTTGAATCCCAAGATAGAAACTCTCAAATTTTGTGATAAAATTAAATAAAAAAAATTCTGTTGGATATTATTATCATTTAAGTATTCAACTTTATCACAAATTCTATTAGATACAATTAGTATCTTTAAATATTTAAATTTTTTTGAATAAGTTATGGGACTTATCCAATGCATAATCGAAGTACTATAGATAGGTGCATGGTTTTCAAGAAATTTACACATCACATCTTCCTCCCTTCCTCTCTCTCAATCCCTCCTTCAGACATACACATATTTCACATCACAAAAATAAAAAAATAAAAATAAATAAAAAACATTTAGCATGCACTATGTTCAAAAAACTATGGAGTGGAAATCTAACGAAGTTAATTTCTTCGATTGTCTTTATTTTTCTCCCACACGACTATAAGTATATACGTGTTTATTATGTTTCACTTTTGGAAAATAACATGATCTTGCACCAGGAATCTTTTTCTCCAAACCCAAAATTTGAAAAGCCTAGATTATGTTCCTTGATCTTAACTGTAATTTTTTGGAACCCGAACTCCACTCAGTGTAGCAATTGCAAGAACCGTTTTCCATTTCTACCTTTTCTGAAACCTTTGATGATATGGAATAAGAGGTATGTATACTTGAATCGCAGTTTGTACTTTCAAAGGTAGATCATTGATAAGTATAGTTTCTACACTTATTCGAGGCCCTAAATGATGATATTTTATTGTCATTTCGATAAAATTCTACTTAATTTATGTTATATTTTATTTTTGTAAAACTTTATGTTTGATGAAGAATTAGAGAAAAGAAGCGAAAAATGGCAAGATTCAAAGTTTATGGACTAAAGTGCAAATACTCAGAAGTTGTGAGAATGCTAGGGGTCAAATGGCTGTAATTAGAAGTCAAAAGAAGTGAAAACAAATTAATTTTCAACTGCACAATGATGTTCAAATTTTTAATTGGAGATTGAGACCCATTTTTGGCCTAGTAAACGTTCGAATTGAAGAAGAGCTATTTTTATTGAAGTTGTAGCTCTTTGAGTTCTCTTTCCAAATCATCCTAATCGGATATCAGAAGGAAAAATTATGACAAAAATATTGAAATAGACGCAAAGTGAACAGCAACTCAGTGCCCAGGCGTTGTAAACACAGTGCCCAGGCACTACACTCTCCAAAAATTTACAAATCTAGGCGCTGCAACACGCCTAGGTGCTGCGCCATCAATTTTTAGGTTTTGTTGTTTGGGTCGCGAGACGTCCACAAAAAGACTCCAATTTGGCCAAGAACATATGAGAAACTATAAATAGACCAAAAAATCATTGAGATGGGTTCCACACATTGAAAAAAAGAGAGATGCAACGAGAGATCGAAGAGCAAAATCAAGAGAAGAGATTCATCGCGGGATTCAAGATCAAAGCAAAGATTGGAAGCGGAAGAAGACTTTGGTGCAAGAGTTTATTTTTTTCCGTATCTTTATTCCAATAATATGGTGATGTATTCAAGTTTGTTTATTTGTTTATCTTTGCACATTATGTGTAACTAAATTCTAAACTAGAGCGAACAATGTAATCTTTTGAGACCCTTAATTCTTTAATACAAGATTTCTGTGGTTTATTCTTTCGTGTATTGGTTTTATTATAAGTTCAATGCATTAAATTACCTGATCAATAATTTGATGATTTTGTGAGTCTTTTACGAATCAAGAGGTGAGTTTGAGATTTAGACCGTATAATAAAACCTGGTAAAGTAGTATAACGTGTAGAGATACCTATACTAATTATTACGATCGTTACATGAATTCTTAGAACCATAATTCGTTTAACTAAGGGTAATTCGTATAGAGATATGGAATTGAATTAGTTAAATATGTTCAATGAGAACTCGAGAGAAGTAAATTGAATACCATAGAAGGATTCGACCGAACGCTACATTAGACTAGAATCTTGAATTAAGAATTGAGAAGATCATTAGATGAACTTATTTTATCCTAATATTCATTATGTATTCCAATTTTCTATCAATCAGTATTTGAAATCTTTTTATATTTTCCATTAATTTTAGGTAGTTAGTTCATAAAAGAAAAATAATTTTCACAACTTTAACATACTTTATTTGTTTACTTTCATCAAATAAGAGTTAGAAAAAGTAGATTAAGACTAAAGTATAGTTCTCTTGGAAACGATAATCAGGACTCAAATGTCCATTATATTACTTGTTATGATATCGTACAATTGCTATATAAAACACACAACAAAGTTTTGGCGCTATTGCCAGGGACTATTTACTTTTAGTCTTATTTTATTTTGTTTTTAACTGTTATTTGATTTTATTTGTTATTTACTTTTCTTTATTTTCCTTTTTATATCGTTTAACTAACCCTTACAGTTTTAATCTATCTTGTGTTGGTATTCTCTCTTTGTACCTTTTAGATATTATTCATGATTCTAACATTGGTAAAGTAACAAAGTTGTTGCAATGACAAATCTCTACATGGATTATTAAGATATGCTTTGAGGATATCCAAATTGTGAAAATTGTTATGCGGTGCATTGCATTGAGAAATACTTGTTCTCTAGTTTACACATACCGAAACTTCTGAGATTTCAAAAATATTTGATAGGTAAAAAACAAGCAATTGAAAAATCTAATGAAGAGTACATTCTCGTGGGAGATTTTGTACCTGACAATTGGGATTAGGACATCAAACTTTTGGAAGATGGTCCTCCCCTATTGAATGAGAAGGTATTTGCAAAGTACTTTAAAGAACTTGCCAAGTTGAATGAATACGATATGCTTATGGGAGATTTCATGTACTGGGAAGGATTTCAACAATGGGAGTACAATCCACTTGAAAGAGTTGAAAAGAAAAACTTCTCATTGCCCGTGGATCTAGAATGCGGATCGATCAGTCAATCTGAAGAAATTTCAACGATCGTAGATGAGCTTAACATGAATGACAACTTGATCACAAAGGAACCGAATGAAGTAGTAGAAATCAATGAAAATGAAAACAATCTACATTCATTCAAATTCATTGATAATATACAAATTGATTTTGTGATTAAGTCCCATGAGGAAGTTGAAGTCTACGTTGTTGAGTTTGAATTGGATGGAATGGAAAAATCATATTACATTGAAAAGGACCACGTTGAAGTTTGGAAAAATAATGAAGAGTGGAGCAAAATCAAACGAAAAATGAGCAAGGAATCAAAATCTTTTTTCAAAGTTCCATGATACGTATTGCAAAAGTCAACCTAATGACTTTAAAAAAGTGCTTCCTGGGATGCAATCCAAGCTTTCTTCTTATTTATTTATTTATTTTATTTTTGAGTTTTAGAATAGTTTAGTTTATTTTAAGTTATTTGCGATTCATCATTTATACCCCGTTTCCCCTTAAATCTTTTATATGTTCATTGGTTTATTATTTGTTAGAGTACAACTTGTTATAGTTATTTGATCTTAATGCTTTATTTAATTTTTCAGGAACACCATGTCGAGAAACATTTAAACCAATATTTACCAAAGAGCCAACGAGAGCAATAGGAAAGCTAGCCATTGAATTACACTTCATATCAGGGGAGTCTTTTCTTCACTTTCTTTCCCGCCCCTTTATATGCGAATTTATGATTAAATATATTGAGGACAATGTCTAGTTTAAGTTTGGAGTGGAAACACATGAGTTTTCATTATTATTATTATTATTATTATTATTATTATTATTATTATTATTATTATAGTGTTTTTGTGCGCTTTTATTGTTTTAGTAAAAAAATAAATTCTTTTTTGTGTACTTGCATGAGTTAGTTAGCCTGACTGGCAATGACGAATATATTTGAATCATGAATTGATATATGAATGATGAATAAGTTACATACTTAGATTAATTTTTGTTTTTCCATGTGAAATTTGATATATAATGAGCACATGAATTAATTTAAGCATTGTGTAGGAATGAGTTGATTTTATAATTGAATAGGTTGAAATAGTGGACCCTATATATTAAACCCAAAACCACTAGATTTTACATTTTTGGACCAAATTTAGAATAGTTTGGGCAGAGATAAATAGAGATTCCATGTGTGAAATTATAAATCTTTTGTGGATTGTCTAATGTCAATAGGATGCAATTGTGGTGAAAATATTAAGTCATAAGACGTTTTACTTGAATTGGTGTTAAATGAGGGACAATGCACTAATCATGGCATATAAAAATACTTTATTAGAAAAATTCTCTTCATAGTCTTTATGACTCGAGCAATTAAGCTTACAAGGGTCTTCAAAACCTGGTGCCTTATGGTCATCTGACTTGGGAGTCATCGGTCGAAAACTTGTTACACGAGTCATTTAGAAAGTTTAAAGGATAGAATGGTTCAAATAAAGATAAAAAAATGTTATCAAATTGTTTTTTCAAAATCAGAAAAAACGGGTGCATGAAACAGAAGACGTAACAATGTCTTGGTTGTGTCACAAATATCTGTTTAAAAAATTTGACTTTTAATAAGAGAATGTTAGCCAAGTTAAGTCCTAGAGATTGAATCAATCAAACTCAATGAAAAATCCTTATTTATTGAAATGTGATTGGTAAAATTTTGCTAAACTAGAGAGGTGAGGATAGTAAAAAAATCCACCCTTAATTCACATACTGGTAAATAGTGAAAAGAATAAGTTTGGGGGTGTGAATCTTACGAGTGATGAAAGAACATATTTGACCATTGAGGGTCGGGAATCGAAACAACTTATGGATTCATAATGCTATGCTTAATTCCTCACACACACACACACACGTTGATTTTACAATGAAAAAGTGAATTTTAATTTTTGTATTGTGATTTTGAAGTTGTGCATAGATTTGTTAATATGATTTCAATCCAAAGATAAAAACTAAGTTATCTAGCTAAATCTTATTGTTTTACTTGATTGATCGGCCACCAATTAGGTAATTAGCATGGTGTGTTTGTGTGTTAGTTAGGTTTTTGTTTTGTTTGAGGACAAACAAAGATTCAAGTTTGGGATGTGATAAGTATAGTTTCTACACTTATTCGAGACCCTAAATGATTATATATTATTGTTCTTCCGATAAAATTCTACCTAATTTATGTTATATTGCATTTTAGTACGTAAAACTTTATGTTTGATGAATAATTGGAGAAAAATGGCCAAAATGGCAAGATCCAAAGTTTAGGGACTAAAGTGAAAATACTCAGAAGTTGTGCCGAAACTCACAATGAAGATATGAGAATACTAGGAGTTAAATGGATACGATGAGAAGTCAAAAGGAGTGAAAACAAATCAATTTTCAACCGCACAAGGATGTTTAAATTTTTAATCGGAGATTGAGACCCATTTTTGGCCTAGTAAACGTTCAAATTGAAGAAGATCTATTTCTATCAAAGTTGTAACTCTTTGAATTATCTTTCCAAGCCATCTTGAATCATTGCAATCGGATATCGAAAGAAAAAGTGATGATAAAAGTACAGAAACAGACGTAAAGTGAACAGCAACTCAACGCCCAAGCGCTGCACTTTCCAAAATTTTACAGATTTGCAGCGCCTGGCGCCTAGGAGCTACGCTGTCAATTTTTAGGGTTTGTTGTTTAAGCCATGAGAATCGCACAAAAAGACTCCAATTTGGCTAAGGCGTGTGAGAAACTATAAATAGACAAAAAAAAAACATTGAGAGGGGATTCACACATTGAAAAAAAAGAGAGAGATACGACGAGAGATCGAAGAGAAAAATCAAGAAAAGAAATTCATCGCGGGATTCAAGATCAAAGCAAAAATTGGAAGTGGAAGAAGACCTTGGTGCAAGAGTTTATTCTTTTCCGTATCTTTATTCCAATAATCTGGTGATGTATTCAAGTTTATTTATTTGTTTATCTTTTTACATTATGTGTAACTAAACTCGAAATTAGGGCGACCAATATAGTTTTTTGAGACCCTTAATTCTTTAATACAAGATTTCTGTGATTTATTCTTTTATGTGTTGATTTTTTTATGAGTTCAATGCATTAAATTACCTGATCAATAATTTGATAATTTTGTGAGTCTCTTACGAATTGAGATGTGAGTTTGAGATTTAGACTGTATAATAAAACCCGGTAAAGTAGTATAACGTGTAGAGATACCTATACTAATTATTGCAGTCGTTATATGAATTCTTAGAACCATAATTTGTTTAACTAAGGGTAATTCGCATAGAGATATGGAATTGAATTAGTTAAATAGGCTCAATGAGAACCTGAGATGAGTAAATTGAATACTATAGAAGGATTCTACCGAACACTACATTAGGCTAGAATCCTGAATTAAGAATTGAGATGATCATTAGATAAACTTGTTTTGCCCTAATATTCATTATGTATTCCAATTTTCTATCAATTAGTGTTTGAAATCTTTTTATACTTTCCATTAGTTTTAGGTAATTAGTTCATAAAAGAAAAATAATTTTCACAACTTTTACCATACTTTATTTGTTTACTTTCATCAAATAAGAGTTAGAAAAAGTAGATTAAAACTAAAGTATAGTTCTCGTGAGAACGATAATCCGGATTCAAAGGTCTACTATATTACTTGTTACGATATCGTACACTTGCAATATAAAAAAGGCAACAATCATCAATGATTTCATTCTTCAAAACACTAATGGCCATCATCCACTTTTTTGGGGTTGATTTCAGTGTCACTAGACAAAGTCTGTGGTGTTCTTTTTGAAAGTGCATTGGCTATTTGTCCAATCTTGTTTTTCAAATTTTTATTGCTGCCCTTTGATTGAAGGCTTATTTTAGTCTTTTGGATAAAATGAGTCGTAGTTTATGTCATTTTACCAATTGCATCTTCCCAAGAAGCTTTCTTTTCTTGCTATTTGATAAGGGCGTTTTTACACGTTCATTTCAGTTCACAAACATGAATAATTGTTGATAAACGTGTAGAATATATCTTAATTCGATTTAATATGTGTTTACAGCACATCAACGATGAAAGTGGGAGAAATTAGGAAAAACAAGCAAAAAAGGAGCTTAAATGAAGCAAAAGCAAAGTTTGAGGACTCAAGTGCAAATATTAAAAAGTTGTGTCAAATCTCACGATGAAGATTTGAATATTTTAGGAGTCAATTGGATAAAAAGAGTCATCAAGGGATGAAATATCGTCAAAGTATAATCACACATCAATTTCCAATCGAAAAGTTGTGCATCTGTTTTTAGTCTTATATTAAGACCCATTTTTAACATAGTATACGATCGAATTGGAAGATGATGTTTGAATAAAACTTGAATCCCTACAATTGGACATCGAGCGTGAAAGATATGACCAAAATACTAAACACTGTCTGACGGAGAAAAAGATAACACTATGCGGTCGCATAGACTACTATAGAGATCTTTTGGGCTGAATTTATTGTTCTATGCGATCGCATGACTTTGTACTATGCGGTCGCATAGAAGACCACCGACATGAAAATTTTAATTTCCTTATTTCATTCCAACTCTTATGGAAACAATTCTTTTGGCAACTATAAAAGCTCAAACTCATCTAGAAACTAGGTTTATGCATTCTTAGAGAGAAAAACACCATTGAAGAGCAAGGAGAAAGGCTAGAACAATGGTTTCACTTCAAGATTCAAGATTCAAGTTTTAACTTCTAGTTCTTTGGTGATGTCTTCTATTTATTACTTTTTTTGTTCTTTAATTTTATCCATGCTAGGCTATATTTTTTATGTACTAGGTGAACGATGAACCTCGCATTGTGATCTTTTAATTTCTATTTTTACAATTTGATGTTTAAACATGTTTGATGGATGTTGAATGATTTATATACATTTTCTTGCATCTACAATTATATGTGCAATAGTTGTATGAGTTTGGGTGGTTTATTTTATGCATTCGAAAGAAGGGAAATAAACTCAACAAGGTACAAATTATCATTTAGTTCATAGATGATAGAAATATACCGATATACTTTACGTGAATCTCTAAGTGTTTACAAAACGTCATGCATTCTTGTATATTGCATTTGTCATAGAAATATAGTCAAATGGTATGCTAGAATAGGTTCAATTCTACTCGAAAGAGATTGTTGGATAAGTTAGAAATATTGATTCTTCAACCAATTCATCGTGTTATCAAATTGTGAAATATGGATTCAAAGTGAACTTGCTTGGTGATTCGCGATCCTAGTACGTTTTTTCATATATTAATCTCTTCAACCTTTGCATTCAACCATTACATTTACATTTAGTTAGTGATTTTAGTTTAATTTACATAATAGTTTTAGTTTAATCATAAAACTTGAGAACTCATTCAAAATTTGAATAGATTCGGTTAAGGTCGAGATAATAGAAATCACGTTAAATCAATCATTGTGGGAACGATACTCGAAATTCTTGAATTTTCACTTTATTACTTGTCAACGAACCGTGCACTTGCGGTGATTTAAATCTGAAACATATTTTCGTGAAAACTATTCAAAACCTAAAGGCATATTATGATATAGTGGGCATTACTCTAAGAGAAGGTAGAATGATTTCCTCAACCTAGATTGTACATGTTAGAATGAAAATTGTTCCAGTATCTCTAGTAGTTATGCATATAATTTGTCTTTTTAGTTGACTTGACAAATGGACTTCCTACATTAGAGTGTGCACTTTCATTATTACCTTCACAATGATTACACCTAGGCTTGGATGCTTGAACAAAATTCAACGTTTGAATATTTACTATTCCGTAAACATTTTTAGTTAATATGTTGAAATTGGTGTCAATATGTCAAATCCTCAACAACTTCATACACTTGATTTATTGTCCTTTTGGTGATTGATTCCTCACATGCATAGTCAACATTAGCTCCACTGATCGAATTTAATCTAGTGTAGAAATACTAGATTTGGAGCCATGTTTACAAACTATGTTGTGGGCACTAGCGGAGCAATCCCTTGTATCTTTCATATGTCTCGTAATAATATTCCAAATCAAGTTGAGAAATATGGTGATTTCTTTTTTTATTTTATTATTTTTTAAGGGAAAAAATTGGCATAAACTATTCCATGTGATAATGTTGTCAATTAAAAATGTATCCAACAACTCTCTAATCAAGTCTTGCAATGTGTATAAAAATAGTTTATTCCCTATCATATCTCACAACAATTGTTATACATGCTATATTGATTGTTAATTTTCTCGAATATAACAAAGATCATACAACAATTCAATTAGTAGCTAATTAATTAAAAACAATAAATTATGTAACAATAATCCAAGATAAACAAAAATATAAAATGAAATTCGTAAAGATAATATTTAAATATCATAATATAGTGACTAGATGTTTTGCCTAGTATCACAAAATTACAACAAATCATTAGGGTTAATTAAACATCACTCAAATTTGAGAAATACGAAAAAAAAAACAAAACAAAAGGCTATGAATTCTTGGATATCTTCAAGCTTCCTCGATCAATATTCAATTGCACCTTATTCTTGACACTAAGAAATATGCTTTGAAAATGAATCACTTATAACTTTTCCCTTAATCCTCACTGAAAGAAAGTTCTTTGCCTCTTTTGATTGTAAGAAATGTTTTTTATTATATTGTATAAGAAGTGTCTTTAATTATCTGATTAAAGGTTGGTATTTATAGAGCCAAGATTTAGGTCAAATCCATCTTTCAATCGATTTTCTTAAAGAAATTGAGATGAAAAAAGAAATAATTTTATTTTGTTCCAATTAATTTCCATAAAGAGTTTCTTGGATATGTGTCAACATTTTAGATACCAAGGGATATCAGAAGATGCAATCAGATTGAGGTTGTTTCCACACACTCTTCGGGATAAAGCACTTGAGTAACTTGATTCACTCCCAGTGGCAAGTATAACTACTTGGAACGACCTGACTCATAAATTCTGCACCAAATTCTTCTCACTGGCCAAAGTGGCGAGGCTGAGGCATAACATATCAATATTTAACCAAAATGAAGTTGAATCCTTTGATGAAGCGTGGAGCAGATTCAAGAACATGCTAAGGAAGTGTCCTCAACATGGGTTCGACAAGCCAGCACAAATCAGATTCTTCTATATGGGACTACCTCCGACTTTCAGAAGCATGGTGGATTCATCATCAAACGGCTCCCTGAGTACAAGGTGAACCGAGGGAGCTTGGGAATTGTTCGAGAGAATGGCTAATACATCAGCCATGTGGTCTTCAGATAGAGTGGGTACAAATAAAGCAGCTCTAGTGTATGAGGTAGATAGACATTATCTGCAAAAATTGACTCCTTATTTTACAAGATAGAGGGCATAACACAGATTGTAAATTCAGCAAAAGTGAGGAAACCAAATTGTGAAGAATGTGTAGCAGAACATGGTACAACTAAATGTCATATCCTTACACAAAGGATGGAACATGTGGACTTTGATCAATGGGTTCAACGTCAGTAAAACAACCTTCACTCTGAAACAAACAATCCGGGATGGAGTAAACATCTAAATTTCTCTTGGGATGGAAACCAGAATCACAATCAGAATCATAATCGAGCGCAAGGGCAGTTTCAGCAAGAGACGAAACCAAGACATATTTGCAAAATTTATGGAAAAATCGATAAATACATGGAAACCACTAATCAGTTCACGAGGAAGACTAAAATGAATCTCCAAAATTAGGGTGCAACTATTATGAACCTGGAGACTCAAGTGGGACAATGAACTCTTTCCATGACAGGAAGAATACCTAGTACATTGCCGAGCAACACAAAAGTAAATCCTAGGGAGCAATGTCAAGCCATCACTACACGAAGTGGAATTCAGCTACCTGAGATACATGTAAAAAGGTCGGGTACAAATAAAGAGCAAGTGGAGTCTTCTGAAGAAGAAAATGAGAAGGAGGCTGACAACACCAAGAAGACACCGGTAAAAGAGAATCCAGAAAAATCACAAGAAGTGCCAGATAATTCGGTAAATCCCTACGAGCTACCCATTCCATTCCCACAACGATTGAGAAAACATAAATGGGAACAACAATACAAGAAATTCCTCGAAATCCTCACGAAACTCCACATAAATATCCCATTTGCGGAAGCACTGTTGAAAATGTCTGACTACACCAAATTCCTAAAAGATATTATTTCCAAGAAACGAAAGCTAGAGGGCCATGAGACAGTGATGCTAACAGAGAGTGCAGTACCATAATTCAGAAAAAGCTCCCTCCAAAACTGAAAGACCTAGGGAGTTTTATTATACCTTGCATTATTGGTGAATGCTACTTTGATAAAGTTCTTTGTTATCTTGGTGCAAGTGTTAATCTAATGCCTCTATCTGTTTTCAAAAAACTCGGACTAGGTGAAGCCAAAGCAACCATGGTGACACTTCAATTAGCTGATCGATAATTGGCACACCCGATGGAGATAATTGAGGACGTGCTAATCAATTTTCTCAATCGATTTCCTCATTCTGGATATGGAGAAAGACAAGAATATCCTACTTATCTTGGGTAGACCATTCCTAGCTACCAGCAAAGCTTTAATAGATGTTCAAAAGGGGCAGTTAAATTTGAGATGTGGCGAGGAACGGATCACTTTTAGCGTTTTCAATGCTATGGACTATCACGTCGAGTCAGATAGTTGCTATCAAATTAATGTGGTAGAAGAGGTGGTGCAGGATAAAATTGTGTTTCAAAACTTTTCAAACACTGTTGATGACCATAATGTATACTTTCAACCCAAACAAAATCATGAGAAGCAAGAAGTCTACATTGTTGAGTTAGAGGCAGTTGATGAGGGAAAATCAGATGACACGGACAAAGTGAAGGCTAAAGTTTGGAGGAACGCTGGAGTAAGAAAAAAAATGTCATTGAAGAAGCTAATTAGGACCTTCAAGGCTATATTCAACATACCTTAACAGACTAACATGGAACAGTCGAGCTATAGACTATAAACTAGGGCTGGATGGGAGGTAACCCATCGTTTTAACCCTTTTATTCATTTTGCCTTATGCATTCGATTATTTTTTTTTTTGGTCTTCAAGTTTTTTTAATAAGATTACTTTTTCATCGTCTCTACAGGTAATAGAAGAACATATGTATGGTCCACACTTCTTTTTCCTCCACCTTCGCATCTCCATCGACCAGGGAAGTATTCCTCACCTTTTGTTTTTTATCTTCTGTGAATTTATCCTTAATTTTATGTGCTGCTAAATTTGCATTTTATTATTCTTTAAACATTGAGGACAAAGTTCTATATACGTTTGGGGGTGGGAATATGTTAATATGTCATTCATCATGTTACTGCAATTTTTGTTTTTTTTGTGATTGTGTGAAAAAAAGAGTTCTCCATTTGTTGTTGAATCATTTTGAATTTTGCTGTTGCATTTTCAATAGTAGTTTACACTTATGTGTGCTTGCATGTGTTTCACAATTCTGTTGATTATGATGTTAGATATTGGATTATGTACGAGCCATGAATGATGAAAACTGTTCATTATTAGCTTGATCGATACATGTTAGTGTACAACTTGACTTATTTTGCACAGACACTCATGCTTGCATATTGGGCTAATGATTTGACTCATTTCTTAGAGATAGTTGAACATAGAGATTATACCCGAAAAACTTCTTTTGTGCTAAACCATGACCAATTTTTAGAATAGTTTAGATGTGATTGAACTGCTGCAAGGGACATTGAGACGAGTAGGGGCTCCATGCATGATATGTTGTGTAGATTATCTAAAATTAATGGGATGACAACTAAGTGAAAGTTTCAAGTTAAGGTTTGGTTTTAGAGATTGGGTGTCAAAAAGAAAAGGGGTATTGCACTAATCATGGGATCAATAAAGACATATGTTCGAACCTGCATAACTCGAGTGATTAAGCATGCAGGGGTTTAAAATCTGATGCCCTAAAGTCATCTGACTTGGAAGTCATCGACCTAAAATTCACTACATGGGTTATACAGAAAGTAAATGAAAGATGCCGTGAAAAAAAACACCATTTCTATCTGTTGATGAATAACATACATAATCTTTTGTATGAAATGCATTGATTAGCCCCAGACACTCGGTTGATAAGACTATATCTCTAATGCGAGGCAATTAGCTTAGTGTAGTCTCAAAGGTTGAAGAAATCAAAAATTGGGAGAGTCTCTATTTGATAAAGTGAGAACTTGTGATAGTGTGATTCATCAAAACTAAGAGAGTGGAAGGAGTATTTATAAATGAGTTCAACCTTAGTACACACCCCGAGACAATTGAGTGAAAAGAATAAGTTTGGGGGTGTGTATCTTTCGAGCGATGAAAGTGAAATTCTGACCACATTGGGTCGGGTATGAGTGAGTCATGATTATAATATGTTGGTATGAATTTTTTCACACATACACACACATCGAGTTATGCATGTAACATGTAGAGATTGATATAATTTTGCACGGCTATAGTTGTTCATGTTGTTTCTTACTAAGTTCTAATCCTGAGATACGGCGAATTGAAAAATCATGTGTTACTTAGAATTAAGTTACGAATTTGTTTGAGGACAAACAATGATTCAAATTTGGGGGAGTTGATAATGGCATTTTTACACGTTCATTTCAGTTCACAAACATGAATAATTGGTGATAAATGTGCATAATATATTTTAATTTGATGTAATATGTGTTTACAGGACATCAACGATGAAAGTGGGATAAAATAGGAAAAACAAGCAAAAATGGCTTAAATGAAGCAAAAGCAAAGTTTGAGGACTCAAGTACAAATATCGAAAAGTTGTGTCAAATCTCATGATGAAGATTTGAGTATTTTAGGAGTCAATTAGATGAAAGGAGACATCGAGGGGATGAAATATGGTCAAAGTATGATCACACATCAATTTCCAATCGAAAAGTTATGCATCTGTTTTCAGTCTTATATTAAGACCCATTTTTAACATAGTATACGATCGAATTGGAAGATGATGTCTGAATAAAAGTTGTAGCTCTTTGGGTTATCTTTCTAACATACCTTATATTACTAAAATCGAATATCGAGAGTGAAAGATATAACCAAAATACTAAACATTGTCCGACGGAGAAAAAGATAACACTATGTGATCGCATAATGTTAATTCCTTGCGACCACATAGACTACTACAAAGATCTTTTGGGCTGAATTTATTGTTCTGTGCGACCACATAACTTTGTACTATGCGGTCGCATAGAAGACCTTCGATATGAAAATTCTAATTTCCTTATTTCATTCCAACTCTTATGGAAACAAATCTTTTGACAACTATAAAAGTTCAAACTCGTCCAGAAACTAGGGTTATGCATTCTTAGAGAGAAAATCATCATTGAAGAGTAAGGAGAAATGCTAGAACAAGGGTTTCACTTCAAGATTCAAGCTTTAACTTCTAGTTCTTTGGTGATGTTTTCTATTTATTACTTTTCTTGTTCTTTAATTTTATCGATACTAGGCTAGACTTTTATGTACTAGGTGAACGATAAACCTCGCATTGTGATCTTTTAATTTCTATTTTTACAATTTGATGTTGAAACACGTTTGATGGATGTTGAATGATTTATATACACTTTCTTGCCTCTACAATTATATGCGCAATAGTTGTATGAGTTTGTGTGGTTTATTTTATGCATTCGAAAGAAGTGAAATAAACTTAACAATGTATAAATCATCGTTTAGTTCATAGAGGATAGAAATATACCGATATGCTTTACCTGAATCTCTAAGTGTTTATGTAAACGTCATGCATTCTTGTATATTGCATTTGTCATAGAAATATAGTTAAATGGTATGCTAGAATAGGTTCAATTCTACTCTAAAGAGATTGTTGGATAAGTTAGAAACATTGATTCTTCAACCAATTCATCGTGTTATCAAATTGTGAAACCATTGTCATAGAAATATAGTCCATACCGATATGCTTTACGTGAATCTCTAAGTGCTTAACATTGATTTTTCAGTTAAACCATTTTGTTCCGGTGTTCTTGGATGCACTACATTGATGTATTATGTCATGTTCTTCACAAAAGATATCAAATTCTCTAGAAAAATACTCACCACCTTTATCATTTTTAAGAATTTTAATCTTCTTATTCTTTTGATTTTCTACTTCATTTTTATATACTTTAAACATATGAAATGCCTCATCCTTATGTTTCATTAAATAAACATAACAAAATCTAGAATAATGATCAATAAAAGTTATGAAGTATTTATTACCTCCTCTAGTTAACATTCCATTAAGTTCACATATATCAGTATGGACTAAGTCAGGTAATTTAGATGATGTCTCTACACTTTGAAAAGATTTTTTAATCATTTTTTATTCAACACAAATTTTACACTTATCATTTTTAGTTAATTCACATGATATCATACCATTTTTAACCATAATATGTAAAGTAGAATATCCTATATGCCCTAATCTATCATGCCGTAAATTTAAAGATCACAAAGTAAGAAGAATATATTGTATTAATATTGTCAATAGTACACAACTTGACCATTTCATTAGTAGAATAGCATTTTCCAACAAAGAAACCATTGGGGGATAATACAAGTTTTCCTGACTCATAAACACTTTTAATCCATGGTTTTCCTAACAAATCCTTGCTTACAAGGTTTCTATTCATATCTGATACGTGTAAGACATTAGTAAGGGTTACAACTTTTTCGGATGTGAATTTTAATTCAACATTCCATTTCCCTATAACTTTTGAACAATGTTCATTCCCCATTTGAATTTGTTGACCATCATCAATGTCTTGATATGTCTTGTAGAGAATCTTGTCATAGCAAACATGAATGGTGGCGCAAGCATCATACCACCATCCCGAAATTTTTTCTTGGACAACATTTACTTCACTTAAAGTGGCAACTATCTCATCCTTGTCAATGGAATTCACCATGCCTCCAAATTTGCTTTGTTTTCTATGTCGGGATTCTTTCGCGAAATGACCGATTTTTCCACATACAAAGCATTCTCTCTTGGGCTTCTTTTAGAATTTGTTGTTGTCTTTAGTAAACTTTCTTTTGTTTACTTTGATGACTTTGTTGTTGTTCTCCACGATATTGACTTTCGAAGTATCAACATGTGAATTTTCATTCCCATCTCTTACCCTTGACTATTCCTCAATTTGAAGATGTTTTTGAATTTGCTCCAATGAAAAGTCTTCGGAGTTATGAAAAATTTTCATCCTATATCCTCTCCAAGTAGAAGGAAATTTAGCAATAATTGCTCCTACTTTGAATGATTCCGGAATTTCAATCTTCACCACTTTCAATTTATTGACAATAACTTGTAGTTGATGTACTTGGGGCAATAAGGCAATATTATCTAAGAATTTGAAATCAAAATACTTAGAAATTAAAAACTTTTTGGTACCTTCTTTTTCGGCATTGTATTTATTCTCTAGGGCATAACAAATTTCTTTTGCTGATGTTATTGGTATATAAGTAAAAGAGACGATCCGACAAAGCATTCAAAATATGGCCACGACATATGAGTTCATCTTCTTCACGCTTCTTCCGGTCCAACCTTGATTTTTCGGTGTCATTGTCGGATGGTTCGGGTATATCTTCCAAGTTTGGATCAAGTATGTAGAATATTTTGAGCACCGTTAATAGGAATTTGATCTTGTCTTGCCACCTTGTAAAGTTTGATTGATAGTAGCCATGGTGGTATCTCCTTCAGTTGTCATTGTGAAAACCAAATAAAGCTTTTAGAATGTTATTAAAATTCGTGACCAAAGTAGATAAGTTGCCTCCAATGATAATTCAAGAGCAACTCCAAGTATTATATATAAGAACACAAAAGAAAATGATAGAAAAATAAGAAGAGAAAAGAGTTGAATTACATAGAATGTTGTCCTAAAAGCTTTATTTGCTCCCTCTTGATTATAAGAATGCTAAAAGACCAACGCACAAATAGCTTTAGCGGATTTCAAGTCTAGAAACCAGATTGCAATTAGCACTATTGAAACCCCGGAAAAAAGACGAACAAAGAAGAGAATGAAAATAATTCTAAGTATAATTTGAGAGAATTTTGGGATGATAATTTCAAAGAATAAAAATGATAATTGGTGTAAAAAATCCATGAATTCTATTCCTATTTATAGAATTCCTTCATACACTTTCGTATGTGAGCCAACTTTTCACAAAAGGATGGAAATTGAGGTTGAAAAGGTGCCAAAATAAATTTGAAATAATATGTCCAACGACCATATTTTTGTATTCTTTCTTTTTTCAAAACTTGACCATAGGCACATGAAACTTTTGAAAATCAAATTGCAAAAATTCAAAAATCTTTAAACCCTAAATGTCTTCAGCCACCAATGTTAAACATTAAATAGGGCTTCATCTTCCATTCTTGATTTGGAAATTTGGGACCATTTGATTCTATTAAACTGGATCCAGGAAAAAGAAAGCAAATATGTGAACATCTATTTAATGAACGCAATCAAAATAGGCGGGTTTATCTAAAGGCAGAACATTATCAACCAAAATTTTTGTAGTATAAGAGTAAAGAATGTGAAAAGCAGAAACGTCGAATTTGTAATAAGCATTATTATATTATGACTTTTTTTTTGTTATATAAGAGTTTTGTTCGTACATTAAATTTTTAAATTTTTTTTGCCCCGATAACGTTAATTCCTGGCTCTACCCCTAATTACTCACATTTTGTTACACCATGACTTGCATTAGTATTTGCTTAATTATGACATGTACACCAATTTCAGAAAGGATGTAGCAAACAATGTGCGCATTATATTTTATTTCTTAAGTATGAATAATATGTCATATGTTATTAACCAAAATGGTAAAATGTATAATTAATAGGGCCCAATGTTTTTATTAAACCCAAAATATATTTATTAGTGGAAATTACACAAACTCAGATGTTTAAAATTTGATTTTGAAAAATAAGGTATAAATTTTATTTATTCAAAAATCAGGTAATATATATTAAAACCCTAATTAATAACCTTAATTTTAACACGCACTACTCCCTCCCCTCCATCTCTCACCTCCCACCTTCCTCCCCTCCCTTTATGAATGGCGTGACGGCACATGAGTGGGCGCATCGTTGACACTGATGTTCACCTGTCTCCCTCATCTTCTTCCAAAACCTCCCATCTCAGTATCCTCTCTCTCCCATCGCCGACCCACTTCTCTCTCTAAACACACACAACCATAGCTTCACTGGCCAGAAGAAGCTCGAATCGCCGCGATTTGTAGCTTTAAATTGACTTGTGTTCTATGCAGTACGAAGAAGCAACAATATTTGCAAAGCAAATCTACCCACTCTGATGACTTTTCCCATGCAAAGCACCGCAACTAGATCTGGGTGTTGTGTTGTGTGGTGGTGATAGTGGTGTCTTGTGTGGTGGCGATTTGGTGGTGATCGATATGGCAGTTAAGTTATGGTGGTTTGGCGATAGTGGTGGTAGTTCTGGTGTGACACGTGATCGTGGTGCTGTCAGAGGTTGCAAGCGTTGGTGGTGGTCATCAATTATTTGGTCGACTGTGACCATTTAATTGGTTAATATGTGACCAATGAATAATATGTGACTTGTGTTCGATACGGTGCGAAGAAGCAACAGTATTTGCGAAGCAGATCCACCCACTCTGACGACTCTTCCCAGGCAAAGCACCGCGACTAGATCTAGGTGGTGTTTTGTGTGGTAGTGATGGTGGTGTCTTGTGTGGTGGCAATTTTGTGGTGGTTGATATGGCAGTTTTGTTATGGTGGTTTGGTGGCAGTAGTGGTGGTGGTTCTGGGGCGACAGTGATCGTGGTGCTGTTGGGGTCGCAAGTGTTGGTGGTGGTCATCAATTATTTGGTCGACTATGACCATTAAATTGGTTAATCTGTGACTAATGAAAATGATAATTTGTAACCATGAAATTACGTGTGACCTAAAAAATTTGATAATTTGTGACTGACTAATAAGTTGTGACTCATAATATTTGTGATTTGTGACTTCTGACCTATTAATTTGTTTGATTTGTAACCTATGAAATTTTTAATCCGTGACTGTAAAATATCTGCGACTTATAAATTTTCTGATTTGTGATCAAAAAATAATATTTGACCAATTAATTTGATAAAATGTTATCAACAAATAATTTTTGACCTATAAATATGCATACGTGACCATGAATTGTATAATTGTGATTTTAATATGTTTAATTATTTAACAAATACCTAAATTTTGCAATTTTTAAACTTAAGGCCTGAAAATTGATTTAATGATAGTTAATACCTGATTTATGATTTTTCCCTATTTATTAATTGTTTAGTATAATTAAGAAAACATTGTTTCACGTTTTATAAATACAGAATTTGGTCCCCCTCTGTACCCATTCACATTATGTTATTTTCCATCACTTGCATAGTACATTAGGGTCAAGATAGAGAATCAAATTTCAAATCCAATCAATTTTCTTAGTTAATTGATCTTCTAGTACTTCTAATCAATCAATTCATGTACAAGTGCTTACGTCAAAGAAATTATGTTTGGGTTTGTGACCCAAATTCGGCTAATTTTCTTTGGGAAAATATTGTTTTCTTTATTTCACGTATTTTTATTGGGAAAATATTGTTTCTTTATTCCCCACATTTTGATACTATTTTCATTTTTAAGAATATTGTTAGGTTTTGATATGTCTCCTATATATAGTTCGTTCTTATTTACAAACTGATTTATTATAGACATTAGAATAATTGTGAGAAACACAATTATTATAATTCTTTCTCTATTATAGTTGAATAAAATCTCCAATTCCTCTGTCAAATTAAATTCTTCTTTTTGTATTATCTTATTGTTGTGATCAATACTTCATATTCTGTCGTATAACCTCATTCTACCCCCAACAGTGGCATCAAAGCTTTGATTTTTTGATTTGTTCGAGCTGGTTGTTCTTCATGACAACCGTAGAGTATATGATATTCCCCTTTTGGATCATAGAACTAAATTCTCATTTTGGCAAGTGAATATGCAAGTTGTACTTGTGCATGTAGATCTGAATTATGCATTGTTGGGATTTGATAAGATGCTCTCAACTTGGTCGATGAAGGATTAACAACGTACGGATTGAAAGGCACTTTCATAAATTTATCTTCATATTTTGAATAGCATCCTTCAGAACATTTTGAAGGAAAAAACGGTAGCTGCATTGTGGTTGAAGTTGGAGAAATTGTGCATGACTAAGAGTTAACTAGCAAATTCCACCAAAAACAGCGTTTGTATTCTCATCAGTGACAAAAAGAGAATCGTTAGAAGGTCACTTGGCTGTTTTTAAGGAGTTTGTCGCTCATTTGGAAACTTCAAAGATAATGTATGATAAATAAGATTTGGTCTTACTTCTTTTGTGTTCGTTATCCGCTTCGTTTAGAGACACAATTTTTTATAGTCATGATACATTTACCATTTAAGACGCATATGATACTTGTTTTTAAAGGATAAAATAAAACATCGGTTTGATTTGACGCTAGAGATGAAGAAAATATTGTTGTATCGGTAGTCACAGACGGGTAGATCGAAATATGATTTTAGTAATTAAGTTTTTTTTATCAAATAAAGAAAAAGCACATGAAGAGGGATTGCAATAAGTTGCAAAATAAAGGATTTTTGGCTACAAATCGGGAGAGAAAGCAATCAGAAACTACAGGTAAAGACGATGTCGCAGAGAACTGCTTTTGTGATGAAAAAATGTTGGTTATTTTTTACGGTGAGTCCAAACGTGAAGAGGATTGGATTTTGGACACAGCTTGTGCTTTTCATATGCGTCCAAATCGGTACTTGTTTTCAACATAGGAAACAATTTTGACATGTGTCATGATCATGAGAAACAACGCACCTTGTTGGGTAGCTAGTATTGGTAGAGTCAAACTTAAGTTGGTGGATGGGACAGTTAGAAACTTAATCAGGCTCAACATGTTCCAGATTTGAAGAAAAATCTCATCTTTTTGAGTACTCTTGATTAAAAGGGTACAAATCTTTTGGTGGAAGTGGAGTTTTGAGGGTTTGCAAAGGTGTGCGTGTTGCATTAGGGGGGGAGGGATTCACAGTTAACTGTCTTACATGGTTGTGCAGAATCCATGAAGAACAATCAACAAAGGTTTAATACCGTGGTGGATATTCAGTTTGGTACAGTACCATTGAGATTTGGTTTGGGGTCCATGTTGAAGAATATAACTCAGTCGAGTTAGGAGGATATGGGTAATGCCACTTCGCCGCCTTGTCGCCACCTGCGGTGCCATTGATTCAATTGCTAGAGACAAACCCAATGAAGATAGGTATGATGATGCTGATTTTGTTGCCTATGCTTTAAGCGTATTTGAAAGTGCTGAGTCTAGCAAAGGTACTTCTACAAATACATTTGGTGTTGATTCTGTTTCAGGGTATGTTTCGACCCTTTTTGTGGATATTTTGAATTTTGAGCACATGATGCTGATGCAGTAGAGTTTTTGAAATCAAATACTTAGAAATTTAAAACTTTTGGTACCTTTTGTTTCGGCCTTAATTCTTTCTCTAGCATATACCAGATTTCTTTTGCTGACGTTGTGCTGGCATATAAGTCATAGAGACGATCCGACAAAACATTCAAAATATGGCTATGACATATGAGCTCATCTTCTTCACGCTTCTTCCGGTCCAACCTTGATTGTTTGATGTCATTGGCAGATGGTTCAAGTAGATCTTCCAAGTTTGGATCAATACTGTAGAAAATTTTGAGCGCCATTAACAAGAATTTGATCTTGTCTTACCACCTTGTAAAGTTCGATCCATCAAAACGGTATAATTGTCCTAGCCTACCGAATTTTTGTTCATGAGTTTTTGATATAGCATGGTGGTATCTCCTTCGGTTGTTATTGTGCAAACCAAATAAAGCTTCTAGAATTGTTCCCGAGAAAAATTTTGTCGCCGAGTGATAAAACGCCTCAATGATAATTTCAAGAGGAACTTCAAGTATTATATATAAGAAACAAAAGAAAAATGAAAGAAGAATAAGAGAAGAGGAAAATACTTGAATCACATAGAATGTTGTCCTAAAAGTTTTATTTGCGCCCTCTCGATTTATAAGAATGATAAAGGATCAACACACTAATAGTTTTAGCGGATTTCAAGTCTGGAAACCGAGTTGCGATTAGTACTATTGAAACCTAAAGAAGAACAAAGAAGAGGATATGAAAACTATTCTAAATATATTTTTGCAGAATTTTGGGGCTATAATTTCAAGGTTTTAGATTGAATTTTTTATATATAAATAAACATGAATTATATATCCTATTTATAGAATTCATTCATACACTTTCGTATGGGTGCCAGCCTTTCACAAAAGTCTAGGAAAAAATTTTGGATGAGAAAATGTGCAAAAACAAAATCTAAAAAATTCTGTTAACGGCCAAAAAATTGCTCTATGCGACCACATAGAGCAACTCCCAAGTCCCTGACGAGGGCCACGCGACCGCATGGCCAAATGGAGTTGTGACCGCATGGCCAATTTTGATTCATTCTCATATACCAATATTTGAACAACACAATTTTTATATAAAAATCCCCCACGTGTTCAAATATTATAACTCAACTTAGAATTATAAGCGATGTCACACATAGTATAAGGTATCTTTTTGATTTAAACATTACATTAGTGCTAACATTGCAAAGCAATATCGAGATTCCAGGTAGTCTTAGCTTTGAACCAGTTATCCCTTATGACATTACTGGCGATATCACACACGTGAACATTTTATCTTAATATGTTCCACACAATTTACTTTGGTGCGTTAATGGCCTTGCACCCATTCGTATTCATGAACTTTTTAGAAAGTAACTCCAACTTTTCTTGAAGCGGCTTCTAAGTTCATATAAGAGAAATTCTTACAGTGTCTTGGTTATGTTTTAAAGACACTTGTACTATGTACTGAATTTTTTTTTTTTTTTTTTTTTTTTTTTTTTTTTTTTAAAATTATATTTTTAAGATAGAGCTTTAAATTATATGCTAAATTCTCTAATTCAAATTCACTATCAAATGACTTGTTGTTACCCTTTAAACCCGTTACTCATTTCGTAATAACAAGTAGGGTTGCCATCATTGGTGAATTTTTATTTTAAGAGTTTTAAGTCTTATCCTACTCGATGTTAATCTTACCAACTCTTTGGTAAGTGTTTTTGTAAGTGGATCGGCCAAGTTCTCACTTGATCTTACATATGCAAGTGAAATTATTCCATTTTTATTAATTTTCCTTACATAGTCATGTCTAAGACTCATGTGTCTAGACTTTTCGTTGTAGACTTCACTATTAGCCCTTGCTAGAGTAGCTTGACTATCACATAGTATTTTATATTGAAGACTAATTCTTCGTATCTAATAGAACTTCATAAATAAGATCTTTAAGCCACTCCGTTTCTTTTCCCGTTTCAGCTAATGCTACAAACTCGGATTCTATTGTGGAATGTCTAATCATAATTTGTTTCTTTGAATCTCCAGAACTACACTACCTCTAAGAGTGAACAACCATCATGATGTTTATTTTTTTTTCACCAACTTTTAGCCAACTAGCATCGGTATATCCTTCAAGTATAGCTGGAAATTTAAAATAGCAAGGTTTTTGGTTCTCTTTAAATAACCAAGTACCCTTCCAGTTGCTTTTCAATGTTCAACACTTGGATTACTTCTAAACCTACAGCAAGTGCAACGTCCGATCTTGTACATTGTACGTTATACATAAGACTACCGATTACACTTGCATATTCAAGTTGTGGTCCAACATTCTTCGCAGTTTATGATACTTGAATCAATGAGTATTTGCCTCTTAATGTTCAAATGTTTGAAACTTTTCATTACATCTCAAATTTAATGGATTCAGTTAATGCAAATCTCAAATCATTCTTGATTCACTTTATATCCAATATGTATCTACTTGACTAGGATTCTTCATTTTGAATGTTGAGATAGAAAACATCTTTGTTTCTACAATATATTCCATGTGATTTACTTATAATCAACATGTTGTCCACATATAAGCATACAAATACAATATAATTATCACGTTTTTAGCATATAAATATTTATCCATCCGTATTATTACAAAAAAAAAAGTCATTTTTTTTTTTTATTTATTTTTTAAGGGATTTTTTTATGAGCTTGTTTTAAACCATATAAAGATTTTACAAGTTTACAAACTTTATTTTCATTACCCAAAAGAATGAGACCTTTCGATTGTTCTATGTAAACTTCTTCATCTAATTCTCCAATTAAAAATGGCCGATTTTAACATCCATTTGATGTACACGTGAATCATATATAGAAGATAATCAAACAGAACTCTATAGTAGTAATTTAGCTCCGAGTGCATAAGTGTCAAAATAATCTATGTCCGCTCATTTTTGTCGAAAACCTTTAGCAATCAAACGTGCAAACCATCGATTTTGTATTTCCTACGAAATACCCGTTTACAACCAATGGCTTTTGATTCAGCCGGTAAGTCAACAATCTTCCATTTGTTGGACATTATAGAATCCATTTTCATCATTTATAGTATCTTTTCCAAAAAAAATGCTATCTCTAGAAGTCATTGCTTCTTTATAGGTTTTAGGATCACTATCAATTTGAACAACATAATGGAATTGTTCTTACCTATAATCTTCTCTACTTGCTTCAACCAAGTATAAAGAAATCCGTTGAGAATCAATCTCATAATGTCCTAATACCTTTATCTTTATGAGTTCTCATGCTTCTTCTATGTTCATTAGACTCATTTATATCTTGATAAGATATTTCTAGTGATTTATTAGAAGCCGTAATTTCTTTTTGAGTTTTTCCAATGGATTTTTGATCAATTCATCCATACTTACTAAATTTTTCAAGAAAATTTTTTTTTTTTTTATTTAATATATCATATATTGGATGTTTAGATCAAGTAGTCTATATGCTTTACTATTTATTGCATATCCAACAAAAGCACTTTTAATCCCTCTTGGTCCCTACTTTTCTTCTTTTAGGATTAGTGTTTTTATAATAAGCTAAACACCCTCACACTTAAAATATTCAATATTCGATTTCTTCTTTCAGAATTCATAAGGAGTAACTATAAGTTTCTTAAAAGGAATTCTATTACCTATATGACATGCAACAAGTAATGCTTCTCCCCCATAAATTTTAGGCAAATTTATTGTTAACATAGCATTTACCATTTCAACTAAGGTTCTATTGTTTCTTTTCGCTAAACCATTTTGTTTTGATGTTCGTGGCGCACTACATTGATATATTATGCAATGTTTTTCACAAAAGATATCAAATTCTCTAGAAAAGTACTCACCACTTTTATCACTTCTAAGAATTTTAATCTTTTAATTTTCTACTTCATTTTTATATACTTTAAACATATGAAATGTCTCGTCCTTATGTTTCATTAAATAAACATAACAAAATCTAGAATAATCATCAATAAATTTTATGAAATATTTATTACATCCTCTAGTTAACATGCCATTAAGTTCACATATCGGTATGAACTAAGTCAAGTAAGTTAGATGATCTTTCTACACTTTGAAAAGATTTTTTAATCATTTTTTATTCAACACAAATTTTACACTTATCATTCTTAGTCAATTCACATGATATCATACCATTTTTAACCATTCTATGCAAAGTAGAATATCCTATATGCCCTAATCTATCATGCCATAAATTTAAAAACACACAAAGTAAGAAGAATTCATTGTATTAATATTGTCAATAGTACACAACTTGACCATTCCATTAGTAGAATATCATTTTCCAACAAAGAAACCATTGGGGGATAATACAAGTTTTCCCAACTCATAAACACTTTTAATCCATGGTTTTCCTAACAAATCCTTGCTTACAAGGTTTCTATTCATATCTGGTACGTGTAAGACATTAGTAAGGGTTACAACTTTTTCGGATGTGAATTTTAATTCAACATTCCATTTCCATATAACTTTTGAACAATGTTCATTCCCCATTTGAATTTGTTGACCATCATCAATGTCTTGATATATCTTGTAGAGAATCTTGTCATAGCAAACATGAATGGTGGCGCAAGCATCATACCACCATCCCGAAATTTTTTCTTGGACAACATTTACTTCACTTAAAGTGGCAACTATTTCATCCTTGTCAATGGAATTCACCATGCTTCCAAATTTGCTTTGTGTTCTATGTCGGGATTCTTTCGCGAAATGACCAATTTTTCCACATACAAAGCATTCTCTCTTGGGCTTCTTTTAGAATTTGTTGTTGTCTTTAGTAAACTTTCTTTTGTTTACTTTGATGACTTTGTTGTTGTTCTCCACGATATTGACTTTCGAAGTATCAACATGTGAATTTTCATTCCCATCTCTTACCCTTGACTATTCCTCAATTTGAAGATGTTTTTGAATTTGCTCCAATGAAAAGTCTTCGGAGTTATGAAAAATTTTCATCCTATATCCTCTCCAAGTAGAAGGAAATTTAGCAATAATTGCTCCTACTTTGAATGATTCCGGAATTTCAATCTTCACCACTTTCAATTTATTGACAATAACTTGTAGTTGATGTACTTGGGGCAATAAGGCAATATTATCTAAGAATTTGAAATCAAAATACTTAGAAATAAAAAACTTTTTGGTACCTTCTTTTTCGGCATTGTATTTATTCTCTAGGGCATAACAAATTTCTTTTGCCGATGTTATTGGTATATAAGTAAAAGAGACGATCCGACAAAACATTCAAAATATGGCCACGACATATGAGTTCATCTTCTTCACGCTTCTTCCGGTCCAACCTTGATTTTTCGGTGTCATTGTCGGATGGTTCGGGTATATCTTCCAAGTTTGGATCAAGTATGTAGAATATTTTGAGCACCGTTAATAGGAATTTGATCTTGTCTTGCCACCTTGTAAAGTTTGATTGATAGTAGCCATGGTGGTATCTCCTTCGGTTGTCATTGTGAAAACCAAATAAAGCTTTTAGAATGTTATTAAAATTCGTGACCGAAGTAGATAAGTTGCCTCCAATGATAATTCAAGAGCAACTCCATGTATTATATATAAGAACACAAAAGAAAATGATAGAAAAATAAGAAGAGAAAAGAGTTGAATTACATAGAATGTTGTCCTAAAAGCTTTATTTGCTCCTTCTTGATTATAAGAATGCTAAAAGACCAACGCACAAATAGCTTTAGCGGATTTCAAGTCTAGAAACCAGATTGCAATTAACACTATTGAAACCCCGGAAAAAAGAAGAACAAAGAAGAGAATGAAAATAATTCTAAGTATAATTTGAGAGAATTTTGGGATGATAATTTCAAAGAATAAAAATGAGAATTGGTGTAAAAAAATCCATGAATTCTATTCCTATTTATAGAATTCCTTCATACACTTTCGTATGTGAGCCAACTTTTCACAAAAGGATGGAAATTGAGGTTGAAAAGGTGCCAAAATAAATTTGAAATAATATGTCCAACGACCATATTTTTGTATTCTTTCTTTTTTCAAAACTTGACCATAGGCACATGAAACTTTTGAAAATCAAATTGCAAAAATTCAAAAATCTTTAAACCCTAAATGTCTTCACCCACCAATGTTAAACCTTAAATAGGGCTTCATCTTCCATTCTTGATTTGGAAATTTGGGACCATTTGATTCTATTAAACTGGATCCAGGAAAAAGAAAGCAAATATGTGAACATCTATTTAATGAACGCAATCAAAATAGGCGGGTTTATCTAAAGGTAGAACATTATCAACCAAAAATTTTGTAGTATAAGAATAAAGAATGTGAAAAGCAGAAACGTCGAATTTGTAATAAGCATTATTATATTATGACTTTTTTTTTTTGTTATATAAGAGTTTTGTTTGTACATTAAATTTTTAAATTTTTTTTGCCCCGATAACATTAATTCCTGGCTCTACCCCTAATTACTCACATTTTGTTACACCATAACTCGCATTAGTATTTGCTTAATTATGACATGTAAACCAATTTCAGAAAGGATGTAGCAAACAATGTGTGCATTATATTTTATTTCTTAAGTATGAATAATATGTCATATGTTATTAACCAAAATGGTAAAATGTATAATTAATAGGGCCCAATGTTTTTATTAAACCCAAAATATATTTATTAGTGGAAATTACACAAACTCAAATGTTTAAAATTTGATTTTGAAAAATAAGGTATAAATTTTATTTATTCAAAAATCAGGTAATATATATTAAAACCTTAATTAATAACCCTAATTTTAACACGCACTACTCCCTCCCCTCCATCTCTCGCCTCCCACCTTCCTCCCCTCCTTTTATGAATGGCGTGAGGCACATGAGTGGGCACATCGTTGACACTGCTGTTCACCTATCTCCCTCATATTCTTCCAAAACCTCCCATCTTAGTATCCTCTCTCTCCCATCGCCGACCCACTTCTCTCTCTAAACACACACAACCATAGCTTCACTGGCCAGAAGAAGCTCGAATCGCCGCGATTTGCAGCTTTAAATTGACTTGTGTTCTATGCAGTACGAAGAAGCAACAATATTTGCAAAGCAAATCTACCCACTCTGATGACTTTTCCCATGCAAAGCACCGCAACTAGATCTGGGTGGTGTTTTGTGAGGTGGTGATGGTGGTGTCTTGTGTGGTGGTGATTTGGTGGTGATTGATATGGCAGTTAAGTTATGGTGGTTTGGCGATAGTGGTGGTAGTTCTGGTGTGACACGTGATCGTGGTGCTGTCAGAGATTGCAAGCGTTGGTGGTGGTCATCAATTATTTGGTCGACTGTGACCATTTAATTGGTTAATATGTGACCAATGAATAATATGTGACTTATGTTCGATACGGTGCGAAGAAGCAACAGTATTTGCGAAGCAGATCCACCCACTCTGACGACTCTTCCCAGGCAAAGCACCGCGACTAGATCTAGGTGGTGTTTTGTGTGGTAGTGATGGTGGTGTCTTGTGTGGTGGCAATTTTGTGGTGGTTGATATGGCAGTTTTGTTATGGTGGTTTGGTGGCAGTAGTGGTGGTGGTTCTGGGGCGACAGTGATCGTGGTGCTGTTGGGGTCGCAAGTGTTGGTGGTGGTCATCAATTATTTGGTCAACTATGACCATTAAATTGGTTAATCTGTGACTAATGAAAATGATAATTTGTAACCATGAAATTACGTGTGACCTAAAAAATTTGATAATTTGTGACTGACTAATAAGTTGTGACTCATAATATTTGTGATTTGTGACTTCTGACCTATTAATTTTTTTGATTTGTAACCTATGAAATTTTTAATCTGTGACTGTAAAATATCTGCGACTTATAAATTTTCTGATTTGTGATCAAAAAATAATATTTGACCAATTAATTTGATAAAATGTTATCAACAAATAATTTTTGACCTATAAATATGCATACGTGACCATGAATTGTATAATTGTGATTTTAATATATTTAATTATTTAACAAATACCTAAATTTTGCAATTTTTAAACTTAAGGCCTGAAAATTGATTTAATGATAGTTAATACCCGATTTATGATTTTTCCCTATTTATTAATTGTTTAGTATAATTAAGAAAACATTGTTTCACGTTTTATAAATACAGAATTTGGTCCCCCTCTATACCCATTCACATTATGTTATTTTCCATCACTTGCATAGTACATTAGGGTCAAGATAGAGAATCAAATTGCAAATCCAATCAATTTTCTTAGTTAATTGATCTTCTAGTACTTCTAATCAATCAATTCATGTACAAGTGCTTACGTCAAAAAAATTATGTTTGGGTTTGTGACCCAAATTCGGCTAATTTTTTTTGGGAAAATATTGTTTTCTTTATTTCACGTATTTTTTATTGGGAAAATATCATTTCTTTATTCCACACATTTTGATACTATTTTCATTTTTAAGAATATTGTTAGGTTTTGATATGTCTCCTATATATAGTTCGTTCTTATTTACAAACTGATTTATTATAGACATTAGAATAATTGTGAGAAACACAATTATTATAATTATTTCTCTATTATAGTTGAATAAAATCTCCAATTCCTCTGTCAAATTAAATTCTTCTTTTTGTATTATCTTATTGTTGTGATCAATACTTCATATTCTGTCATATAACCTCATTCTACCCCCCCAACAGTGGCATCAAAGCTTTGATTTTTTGATTTGTTCGAGCTGGTTGTTCTTCATGACAACCGTAGAGTATATGATATTCCCCTTTTGGATCATAGAACTAAATTCTCATTTTGGCAAGTGAATATGCGAGTTGTACTTGTGCATGTAGATCTGAATTATGCATTGTTGGGATTTGATAAGATGCTCTCAACTTGGTCGATGAAAGATTAACAACGTACGGATTGAAAGGCACTTTCATAAATTTATCTTCATATTTTGAATAACATCCTTCAGAACATTTTGAAGGAAAAAACGGTAGCTGCATTGTGGTTGAAGTTGGAGAAATTATGCATGACTAAGAGTTAACTAGCAAATTCCACCAAAAACAGCGTTTGTATTCTCATCAGTGACAAAAAGAGAATCGTTAGAAGGTCACTTGGCTGTTTTTAAGGAGTTTGTCACTCATTTGGAAACTTCAAAGATAATGTATGATAAATAAGATTTGGTCTTACTTCTTTTGTGTTCGTTATCCGCTTCATTTAGAGACACAATTTTTTATAGTCATGATACATTTACCATTTAAGACGCATATGATACTTGTTTTTAAAGGATAAAATGAAACATCGGTTTGATTTGACGCTAGAGATGAAGAAAATTTTGTTGTATCGGTAGTCACAGACGGGTAGATCGAAATATGATTTTAGTAATTAAGTTTTTTTTATCAAATAAAGAAAAAGCACATGAAGAGGGATTGCAATAAGTTGCAAAATAAAGGATTTTTGGCTACAAATCGGGAGAGAAAGCAATCAGAAACTACAGGTAAAGCCAATGTCGCAGAGAACTGCTTTTGTGATGAAAATATGTTGGTTATTTTTTACAGTGAGTCCAAATGTGAAGAGGATTGGATTTTGGACACAGCTTGTGCTTTTCATATGCGTCCAAATCGGTACTTGTTTTCAACATAGGAAACAATTTTGACATGTGTCATGATCATGGGAAACAACGCACCTTGTTGGGTAGCTGGTATTGGTAGAGTCAAACTTAAGTTGGTGGATGGGACAGTTAGAAACTTAATCAGGCTCAACATGTTCCAGATTTGAAGAAAAATCTCATCTTTTTGAGTACTCTTGATTAAAAGGGTACAAATCTTTTGGTGGAAGTGGAGTTTTGAGGGTTTGCAAAGGTGTGCGTGTTGCATTAGGGGGGAGGGATTTACATTTAACTGTCTTACATGGTTGTGCAGAATCCATGAAGAACATCAACAAAGGTTTAATACCGTGGTGGATATTCAGTTTGGTACAGTACCATTGAGATTTGGTTTGGGGTCCATGTTGAAGAATATAACTCAGTCGAGTTAGGAAGATATGGGTAATGCCACTTCGCCGCCTTGCCGCCACCTGCTGTGCCATTGATTCAATTGCTAGAGACAAACCCAATGAAGATAGGTATGATGATGCTGATTTTGTTGCCTATGCTTTAAGCGTATTTGAAAGTGCTGAGTCTAGCAAAGGTACTTCTACAAATACATTTGGTGTTGATTCTGTTTCAGGGTATGTTTCGACCCTTTTTGGTAAATTTCAAATCATTTATAATTTTTGGTTGAACCCGAGGAAATTTTGTTGAGCAGTGCTTAATTCATTTATCCTAGTTGGATATCTTGGAAGATGTGGAGATTTTTCGATTTGTTGGAAAATTTAGTTTAGGTCTTGTTGAAAAGTTCAGTTCATTCTTTGCAGTTGGATTTTTCTCAGGTGGAGATATTTTGGAACTTCGTTCGTTGTAGTGAAATTTGTGTCAACTTGGATTTGTGATCCAGATTTGGTTGGGGTTTTTTTTAGGAAAATATTGTTTTCTTTATTCCACAAGTTTTTTATTGGAAAAATTGACTCCTTTATTCCACGCGTTTTTTATATTATTTCCATCTTTAAAATTATTGTTAGGATTTCATATGTTCTCTATGTTACAACCCATTTCTTTTAGTCAAAGTCAATGGTTGAATTGTCTAAGTCAAAGTCAATTATGGAGTTAAATTGGAATAAGTTATTTTCTTGGGACTTATTTTTAAAGTATTGAAAGAAAAGGATTTTAAATGGATTAAATTGAGAGTTGAGGACTTACTTAATTAACATTGGAGAGTTAAGGGACTTCCTGAAGAAGGTAAAATGGTGGTCAAAGCTTGATTTTGATTTTTCATTCTTGCTATTTTCTTAGAAATCGAGGTATATTATGTTAAATTTCTAAGGTTTAAGTTGTGGTTAAATTTTCAAATTTATGAGATAGAAGATATATTGGAGCTCAAGTTTATTAATTCTCTAGTATCCAGTTATTTCAAGGTAAGAAATTCAGTTTTTTGGGCAAGCCCTAGATTTTTTGATTGGATGCTTGAACTAGTATTATTAGTGGAAATTATAGTGTTGATGAAATACTTCAAAGAAAGCATGATTTTATGGAACAATATCTATATTAAATTGGTGGTGTTGTTGGTTGCTAGTTTCATTGGATGGAAGTGGATAATTGCATTTATTCTTGGATGGAAGGTTATGTTGATGCATGTGGTTATTAATAAATGGATTAGAAAGTATAATTGGTCCCACTTGATTAAAGGAATAATCTGAGACATTTATTCAAATATCGAGAAACTTAGTTGAAGCATTACATCATTTCATATTAGAGGTTTCTTGACTTGATCATGATTGTATTAGTTATCTTGTATGATATTTCAAGTGGTGACGAGGAAATTGGAAAAGTCTACCGACCTTCTTAGACGGTAGCTTGTTTTGAATGAGTGGAAGTTTATTTTTCAGAAATAAATATTTATTGAATTTATATCATATGAGAAAGTTAATTATTTGATATACTTGATTTGACAACATGACTTTCAGAATTAAATGGATTTATAGTCACTCTTTTAAAGTTAAATTCAGTTCATTGAAATCATTTTTCTAGGCATGTTATATTCATATTACATACTTCAGTATATTTAAAGTTATTTTAAAACCACCAGAAAGTACCCCAGGTGATTTTACCCCAATCTGCACTAGTGTGAATGTGTTTCCGCAGTGTATGATCAGTTATGGTGATTTTACCCGATCTGCACTATTGTGAATGTGTTTCCATAGTGTATGACCAGATTATAGCTCCATGCGCATATGACTAGAATTACAGAATTAAAAAATTCAGAATCTCAGAATTTTAGAATAGAATAGCTTTGCCATGTATATCGATATTCATCAATACATGAGTAAGGATATTCAGTGTACCTTTTTGGTGTGATATTTCAGTATTTCTATAGCTTATTGGATTGATGATCATAGAATCCAGAATATTCAGTTTTTAGTATAAAGTTTTTAGCTTATAGCATTGAACAACAAAAAGGTTTTAGATATTTTCGTATATACGAGATTAACTTTATTCATTATACTTTACAGTTATTTATTTAGAAGGAAGAACGAAAGATTTTATGATGCTATCATGTTTCAGTTTTTAAGATTATTATCAGATTTTCGATTTTCTCAAAGTTTCAAAAGAGGAAGAATTTTCAGAAAATGTGTATAAATGGAAAAAAAAAAATTCTTATTTACATACTATCCATTTACTGAGTTAAAATCTCATATGTTTTGTCAACTCTTTTCTTATCAGATAGTAGTTGAGTTGAGCAGCATCCGAGCCTAGTGATCCACCGTGTAGAGCCACATTTTGTCTAATTACGTATGACTATTTTTGTCAAATTTACTCAGTACATACTTTTTTGGGGATACATGCATTTGTTGTCAGAAAGTTAAAGTTGTAATTCATGTATCCATGTCATGGGCTCATTACGTACTGAGTATTTTGAGTACATTTGAGACTTTTATTTGTAAAGTATTTGTAAATGTCGATATTCAAGTATTGTATTGTAAATAGTTTGAGTTGTGAGGGGCTAGCGTGCCCTGTTTTGAATTATATGTACTGGTTTGAGTATATTGATTGTAGTTTTAGGTGGTTTAGTCCGTATTGCAGGGGAAACTCTATAAATTGTTTTATAAAAATGGGTCACAATTAGAACATGTCATAGTAGCCTTGGTGGTGGGTCCAGCGTTTAGCTGGTATCTACCATCGACGCACGACATGTGTCGGTCCATTAGGGTGACTTGGGGCTGGTCGTGTCACTCTATATATAGTTGGCTCTTCTTTAGGAGATAGTTTATTACAGAAGTTAGAATAATTGTGAGAAACATTGTAATTCTTTCTCCATTATAGTTGAATAAAATCTCCAATTCCTTCGCCATATTAAATTTTTGTATTTGTGTTCATCTTGTTCTTGTGATCAATACTTCATATTGTGTTGCATAACCTCTATCTGCGCCCAAAAATTATGAGGAGGCAATTGAATTTAAAGGTAAGTCTCCATATCCATCTAATACTGTTTAAATTATTGAGTTATAAGCTTCTATAACTAAACAGTTCTATTTTCTCTGTATGAACTATAATTTCCATATGAGAATCAACATGTTATGATGTGACAACGTCCTTAGCAAGCCCTGCTCTATGGGAATAGGTTGGGGTCTTCTGGCCAACAAACTTAGATACACTAAGGTCGTATAACTAGAGTAGAATTCAACGCTTGCCACTCAACCTAGGCAAAACGGATGGCGGACAAAATGCAACAAATTCATAACATTACAATAAAATACGTAACATTACATTCGAAAATATTACTTACATAGAAACTATTGCACTTCTAAGTAAAATAAAATGACGTATGCTACCTAAGAATGTAGTACTCTAAAGAAATATAATGGAACAAGTTTCTTTAGCTGAACTTAAAAAATGAACAATGTTTATTGAGATTACATGCTAAAAAGGTGTAACAAATGAACCGATAAAACATGCTTGTTTATCCATACCTATAAAGGACGTATTGAGAGCCACCGGTGTAACATTGCAAGACATTCTTTAGGTTTGTATTCTGGTGCTGTATGACCTGCACCCTGTAAAATAAAATTGTACTTTCATTTATTTTTTCTTCAAATATTCTTTGTGACAACGAGTGTAGTCGAATTTTTCTTGCCTTCACTGTTACGAATGTGAGATTGAATTCATTCTTCTTATACTTCAACGTGTATCTACAAGGTTTAGATTTTATCGAAATTCTGAGAATAATACCATGAAATTTGTTTTATGTATATACATATAGAAAATAAAATGGAAACCAACCCTGCAACTTGGCCATTAACTTGCCAGGGTCTCCAGTCATCATCAACAGTCATATTGAGACTGCGAATCCATTTTAAAGGACCCATATAAGGTAATATCATATCATGATCACCGCTGGAAAAAAAGAAGCATAATCAGAAAACATATATAAATTTACGTATTTGTATAGTTACATTTTTCGTTAGGTGATCTACCATGAAATATAAATCATCAAATATATTTTAGTTGATAGATAAGACTAAACTTAGAACAAATTAAGTCATAATTTCAATTTAGCAAGAAACTTATATGACTTACTTATATATTAGAACATTGTATCCTTTCGTGCTGAAAATTTTATGATAGTGAAGAACACTTTCTTCATTCACTTCATAAGATAAGCTTTGGTTGCATCTCGCCCAATATCCTATTGTTCCCTGGTGATCAAAATACATGATTATCCTTTTTTTTTTGATAAAATATATTATTTTCTTTTTGTTGATAGCTAGCACGTGATAAAGCATGCTGGATCGTTAATATTTTTCTATATAACGCACCTTTCTAATATAAAGAGCTTCTTGGACAGATGGATCATTTGCCCAAACATAAGATGTTGCATAAGTTCGAGTCTGCAGAAAAGAAATATGTTCTTAAAGATGAAAAGAGAAAATAAAATAAAATAAAGTTGCTATAAGCTTCTTTTCTACCAAATGTAGTTTTAAAAAGGTTTTTCTTTATTGACAAAGTAAGTATTAACGTACTTTCTAGAAAAATAATTTTTAAACCAACTTGTATTTAAAATATATATAGAGAAAGAGGATTAATTATATTACGCGACACCACATTCGATCTTGTTCAGATGTTGGGAGGACGAGGTGGTCAACTGAATCGTCTTCCAAAAATGTTTGATCCCATCCAAAATCACCTGGTTTTGGTGCCATGTATGTACATTTTGGTTCCAGTATCTGAGCTTCATCTATTTGGTTTACACACTGCAATATTTGATCAGACCATGAAACTTTTAGTGTTATGACAATGTATAATTAATTGTAAAGGAAATGAAAAACAAAATAAGATAAAATGTTACCTCTTTGATAGGTTGAAGGGCTAAAAGACATTGCAGATTATTTGGATCAGGATTGTCATATTTTCCATCACATCTAACTTTTGCTAACTGAAATTTTGCAAAGTAATTACACGAGAATAATATGCAAAAGTGTTACATTTGATCATCAGAATAGTTAAATAAAAAAGATTACCTCAAAATATTCATCAGATATAAGTGCCATGCGGTGAGCATATGGGATTCTTTCATTATAATCAATGTTGGGATCTGTGAATCCATTGCCAATAATGTATCCCTGTTTTGATTTCAAAAGTACTCTACCATTAACACAAAAGATATTATAGTAATAGAAAAATAAATGAGTCTTTGGGGGCTAAACAATACTTGGAGGGACATTTGTGGATGCAATCCAGCTTCGTTACCTACATTACAATCAGAAGTAATAACTTAATCAAGCTTGATTGGATGACAGGAAGAAATTGAATAAAATCTTGTAAGTGTCTTTTTATCTTAAAAACTACCTAATAATATTTCCATGGCAACCATTGGAACAAGTTTGCCTCCATAGGATTCACCCACAACATATAAACGATTTTTGATGAACATGGGATGATTCAATAACCACTGTTTTATTATCAATATATTGTTAGTTCACTAACAGAGAAAAAAAAAATGGTGGTCAAGTGCATATAGTTAGGAATGTGTGAGGACTACTAAGTTCCACATCGAACTTCATTTCAATTTTCTTGAATTTCAACTTAGGAATTCCACGTGTATAATAAATAATATCGACCTACCTTCCTAAGAAATGTATAGTTATCTTTTGCTGATTTTGTGTCTGAGGAATAGTAACCTTTTGATGTGTTTGAATACGAAAATCCGGTGCCAACAGGCCAATCAATAAATATAATATTGGCAACCTGAAAACCATATAATTATATTGTAAATGTAGAGATCTATTGAAGACATACATACATGATTTATATCATGCATGGAGTAAGAGGTATTTTTACCTTGGTCCATGAATGTGGATTTAGGAGAATAGATGGTAAGCTTCCATCAAAGTTTGCAACATCAAAAGCTAATGGACCTGCACACAAGCACACTAGTTGGTGTGAGAATAATAAAAGTTGTATTATAAATTATAAAAAAAAAGAATAATATTCTTCCTACATCTGTAAATCTTGCTTGTTGTATATGTCAATTTCTAGCGTATTTGGAGAATAATGTGCTAACTGTTGAAAAAATTAATTAATTTAAAGAGTAATTCAATATTTCATGCTAGATCATCAAAAGTGCACCACACATTCACCACACCACCGCACCCCACCAACATCGTAGTTCGCACCACCACCACCATCTTCCAGCCCAATGTTGTACCACCACCTCACGTGTCATACAACCACCTCACATAGATCTAACTATTGCACCACTACTACACAAATCCTCACCAATACAAAGTTGTCACCACCATCACAAAGATGAGATCCAATAGCTTCGATGAGAGAGAGAGAGAGAGAGAGAGAGGGTGTGTGTGTGTGTGTGTGTGTAACGTCCATACCTTTTATTTTTTGACATTTTCATCCATACCTTCCACATTTCATTGTGCAAAAAGTTCTTTTCAATCATTTTTTCAATAAAATGACGATTTTACCTTTATATTCAAATGAAACACAAAAAAATAAAGAAATAAATAAACATAAATAACTAATTGCAATCATAGTCTTAAATTTTTCAAAATATTACAGATAAGTCCTAAATTTTTCACCACCACCACTTTCACAACCCCACTAAGCCGCCACCTATAGATCCACATAACACCACCTTCTGGCCACCAAGCCGCCACCTATAGATCCACTAGTGATGAAGTGGGATCGCAAAACAATGAAATGATTTCATAATAACTTTTGGTTTGTTCATTTTTGACGAATTGCTAGTCTAATTCGATTAGAAATGGGACAATGATCACATCGTTTAGGCCCTCGATTAAGTATTTTTGCCGTTTATGGTAATTTTAATTTTGGTAATATCTCATTCAATAAAATTCGGATTCATATTCCGATTGTTGGAGGATGATCCTGAATCTTAAAAGTTTCTATTTTAGTGGTTATCTCAAGATTTTTCATTTATGGAAAAATATCATTTTTTTATTTTTTTATTATTTATTTTCTAATTTTACTATGGTTTTGACTATTTAAGACATTGTAAGCCCTTAGAGACCACAATTTATTGATTAGAATAAAATTTTCTCGTGAGTTTTCTCATATTTGTGAGGTTGTCATATTTCCTATAATCTTCCGCTACGTCAGTTAGTATCAGAGCCGAAGTTGTTTCTTCACCATGCCGCCAAGAGATGTCTAGAGGCCCATGAAGCCCCGGTAGAGAAGGTACATAGAAGTGATGAAATCGCACAGTTGCGTCAGCAAATGGAGTTACTGCGCCTGTGGTCCAACCGGTTGAGGATTTTGATGACGAGAATCCATTCGCACAACTTGAGCATCCAAATGATTTGCCAATCCGACGGAGAGTGGGTGGTCGGATGAGAACAAGCATTGGGAATCAGGTTTCAATGTTGATATTCTTGAGTTTCATGGTGGATTAAGTCTAGAAGAGTTCTTGGATTGGGTGACTGCAGTAGAAGAGATATTAGAATTTAAGGAGGTTCCTACTGATAATTGCATGCCTCTCATTGCGACGAGATTTCGTGGACGAGCAGAGATGTGGCGGCAGTAGAATAAAGTGACAAGATCCAGGTTAGGAAAACCTAAGTTTTCATCATGGGATAAATTGAAGAAACATATGAAGAAGTAGTTTATGCCCTACAATTATGTTCGGACCATGTACCAGCAACTGCAAAATCTACTTCAAGGCTAAAAAATGGTTAGTGACTATACCACAAAATTTTACATGTTGATTACAAGGAATGAGGTGATGGAGATAAAAGGAGCAATTGGTGTCACGATATGTGGATGGTTTTCGTCCCGAAATACAAGATACCGTAAATATGTTTGATCATATGACAGTTTTTGAGGCACATCAGAGGGCAATACAGATAGAGAAGCAGCAGTCTAGGAGAAATATAATTCATTTCACTGTGGGCAGTTCTACCAATAATCCACAGTAGCAGGTGACACGTCCTAGAAATACTACGCAACCTGACCCTTTTAGAACTAATCATATTCAACAACCAGCAATTTGGATGTGGTATTCATTGTTTTACATGTGGTGGTACAGGCCGTAGACAGTCTGAATGTCCCAAGAATCCACGTAGAGGACTCTTTGTTAATGAGAGATATGAAGATTATGAAGGTCTGTTTGTATTTGACAATGAACATCGAAGAAGCCGCAGAGGAGGAATAGATTGTTGTTGGTGATGTGGGTTAGGCGCTGGTTGTGAGGCGAAGCTTTCAACTCCACTGGAGAATAACACTGACTGGCTGCGTAATAATATCTTTCAGTCGACGTGTATTGTTGGGAGAAAGATCTGTAGATTTTTTATTGATTCTGGTAGTTGCAAGAATATGGTGTCTAAAGAGGTCTTTAAGAAGTTGGGTTTGCAAATCGAGAAGCAAACCGTATAAATTGGCTTGGCTGAAGAGGGGTAATGATGTAGAGGTATCTCAGTGTGCTCGAATTAGTTTCTCCATTAGACCTACCTACAAAGATCAGGTTTTATGTGATATGGTAGAGATGGATGCATGCCACTTGCTATTAGGAAGACTATGGCAGTTTAACCGTCATTCACTCCATAATAACACGTACAGCTTTCTATTTGTGGAAAAGAAGACTGTGTTACTACCGGATAAAGGTTTAGTAAAAACAATTGGGGGCAACACTAATTTATTGACCAGAGCGAAGTTTGAAATAGAGCTGGATGAGTCTGGAGTAGTGTATGTGCTGATGGAAAAATTAGTTGACAGGGAGTACAAGCTCCCTTATAGGGTTCAGCCATTGTTAAAAGAGTTTCATGATGTCTTCTCAGAAGAGCTTCTAGACGGATTGCCACCACTGTGGGATATTCAGCATTAGATTAACTTGGTGCCTAATGCTTCTTTGCCTAACTGGTTGTATTACAGGATGAGCCCAACTGAACATGAGGAGTTGCGCAGACAAGTGGAGGAGCTTCTGGCAAAGGGGCACGTTAGAGAGAGTCTTAGCCATTGTGCTGTTTCTGATTTCCTTACGCCGAAGAAGGATAGGACGTAGAGCATGTTCGTGGATAGTAGGGCTATCAATAAGATTATGGTACGTTACCGTTTTTCTATTCCTCGCCAGCTTACTAGTGCTTGCATGTTCAGCAACCTTGATTTGAAGAGTGTGTACTATTAGATTTGAATCAGACCTGGGGATGAGTGGAAGACAGCATTTAAGAAGAGTGAAGGGTTGTACGAGTGGTTAGTCATGCCTTTCGGCCTTTCAAATATACCTAGTACATTTATGCGGGTCATGACTTAGGCTCTTGGTCCATTCATTGATAAATTTGTCGTCGTCTACTTTGATGATATTTTGATTTACAGTGCTTACAATGATGATCATGTCCAGCACCTTCAAGAAATTCTTTCAATTCTTCGTAGGGATCACTTTTATGCTGTAGTGAAGAAGAGTTCATTCTTGACTGACCGTGTGATATTCCTGGGTTATATGGTGTCGAATGAGAGGTTAGCAGTAGACACATCAAAAGTAGAGGCAATAAGCCAGTGGCCACAACTTAAGACTGTTACAGAAGTGCATAGCTTCCATGACCTTGCTTCATTTTACCTAGGTTTATACCACATTTAAGCACTATCATAGCACCAATTACAGATTGCATGAAGGATGGCAAGTTTCAGTGGACTCTCGAGGTAGAGACATCCCTTTATGATGCCTCGAAGGTGGGTATTGGTAGAGTGTTGAGTCAAAACAACCACCCCATTGCATATTTTAGTGAGAAGCTTTCTGGCCTGAAGTCTCGGCACAACATGTATGATGTGGAGTTCTATACAATAGTCCAGGCAGTTTGACATTAGCGTCACTACCTGTTCCAAAAGGAGTTCATACACTGATCATGATGCCATCAAGGACCTTGGTACTCAGGATAAGGTATCTACTCGACATGCCTCTTGGATTGCTTACGTGTAGCAGTTTACTTTCATGATTAAGTACAAAACAGTTATCTTGAACAAGGTGGCAGATGCATTGAGTAGGTACCAAACTCTCATGATAAAAATGCAAGTGGAGGTTCCAGGTTTTGATGGTCTTTGTGACTTATATGCTACTGATCCATATTTCTCCCATGTTATTCGGAAGTTGCAGGAAGGTGTACAGTCGAAGTTTGCATGGATTGATGGTTTTCTTTTTCGTGGCAAGCAGTTATGTATCCTAGAAGGCAGTTTGAAGTTGAAAATTGTTCAAGAATTGCACAATGAAGGCCATGTGGGTCGTGATAGAACATTGCAACTTGTTGATGCTTCTTACGTTTGGTCATCATTGCGCAAGGATGTTAGTAGATTTGTGGAGTGTTGTCGGACTTGTCAATTAGCTAAAGGTAAGGTGACAAATGCTAGCTTGTATATATCCCTGCCTATCCCTACCCAGCATTGGACATACGTTAATATGGATTTCGTTGTGGGGCTTTCTAGGACTCAGCGTGGATTTGACTCTATCTTTGAAGTGGTTGATCGGTTCTCCAAGATGGTTCACTTCATCCCCTGCAAGAAAACTATAGATGTTGTCAATGTGGCTTTATTATACTGAGGTCTATCGTCTGCATGGACTGCCCACGTCTATTGTGTCTGATCGGGATATTCGCTTCCTCAGCCACTTCTGGCGCAGTTTGTGGCATTTGGTCAATACACAGTTGGATTACAGTAGTGCATATCACCCGCAGACAGATGGACAGACAAAGTTGTTAACCGTTCCCTGGGTGATTTACTACGTTGTTTAGTTGGTGATCACATCAAGTCTTGGGATCAAAAGTTGTGTCAGGCTAAATTTGCTCATAACCATGCTGTTAACCGGAGTACATGTTTTAGTCCATTTTAGGTGGTGCATGGTCTTGTTCCTCGTGGTCCCTTTGACTAGGTCCCAGTTTCTACTACAGTTAAAATTCATGTTAAGGCCACGGACTTCATTCAACAATTGCAGCAGGTTTACTCACAGGCTCATGATTAGTTACATGCTGTTGTTACTAAGTATAAGCATGATGCAGATCTTAAACGCCGACATGTTGAATTTGAGGTAGGTGACTTTGTTTGGGCGGTGTTAACAAAAGATTGTGTTCCTACTCATGAATACAACAAGCTTACTGGAAAAAAGGTTGATCTATTGGTGGTCCTCGAGAAGATTAATCCAAATGCTTATCGTTTGAAGTTTCCAAGTCATATTCGTACATTTAATGTGTTTAATGTCAAGCATATGGTGCCATTTCGTGGTGATACTTCTGATGATGATGCTGATGGTTTTTCCCCTTCCAATTGGAGGGCGAATTTTTCTCATCTTGGCAAGAATGATGAAGTGTGTAAGGAGTTAGAGTTCATGATGAAGTAGGATCGCAAAGCAATGAAATGATTTCATGTTAACTGTTGGTTTGTTCATTTTTGACGAATTGCTAGTCTAATTCGATTGAAAACGAGTCAATGATCACAACTCATGGTATTTGACCATGATGTACGTCGAATTTCGGGCAGATTCCATTGTTTAAGCCCTCGATTAAGCGTTTGTACCGTTTATGATAATTTTTATTTTGGTAATATCTCATTTAATAAAATTCGGATTTGTATTTCGTTTATTGGAGGATGATCCTGAATTTTAGGAGTTTCTATTTTAGTGGTTATCTCGAATTTCTCCATTTATGAAAAAGTATCATTTTTTATTTTATTATTATGTATTTTCGAATTTTACTAGGGTTTTGACTATTTAAGACATTGTAAGCCCTTAGAAGCTACAGTTTATTGATTGGAATAAAATTTTCTCGTGAGTTTTCTCATATTTGTAAGGTTGTCATCTTTTCTATAATATTCCGCTACGTCAACTAGCCTCACTTCACTCTCCTCAACATCCTTTTCCACAGTATTGGTCACAAAATATGTCGAAAACAAAGACATTTGCAGTATAAAATACCAAATTGCCGTATACAACCCTTCATGGCAAACCCACTTTCGGCGCTACCCATGGTCACACACTACTACTAACAGTTACCCCTCACCTTAACAAATCTATACATGGCCTCACATCAATCAAACATGCCTCGAATCATTCTACTGTAATCTAGACATTCGACAGTGGCGAAATCCGTTTTGCCAAACTCTTCTCTTTCAATTCATGTATCACAAACCACTAAATCCCTAAATTAGTATCAATCGAACCATCGACAAACCTAAACGAAAATGTATATGAATCTAATTGAACAAATTAACCCCCAACTGTTTCAATTTCTAGTCCAAAACTCTCCACGAGCGCGATGCATGGAGAGAGTCGTCTGACCAAAATTGGTGAGTCCTAAGTGCTCCAATCTTCAAATTCGTGTGGAGGAGGACAATGGTGGTGGAGTCTGGTGGGTGTGGTGGCCAAAAGGTGGTTCTATGTGGATCTATAGGTGGCAGCTTGATAGATTGTGAAAGTGGTGATGGGAAGAATTTATGATTTATTTGTAATTTTTTAAAAACTTAAGGACTATAGTTGCAGTTGGTTATTTGTCTTTTTCTTTTTGTTTTATTTTAATAAGAGTATAAAATCGTCTTTTATGAAAAATGGATAAAAATGACATTTTGCTCAATAAAACGTGGAAGGTATGAGTGAAAATGTCAAAAATTGAAAGGTGATGACATATTGCACAATGATGGAAAGGTATGTCATAGAAAGGTATGGGTATTTTGTGCTATTTACCCTATGTTTGTATATAGAAATAGATTGTAGAGAGAGAATGACACTATTTTTCAAAATTGAGAGAGAGACTTACTTTTCCAAAATATATAGAGCTTTTAATGAGATTGAGTTATTGGGATCCATGTGCACAAATGTATAAAATATATATAAATGTGGTTGGGCGTGGTCGGAGTGGGGTGTATATATGTTTTTAAATTATAAAAATACCTATAACTTAATTTTTTTTAAAAAAAAAAATAACTATAACCTGATTTTTTAAGTTGAAAATTGAAATGTAGTGTTCATGGTAATTTTCTCAATCTAGGTTTTAGGCTATATAATTTTTTGTTGCTTTAATTAAATTGTGAATGAATGTCGTTTATACAACATGCCATCTCCCATACATACCGTTCTGGGTACTATAATGCCATGCATGATAGATGGTATTTATTTCTTTCCTAAAATGTTTTGTTGATAGTAGATAAATAATATTATTAGCAGTTAGACTGTTCAAATTAAAATTGGTTAATAGTGAATTAATAAAATCCAAATATTACAAAAATATTGAGTGAGGGTACAGTGTTTGAGTGAACCTACTAACCTATTAGTTCAGTGGTAAGATTATGTCTATTCTTTGTGCTAATATTTTATTAGCCTCTCTACATGAGGGTTGCACCGTTTCGATTACTTGATTGAGCCCAATTCAACAATGGACTATTATGTACCAATTTTTTGATTGCCCTACATGTAACATTGTTAATTGGGAGCTTAAGAAATTATTAATATAAGGGTTATATACTTAAAAAAGGCATAATGGGGACTTTCTATAGAATATCTAAATGATATCATTGATGAGCAAGACTAAATTAGTATTGCATGAGATACTAAGATATGTTAGATTCATTGTATATTCCGGCCTAGCTATAAATCACATTTTCTCCTAGTGTTACGTTTAAGATTTTTGGGACTTTAGATAATCACCATATTATATTAGTGCTGGGTCTACTTTCATGTTTGTTCATGTATAATATATGAAATTATTCATCAAATATGTAACTCATTTTAATACTACTATTTTATTTAAAAAAGAAAAAAAATTGAACAATACACTGTCAGATATCGGGTTAATACCCTAAATAGTCACTGAACTTTGTCAAAAGTTTCCTAGATAGTCACTAAACTTCAAAATTTCCTTAAATAGTCACTGAACTTCGCAAAAAGTTCCTAGGGGGTCACTGAACTTCAAAATTTCCCTAACTGGACTTGTGTGAACTTCAGAACCGAATTGGACTTGTGTGAATTTGAGTTCTCGAATAAAACAAGAGAAAGTTCAAGGATTTGGAGATGAATTTAAGATGAATTAAAAGCCTTACAGGGTTTTATAACACGCTATAGAGGTAATTCCTAAATACACATATTCTTTATCTTTCAATTAAATTATTATATTCTAGTTAGTATTCAAAATAATCAAATCATACATGTGAGATGTCTTGATATCATATCAAATTAAATTTTGTGATATTTCCATCCCGTCCCCCAACACTTGGCTACACCTTCTTTTGAAAATTTATACTTGAGGAGCTTAATATGCAAAAGAAAATAATTAAGGATTAGGTGCTCCAAGACAAAAGTTACTGTTATGGACCTATTTAAGAAGATGTTTGGCTAAGCATAGAAAAAGTAAATAAACAGTTGCTCCTAGTGTATATATTGACACACAAAATCTTATATATTTGTAGAGAGTGATTACCAACTTCATAGACGAGAGTTGACAAACCAGAGCAACCGGGCCCACCAGTGATCCAAAACAGAAGAGGGTCTGTTTTAGGATTATTTTCAGACTCAACGAAATAGTAGAATAACTGCGTCTCATCATTTTCTCCCACACCAACATATCTAGTCAATCATTCAAACAAAAATTCTAAAAATAATAACAAAGAAAATTCAGTTTCTTGAATTTACTTCATGTTTGATAATCGGATTGTAAATAGTATTATCTACTACTGAAATAAAGAATGAAAGAACTGACCCTGTTTCGAGTTTTATGGGCAGAGTACCCGAATAACCTGGAAGAGTCTTGATGATGGACTGTGATGTTCCATTGTAGAAGAGTAGCAGAAGAACAAGTGCAGGCAACGTTATCCAATTCATTATAATCACAGCCATAAATTAATTCAACTGAGGAAAAACGTAGTTTAATCTGTTTTCTAAATATAATTTTATAAGGACGGGGATTTGAAATTGATGGCAGAGTTGTTGAAGAACGTGGAGAAGTTGGCTTCCTCTTCTGACTGAATTGGATGTACAGGTGGAACACATTGGAGTAGCACATTCTTGAAAAAATTGCATTCTTACCGTACTCATTTTCAACCACATATTTATCAATAAAATAATATTAAGTAAATCCAAAATTTTTCCTTATTTTTTAATCACATATTTTCCTTTCTATCACTTGAAAAAATGCATTCTTTTCCCCCACAATGTGCATCAATCATGCGTTCTTACAATAAAATGTTCTTCACATAAGCCTAAAATTTTTCATACTTCTTAACAATGTTTTAAATAATGATTTTTAGGAGAATGCATGTTTAAAAAGTAGAGAAAAGTTGAGATTACGCACAAAATATTTTATCGTATGAATATGTAAAAAAAAAAAAAAAAAAATTCAAATAATAGTTGTCAAAACTTTACTCTTACTGTAAAGTTATATTATCACCAAAAGTCAAAACGTTACTATTGGCACTCTTACCTCTTACACTTCAAGTTGTAGGTGCAGGTGTAAGTTAACAACCAAGGGGTTGTTCTTTTCTTGTTTTGGTTTTTGGTTTTTCGTTTTGAATTCATTTTTGATTTTGTGTTTTGAGTCTCTATTTTGAGATTGTTGAAAATGTATTCTTTTGTCATTTTGAAAAATTATTTTCAAAAATAAAAAATTGAAAAACTTGTTCTCTTCCTCCCCCCCTCCTCCTCCTCCTCCTCCTCCTCCTCCTCTCCATCGTCACTCTCTCTTTCTGTCGTCTCCCTCGCAAGGCCACCGAAACCAAGCTGTCGCGACAGGTCCCTGCGATCTCCGGCTTCTTCGTCATTTTTTTATGCGGTGGTTGGAAGCGGCGTCGTCGGCTTCTTCTGTTTCTATGGTTGTGGCGGTGATTTTGGGTCGTGACGTCACCAGCTTCTTCTGTTGTTGTGGCTGTGGCGGAGGCGGTGGTTTTAGGTCGCGATGTCACCGACTTCTTCTGCTGTTCTTCTTCTGTCGTGGTTGGGTCGCGACGTCGTTGACTTCTTCTATTGTTGTGGTTGTGAAGGTGACGATGGTTTTTGGTTGCGACATTGCTGGAGTTGGTTTTGGCGGTTTTTCGACGGCGACGGTAACAGTGTGGTACAGGCGGCGATAGCGATGATTTTTATCAGTGGTGTAACTGAAAACAGCCAAAATGCCTTTTGAAAATTTTGGCTTAGTTTTAACTGAAAACACCCAAAACGATATTTTTTACGTTTTTGATTTTCTTCGTAAATTTTAAACTCGTTTTTGGAAATTCGTTTTTGAAAATAGGTAAGTAAACGCGTTTTCACTATTTTGGAAAATCGAAAACAGAAAATTGGATGAAAACGATAAAGAGAACAACCCCTAAATTTTTGATACAGCTCCAACATATAAATAAGCTTAGATTGTGTGGAGAAATTGTTGTGCAAAATATTTTGGTAACGATTAAAACATAGATTGTAATCTAAGTCAAAGTCAACAATTAATTTTAATCGCATACTTTATGGTTCTCGCAATTTTTCAATTACACATTTCATCAACTTTTATCCAAATTTACTAAAATTCTGATTTTAATCCCCACCAAACACGGGGTTAAGTTAATACATGGAATTTTTGTAAAACTTTTAAGATTTTTATTTAGAAAATTTTATAGATAAAATAATTTAGCTTGTTAAAATATAAGAGAAATCTTCGATCCGGACTCAGAAAAAACCAATCAAATGAACACCAATCGACAAACTCAATCCACAACATTAGCACCTTTGCTTGTCACAAAACTAACACTATTAAATAGATTATGGTGGTGGTATTTCAGGTTCTTTAATTCGGTTGCGTCTCAAACTCTTCAATCTATTGAACACACACACTCACTCTGTTTGAGGAGGATGGATATATGCATTAGTTTAGGTGTCATTATGGGTCTAGTCACTCCTCTTCAATGGGCCAAGACTCAACAAATGGGCTAAAACAAAAAACCAAACTAACCACAGTATGGACCAACTATCCAAAGGCTGAATGGGCTACCATATATCACCCCTAAATCCAACTCGAACCTAGGCCCTTCAAAGGTGTATTAATTGTTTTCAAGTCTAGCCGTCATTTTGATGTTGATAAATTATCTGACACATGTTTTAAATAACTGCTTGAATTTATTGGGTATCAAAACCCAACACAGCTCAAAGATGACAAAATTATGGAATTATACATAACTCCTCTAAGATTTTAAATCAGGCGATTCATTGAAATCATAATAAATATTGCCAATGGAACTAGTTGAAGTTCTCATTATATTGTAAAGAACCGTAGACGGAAGTCACAGAACAGATTGAAGTAGCACTGTATTATATTCAAGACAAGGTTTGATTTACAACTAATAAAGTTAGTTCTATTTTGTTGGTTCCTTTCCTCAAATTAATAACTTTTGATATGAATAATGTCTTAAAAGACATCATTTAAAAACTAATAATGTCTTAATATGAATAATTAGTGGATTGTTGACCACTAATAAGCGTGTGAGTTAAAGTATCATCACACTATAACTTTAAATTGAATCATATTAAATCATTACCTAACTCTTTCGCAGTTATAACCCAAGATTGTTGATAGTGAAGAAAAGTTATGTATCAAATTCCCCGTTGCCTTATACTTTGAAGCGTTTCTTCTGTAAGGAGAATCCGTTGTATTTTGGAAGATAATTGCCAAGACTTCGTTAGTATCATTGCAGGCAAATTTGTCTTAAAACAAATTGTTAAACACTTGCCTCGGGCTTTGCATTCCTCATACCTTGCATAAAATTTATGCAACTTTTGTTCTTTTCCAAGTTTACTTCATTATTTGGTTGTTAAGTTTCAATTTTGATTTGTAAAACACACATTCACATACCCCCAACAAGTTTAAGACTAATTTTATTATCGTTTTACTTGTTATAAATTGATTCTTTTCATCTCTTGGAATAAGCAAAATGTTCATGTTCCTTTCTTGTTTTAATTGTAATAAACTTCTATTTTCGTAAAAGAAACAGATATCGTTGGGACTACTTTGAGTCAAACAATAAATGGAACAACTAATGTGATTCCGCCGATGGGTATACTACTGTAAACTACTGCAATTCCACATGGAGAAAAACTAGAGAAATTAAATCGTGTGGATTTCAAGAGATGGCAACAAAATATGTTCTAGTTCACTATCTTGAATTTAAAAAGGTTCCTAACCGAAGATGCTCTGGTCGTCTAAGAAGGAAAGAATAATCGCGAGTCAATTTATCACTTTTAATGCTTGGAAGCACTTGGACTTCCTATGCGAGAACTATATTCTAAACAGATTGGATGACACATTATATGGTGTGTATCGCTAAAATCTGCAAAAAAATAAAAATAAAATAAAATAAAATAATCGGATTCTTTGGAGAAAAGGAATAAAATGAAAGACATTAGCACGAAGAAATTCATCATCGAAAAGTTCCTTGATTATAAGACAATAGGCTCCAAAGTTGTCATCAATTAGTGTGTTAGGTTTTAGTTGATTTTGTAATTGGTCAATTCTGTGAACAAATGGACGTAAATTGATAGAATATGATAGTTTGAGGAGTAATATGCAAATTGCTTAAAAGTTAGTTATTAGGTATAAGGTTTCGAGTTTGGAACAAGGAGAAAAATAGTGCGGATTTTCAATGGACTGTCGTCAAGGGTTGACTTGAGCTACAAAAGCAAAAACATTACCGCTAGACCGTCGCCCATTCTTCGCTCAAACGACACACTGTCGTTGGCACTTCGCTAGAGCGACAGCTTTATACGAAAATATTTTATTTCTCGTTCTAAAGTCTTTTTTCCTGGCCCATATGTTTTCTACCCTATCTATAGATATCCTAAAGCTACAGAACGAGAATTCTAAGGTCGAACAATAAGTAAACATTGTACTGTCAATTTTCTTTCATCTTTGAAGCTTTCAACCTTCATGTTTCTTTGAGATTCGTTCTTGGTAGTCAGAAAAATATAAGTTTCAATATCCAAATACCAAAAACCAAACTTCCTACATATTTGTCAGAGGTACTGAAGATCGAGTAAGAGACTGAAGTTCCAATCTGTGAAGAACGGATTGTTCTTCATGATCTACGGGAGATAGGCGATTCTACCAAGTTAGGGGCTAGTGCAAGATAGCGAAGTTCTAGGAGAGCGTTGATTATTACAGCTAGAATTGATGTAGGGGAGCATAGAATTCAGAAGAGCTATTAGAATTGCAGTAAGAAGATCAGATAGTTCGTGTTGTCATCTAGTTTAGTAGACTGTAAGTACAGAATCATTTATAGTGGATTGACTGGCAAAGTGCCCGAAGTTTTTTCTAGTTAGGTTTCTCCGTAAACAATTATTGTGTTCGTTACTATTTTATTATTTATTATTTATGATATGCAAACTGTGATGATTCAACATAGGATAATTTGACTTGCATGTTTAATCATCTAGTAAGAATTAAAAGTGACTTGTTGCTTTTTAATTCGTTATTGTTTTTAATTCCGCATTAAATACCTATTCACCTCCTCTAGGTATTGTTAGGGTCAAACTTGCATTTTTTCAAAGTGCAAGACCTATAGTTCTTTTACATGACGTACCTGCTAAGAATTTGAAATTGAGTGAATCATTCCAAGTTACTGCTATCATTGAGAAACTCCCTCATTCGTAGAGAAATTTCAAAAAATATCTCAAGCACAAGTGCAAGAAAATAAACTTGGTGGAACTCATTGTCCGACTAAGAATTGAAGAAGATAACAACAAGAGAAAGTTTGTTGTTTAATTTGGGCAAGCCAAAGCCAACTTGATGGATTCCAGTTCAAGGATCGATAAAAAGCTAAAAAAGAAACAATATCAAGAATGCTAAAAAACTGAAGGCGACTGTTATAACTGTAGGAAATCGGGGCAACATTCAAGTGATTATCGTAGGCCTAAGAATAATGCACACGCAAATGTGATCGAAGGAAACCCATTATTTGATGGTATGCAGGAAATTAACTTATCAATAGTTGTTTCTAAATGAAACACTATTGGAATCCAAGGGAATGATAGGTTGATACTGGTGCAACTCGCCACCATTATTCTTCAACTATGAAGAATTCCATGGAGAACAACTCTTCATGAAACATTCTACAAGTTCCAAGACTGAAGGACAAAGGAAGGTGACATTGAAGATGACTTTCGGCAAAGAGCTCATCCCCAACAATGTCCTACATGTACCGACGATTTTAAATTAGTTTTTGCATATAAAGTCTTGTATTCACTAAGAATGAGTTGTATGTTGGAAAATGATACTTTTGCTATGAAATATTCAAAATGAACGATCTTACTATTGTATCATAACCAAGTGTAATGAAAAAAAAAGGTTTGAACTTTGCGTATATGATTAAATTGTCTTGCTTGTAGCATAGTCGATTAGGATGTGCAAAAATTTAAATATGTACATAAACTTATGAATTTAAGTTCGATACCAAAGCTGAAATTTAATTCTAATCATAAATATGAAATTTGTGTTGAGGCAAAATTGACCAAAACACCATTTTATTCTATTAAAAAAAACTCTACAACTTTAGAATCAACGATATCTGTAACTTGAAGTTTGTGTAAACTAAAGGTGGGAATTAATATTTTATTACTTTTATTGATGACTGTACAAAATATTATTATATCTAACTACTAAGAAGTAAAGATGAAGACTAAGATGTTTTCAAACATTATAAGACGGAAGTTGAGAATCAAGTTAGTAAACAAATAAAGAATATTTGAAGTGATAGAGTAGGAGGATACATGGCACCATTTGAATAATTTTGTTTCGAACATTGCATTATTCATCAAACAATGACACTTTACTCACCTCAAACAAATGGTGTTGCTAAACGTAAAAACGAACTCTTAAGGAAATGATGAATGCAAAATTGATAAGTTCAGATCTACCTCAAAATATGTAAGGGAAAGCTATACTTTTAGCAAATAATATTCTGAACAAGATACCTCAAAATAAATTGGATGAAACTCCATGTGAATTATGAAAAGATCATCAAACTTCTTATAAGTACTTGAAAGTTAAAATTTCATCAATCTTAATATTCTTAAAAAGATACCTCAAAAGAAAACATATGAAACTGCAAATGGTACTATAAATAATAAAGAACTAAGGCATAGTAAAAGGGCTACAACATCAAATTGATATGATCTTGCTTTTCCAACATATATGGTAGACCCCACTACGAAATAAGTTTCCAGGGTATAAACGAAGTTTCAAAAAAAAAAATTGAAACTAGATGGATCCATTAACAAATACAATGCTAGTTTGGTTGCAAAAGACTATAGACAAAAAGAATGACCTAACTTCTTTGATACTCACCTATGACAATAATCACTTCGATAAGGGTTTTAATTTCAATTGTTGCATTGTTTAACTGAAAGACTCATCAAATGGATGTAAAAGCGAAATGTTTGAATGATAAGTTAGAAGAAGAAATATACATGAAGCAACTTGAAGGATTTATTACTCTTAACCAATAACGAAAAGTTTGCTAACTCGTTAAATCCCTATATAGGTTGAAGTAAGATCCAAAGCAATGACATGAAAAATTTGACAAAACTATGTTGTCAAATGAATTCAAAATTAACGAGTGCGACAAATGTGTATTCATAAAACATACACCCAAAGCCTATATAGTTATATGTCTATATGTGGATAACATGTTAATTATGGGTAATAGTCATGTTATCATCATGAATACTAAGAAAATGTCCACAAAATATTTCGACATAAAGGATATGAGTGTGGTAGATGTAATATAAGGGATTAAGATCTATATGACATATAATTGAATTATTCTTTCCTAATCTCATTATGTTGAGAGTGCACTTAAAATATTTAATATATATATGAGGAAAGTTCAATGAAAATGCCTATTGATTTAAGTCTAAACATAGTAAGAAACAATAGGGGTGAACAAATATCTCAACTAAAGTATTCATGGGTTACAGACAGTCTAATGTATATTACGAACTACACTCGATTGGATATAGCATATGATGCGAATAAAGTTAGTAGATTCATGAGTAAGCCAAGCAATTGGAAGGCGTTGAAAAAGGTTCTTAGATATTTAAGATGGTGTTCAACTTTGGATTACACTTCATAAATTATTTTGCCATATTGGAAAGATATTGTGATGCGAATTGGATATCTGATACAATGGATTCCAATTCTACTAATGGTTATGTGTTCACCATTGGTGGCACTACTATGTATTGGAAGTCCACTAAACAAATTTGTATAGTTCGATAAACATGAAATCAGAATTTATAGCTTTAAAGAAAGTTGTTGAAGAAGCAGAATGACTTCATAACTTTTTGGAGGACATTCCATGTTGGCCTAAGCTTGTATCATTACAGGTATACTAACTTACCATTTTACGTGCTATTTTGTCCCTTCCAATTGACGATTGACTATCACAATGTACATCGCAAACACAATACCATTAAGAAATTGATCTAAAATGGTATAATTTTCCATTGATTTTGTTAAATCAGAAGAAAATAATGCGGATCAGCTTACGAAAGGCTTACCAAGAGATCAAACATATTGCCTATCGAATGGAATGAGATTAAAGCCGACTACGTAAGAGTCTTTGTAATGGTATCCCAACCTATTGACCGAAGATCTTAAGATTTTGGTTTAATGGGGGAACAACTAACTTATGAACATTCCATGAAGTAATTAGGAAATAATTCTTATGATAATCAAAGTGCTTTATGCGTAATGTTAAATTTTAAGATATGCTTTTAATGATTTGAGATTACGAGGTTCGACCTAAATTACACCTAGAGGGAAGGTGAATAGGTGATTATGCAGAATAAAAAAAAAACTAATAATTAAATAGCAATAAGTCACTTTTAATTATCTCTAGATGGTTAATCAATCAATTCAATTTCCTTATGTTGAATTGCCCCAATTATTTGAAAATGGTAAATAACAAATAGAATGATCACGGAGAAATCCTAACTGGGTAAAAACTTTGGGCGCTTTTCCAGTAAAACATCCACTATAAACGAATTTAAACTTATAGTCCGTTAGACACTATAACAACTAGTACTTTTTGACCTCCTAACTACAAATCTCACAACCCTCATAAGTAATTTTTAAAACTCTCAACTGTAATTTTTAAAAGCCTCCTGGATTGCGTGCTCTAGCACCAACTCCCGACTTTCTAAATTCGTCTATCTCCTGTGGGTCTACGAAGAAAATCGCAATCTCCAACAACAACTGGAACTCCAGTGGTATTTCCTTGATTTTTAGAACTGTGAGTGATGTTTAGGAAGTAAGCAATTTGGTATTTGGATTAAGTGGGTTTGACGTTTTCACCGCCAAGAACAAATCGAACAATAACGGTTAAAAGTTATGGATGAATTTGATAAAGAATATATGAAGCAGAATGTGTTCTCTCAATGCTTTGGAAAAAATCGTTCAGAGGCGTGCATGTATTTATACTATAAGTTTAGGGTTGAATGGACCAGATAAAATGTGAATTAAAATTTTTCTGATGACACTATCGCTCGAGCAAGATCTTAAAGACATGCGAGCGAGATAGGACATGGTAACAGGCGAGCGACGATGTTTTTGTTTCTATCGCTTAGGTGAAGTCAGGGCAACATTTTAGTAAAATTGCGGCACCATTTTTTCCTTCTTTCCATCCTCGAACCCTAGACCTAATACAACTCAACTTATAATATTTACAATTTACTCCTTGACTTTTACATCATATTAAATCTAGTCTTTTTTGTTCACAGACTTGCCATTATATTAAAAACCTAACAAGCTCTCCCTTTGGCATTATGTGATAAAATTACAAATCTAAAGTTAAGATAGTATAAGTACAGAACAAAAACAAAACATATTCCTAACACCAACTGTTTTGCCTGAAATGTACTTTTCCTTTGTCCAATCTGTTTCCTAAAACAGATAACTCAAATACCAAATGTAAAAGCACGTGAAACAGTAATATGGATAAACACAATTCAAACAGTTAATCTTAAGTCATACCGGATAAAATAAAATGCAAATATCAGTGTAAACTAACATACCAAAAAAATTGATATCACTAAACATCAAAACTTAATCTAGCTAAAACAAAAATATCACTTACCTCCGAATCAAAAATTTTAAGTACATCAAAATGTTAATTTCAAAATAAGAAATAATAATATTCGATCAACCACCTAACCACTACTCTTCCTTTTAGTCACAAATGATAAATGACAAAAGATAACCTAACAACTATGTAGCACCATCAGCCTCATCAAAAGTTGCACCGTCATCCCAATGTCGATGAATCCAATGCAAACCCCGCTTAAGATAGTCGACTACCCCGCATAGGGCACCTAACTATGTAGTATGGGAATCAATAATGGCTCTCAACTAAGTAATCTTTGTCATCATCTGAGCCTGCTGCTTGATCAGTACAGACATATGCCCCCATCAATGCAATCGATGGATCTATGGGAGTAGAGGCATGTGAAGGAAAAATATCAATAAGATGAGGAGTAGAAGTAGACGTAGAAGGAATTCAGAAGGTGGTGGAGTAGAAATATCAGCGTGGATGTCTGAGGGATCAAAGAAATGAGGTCATCAATAGGATCAGTCGACACAATCGAATCAACTGGCTCAGAAAAAGCATGAAACCTACTTTGAGGAACAGTAGTATGGCCAACTGGTCAGAAAACCCTTCTTGGAACCCCTTCTAGGAAACTAACCCCAAGAGCGATCATAAGGAGATAAATCAAACAGGCATAAAGAAGCCCTAACAAGGTCCCTGTGACTCGAAAATTGCATAAAATCTGATGGCAAATGAATGATGGTAGATCAACAGAGTCGCCATGTAATAAGACGTAAAAAAATCTAGCTTTCTCCATAGGCAATGAAGAAGTATGTGATATATGCCACATATTTGTGCACACAATGCGTAAGGAAATTTGGCGATCAACATGAAGAGATCCAGTCCAGATCGTAATAGGACCCCTTCTAAAGAACTGTTAAACATAGTCTAGTGGATAAGTGAGTCCGTCGGGAGGGTGTCAATAGATAAATAAGGAAATAAAAGGTGAACGATCCGAAGAATATGAACTAAACTAGAAATAACATCAGGAGTGATCTTAATCGTCTTACCCCTAATACATACCCTAAAAGTCTATTCGCTAACGTCGTGAATGTTAGCATAAAACTCCTGAATGAGTAGACTATTAGGAGGTTAAATCAACAAATAAAGGTTTCCAACCCTCAGAAGTGAAAATGGCAGCGAGATCAGATGAAATATTAGATAAGATAACCTCTCGCTCCACTATACAGGATGTAATGAAAACTAAGTCTCGAGTACCTGAAGAACAGTCGACTATAGGATGTGGACGCACTAGATATCTGTGCAGTTGTTCGTGCTCTCTTAGGTGGCATCTGAAAAGTATACCTGACACATATGTTAAATAATACAACAATGATACTATCAAATGAAATGTAATAATGCACGTTAAACGAAAATCAAAACGACGCTAACTCGACAAAAACCAGACAAACAAATCATTTACACACAAACTAATGCAAAACAACACTAAAGAACTAACTACAAATGAAACTGTGCAATGTATGGATGAAGATGACGTGGCACAATAACACTGTGACACAATGCCTAGATGTCGTGATGCGATGCTTGGACATCGTAACGTGATGCCTTGACATTTGTCGTGAGTCGTGTCGTGGTGATGTGATGTCACGATGGGATTTCAACACGAAAATCAATATAACCTTCACCAAAATGACCCTCCGACAACAACAATATGTTCAAGAGGTGGAATGTGCAATGTCCATGAAAGAAGAAACAAAAATGCAACAAGACATGGTATTGATGAGATGTGTCGAACACTTGGCGTACAACAAGAATGCCCAAGCTACAAACCGAGGGAAAAACCACCATACATAACACCCAAGCAATATGTGAAGAATTGATGAAATGTAGGAAAATCAACCAAATATTGGATGCTACAAGTTCAATTCAAGATTGAATGCAAGAATTTCACAAGTATTGCATTATTCATAATAAAAATTCTCATGTACTCAAATCAAGTTCAAATAGAGTAAAGTGTAAAAGTGACTCATGTGTAATAAAATGATATACATTTTAGTTTATTTTTCAGGGGACTATACTAGAGCTTAAGTCAACTAAGATAAGGTCAATTCATATTCAATGTCACTTTACCAATAAATGATTGTCATCCCAAATCTCACACATACAATTCAGATGCACTCACAAGATCATAATGTGTGATGTGCAAATGATACATGAAAACATTTATACATAGTACTCCACATTAAATCTAACCAAGTAATGGAACCTACATTACATTTCAGATGAATGCATATTCGGTCACAAATGCAACATTTAAAAACATCATGAAATGTCTGGTAGCATAATTTTTTTTGGTTTAAACCAAGAACCTTAAAAAACAAAAATTAAAAACAAAAAATAAATAAATGAGATGTATAGAAGAATAAATAGACTCATGAACTGTACATGCATGCACTTAAGGACCTAATCAAAGAGGTACATAGATTTTTTTTTTTTATCTTTAAGAATGATAAATCTCATGACCTCTCAGTTACTCTTCTTAATCAAAACCTTCTTAGAAGTAGAAGTAATTTTAGTTAACTGAAATATCATATCAATTAAGTAGCTAACTTGATTGGCGAAGAAGTTAATCTTGTTCGAGATATCCGGACTTCCACTTCTAGTATCAAGTTTATGACATCTAGGTCTTGTGTGTCCCAGTACACCACAATTGTGACAGGTGAGAATAAACCTAGGTTCAAAATTATGTGGCTGTTGTCGTTGATTTATAGGACAATTGATCATACGTTGTCTAGTAGGCCTCGATCTTAAAACACTCTTGCCCTTGGATTCAGGATTAACAGTATTCCTAACATTGTTGGTGGTTGAGACAAACGCGATCTTGGATGCACTAGCAGTAGTATTACAATTTTGAACGTATCCCAGACCGTGTCTATTTCTAGAGGCATGTTAATCCCTAATAGATTATTGAGTTTCTGAGTACCACTCATGAAGGAATGAAGTTGAGTATTATATTTTTCCAGGTTACTTGTTAAGGGTTTAACTTTAGCTTCTAAGTTCTCATTAACAAGTTTCAACTCACTCAGATTTTTGGTAAATTCCTGAAGGTCAGCTATAAGTATATATTCTCATGAATATCAGTTTAATCTAACTAGTCTTCCTCAAAGTCCTCACCGTGTTCATCATTTTCATCTTTTCACTTTCCTTATCAGATTCAACCTTAGCTATAGATATGAAAGCCATAAAGTTTTGTTCATTCTCACCACCAAAGGTATCGCTCTGAAAACTCGAATATGATTTTTCATCAGTCAAAGTCATTTCTAATCCCTTACCCTTTCATTTATTCAAGTTCTTCTTAAAGTTGGGACATTCATTTCTATAGTGACAAAAACCTTAATACTCATGACATTTAACTGACTAGGTTTTTTTTACTATAAGTCCAAGGATTATTCTTATCACGGTTATCTTTCAAGATTTACTTGGGACATCATTTTTCTTCTCTTGAGGTTATCTTTTATTCCTCATCGCTTTCTGAAATTTCTTAGCGAAATAAGCTATTTCGTCATCCTTAAGGGCCTCTGCGTTAATAGACTCACTCTCTTCTTTCCTAATGGTATTTGTGGCTATGGATTTAACCTTTTTCAGTGGAGATATGGTAAGTTCATAGGTTTGAAGTGATCCTACACGTTCCTCTATCTTAATAGTTGATAATTACATTTTTGTGCACTTATTCGGAGCCATTTTACTAGGTTTGTGTATCGTTTTATTATTGGATTGTACTTAACTTAGGCTATTTGTTGTCCTATTTCAGTTTTGGATCGATTCGAAGAAATTGGGAAAGAAAGAGGGATAAATCGACAAATTGATGGAAGTTTGGGGACCAACAAGCATTTGGGTAAGAGTTGAAGCACTAAAATTGAAGTTATTTGATGAGGAGGACCAAGACAGAAGAAAGAATGAAGAAAAGGTGAAAAAAGAAAAGTTTGGAAAAATTTGGCATGGGCAACCTGCCCAGTTATTTTGGTTGGGCAGCCGCCCAACCTTCAATTGGATCAACAGAAGCTCAAAATTATACCTGGGGGGGCCGCCCCAATTTGTACTTCATCAAAAAAATTCTGGTTTCTTAATTTGACTCCAACTTTTATGGAAACAAATCTTGTGTAGTATTTTAAAACACTAGGGTCGTCCAAAAAGGAAGGGGGAGAGATTACAACACAGAGAAAACCCTAGAATACATCACGAAGAAGATCTTGGGGAAATGATTTCAAGGAGAACGACAAGAATTCTTGGAATTTCACCAAAAACTATGATTTTGGTGATGTCTTCTCTTACTTTAATTTTGTATTTTCTGATTTTCTCCTTGTTAGACTAGATCTATTTGTGCTAGGAGATTGATGAACTTTGCTATGTAAACTTTGGGTTTTAGTTTTACAATTATTAACAATTAAAGCATGTTTTGAGATTTGAATGACTTTTATTCGCTTAATTGTTTCTACAATTATTATGCATGTGATTGTGTGAGTGTTGTGGTCTATTTCATGCATTCGAGAGAAGGGGAATAGACTTAACGAGGTATTACTCATCGTAAGGTTCGATAGAAGATAGAGATATAGCCCTATTTCTTGTGAATTTACATTTGTCATAGAGATATAGTCAAGTCGTTTACATGAATAGGTCCAGCAAGTCTCGAGAGAGATTGTTGGATAAGTTAGGATCATTGATTTTTCAAACTATCAAGTATGTTGTCAATGATTGTAGAAATAGATCCCAAGGTGAACATTACATGGGGATTCGTGATCATAATACTCGTTTGTTATTCTTAAGAAAAATTCAAATTGCATTCGAACATTTAATTGCATTTAGTTGGTAAAATTTAGTTGAGTTGCATAGTTTAGTTTAGTGGCAAAGCTTTACAATCATCTTTAAATCTATAGATTCGGTTAAGGTTTCGGTAATTAGAATCAAATTAATTCAATCTATGTGGGAATGATATCCGGAATTCTCTATTCCACTTTATTACTTGTTACGAACCGTACACTTGCTGGAATTTAAAACGAACAAATATTTTCGTGAACAATAGTAACTAAGTCCTTACTTTCTTTAATAGCTGTAATCTTAGGTCTAAACATCTCAAGTAAGGATCTAAGGACTTTTCAAACTATTTTCGACTAAGGGGTGTTTTCACCTAGGTTGAAATTGGAGTTTGCTATGTCATTAAGCTTCAGATAGAGTTTATCGAACGATTCATCGTTCTTCATTCTTTTTTTCAAACCTAGAAGTTAACATCTACAGTTTAGAGTTCTTAACAGTTTTGGTTCCATCGTGTGTGGTCTCTAAAATATTCCAAACTTCTTTCATAGTTTCACACATCTACACTCTCCAAAACTCTTTTGCAGACACAGCATAAAGCCCTTCACTATTCAAGTTGCATTCATCTAAGTTTGCTCTTGTCCAATTAGAAATAGAAGTGAGAATTACTTCATTATTAACTGTAGAACTAGGTGCAACCCAACCATTCACAACACTAAGCCAGATACGCTCATCTAAGACTTTAATGAGTGCTCTCATTCGAACCTTCCAATATCTATAGCTACTTCCGTAAGAAAATAGAGGCGCAAATAGGGACTATCTCATCTAGATTAATTTATAGGTCAGGAATCGAAATGTGGCTCTGATACCAATTGAAATCACGAGGTTTGACCCAAATTACACCTAAAGGGGATGAATAAGTTATTATGCGAAATTAAAAAAACTAATAATTATATAGCAACAAGTCACTTTTAATTATCTATAAATGGTTAATCAATCAATTCAATTTCCCTTTATTGAATTGTTACAATTATATGAAAACATTAAATAACTCATAGAATGATCACGGAGAAAATCCAACTAGGTAAAAACTTTGGGCACTTTGCAAGTCAAAAATCCACTATAAACAAATTTAAACTTGCCGTCCGTCAAACATGACTACCACTAGTACTTTCTGACCTCCTGACAGTAAATCTCATTGCCCTCCTTGATTACGCGCCCCTGCACCAACTCTCAACTGCAATTTTCAAAGCCCTCACGGATTGTGTGCTCATGTACCAATTTCTAACTTTCTAAATTCTTTTATCTCCTGTGGATCTACGAATTACTCCACATTCTCCAACAACAACTAGAACTCCAGTAACATTCTCCCTGATTTTCAAAACTATGACACATGTTTAGGAAGTAAGTAGTTTGGTATTTGGATTAAGTTTGATTTTCACCGTCAAGAACAAATCAAACGATTAATGTTGAAATCTATGGATGAATTTGATGAACAAAATATAAAGAAGTATGTGTTTTCTCATTACCTTAGAAAAAATTGCATGTATTTATACTGTAGGTTTAGGGTTGAATGGGCTAGATAAAAAGCCTTAGAAATATGAATTAAAATTTTTTGGATGAAATTGTCGCTCGAGTGAGAGCTTAGCGATAGGTTTTTGCTCAAGCCAAGACACGGCGACATGCGTGCAACAATATTTCTGTTTCTGCCTCTTGAGTGAAGTCAGGGCAATAGTGTAGAAAAATTGTGACGTCGTTTTTTTCCTTCTTTCCATTCTTGAACCCTAGATCTAATACAACTCAAATTATAATATTTGCAACTTACTTCTTGAATTTTACATCATATTAACTCTAGTCATTTTTGTTCACAAACTTGCCAATTACATTAAAATCTAACATGATTCATATAACTTAATCAAGTCAAGTAGAGTGTGGTAGAATACTGTAAACCTATATTAGTGTAAAGTGTGGAGAGTTTTTTATATTGAAATTTTGTAAAACACTTACAAAATGTAAGAGCGGTTCAGGGCTAAAATGGGCACATTCATAAGAATTAAAGAAGATGTTGTGTGAGTATTGTTTTCTTGGTTTACAACAATGACTAAATAGTTCAAGACATTGTATTCACTAATTAGCCAAGTAAATTCGATAATATTTCACTAACGCAAGTTCAAAGTCAGATTCTACCTCTCCCGATGTAACGTATTTCCACTTGTCTCTCTACTAGTGTCTATATTGTCATTTGCATATCTAGTAATTTCCATTCATATAGGGGATTGTTGAAATTTGATTAAAATTTGTTAAGTAAAATTAACAAAAGTTGGTTTTTATCAACTTTGATCAAATATTCAAATAGGTTCCGATAGTCAAATCAGTCAAGTGAATATACTAACTTGCTCTGCTCGTTGAGTTGATGATCGTAGTATATTTGGAATTTCAAAATCAATTTCGGATAAATGATAAATTATTGTCCATTAGGAGTAATAATGAGAATTCAACATATAAAACCTCCACTCAAACAGTAGTCTAGTGTTCAGCGAGCGACAAACTCTCTACACGAAATATGTTGAATTTTTGGGCCTTTTTTCTAGCCACAATCCCTCATCTTTTATAAGTTGGACACTCTTGGTGAACAAAATTCATTCCATATCATTTTCTTTGATTACTTTTTAGTAGAGAGACATTTTGTTTCAAGTTTGTTGTTGCATTGAAGTTTGAAATATTTCTATTGCAAGGAGACACCGTTGTATTTTGGGAGACCATTGACAAAACTCTAATGTAACATTTGCCTCGGGTTTTGCATTATTCATTTCTTTCATAAAATCTCAACAATTTTTGTTCTTTTCCATGTAAGTTTAGTTTGTTATTTTGTTATTAAGTTCCACTTTTTATTTGCAAAACGTACCCTCACATATCCAGTAATATGTGACTTGACTTTGACTTATAATTAAATCTAGATTTAATCTCTACCAAACTAAGGCTAAGTGGTGATTTGTAGAGCTATCGAAATTTTGGGGTGTGACTAATTTGAACACTAAATGAAATGTTCAAATGAGTTTATGCCTTAACAAGCTAATCTAATATTTGCGGGACGTAGTCAGAGGTATCAATTTTATCATTGGGCGAATTTCCCAAAAGGACCATTGATCGACTTATTAATTCTTAATATTTTTTTAGCCCCTTGGGACACATCCCAACTGGCAAAGGAAAGAGCTCTTAGTTGTTGACAGTTCAGAGGTCGCGCGTTCGATTCTTGGGGCTCTTGGAAGGCAGGCTCTATCTTAGAAGACATGATTTATCCTGAAAGGCAGGAGTTCACCTAGAAGGTAAGGTGCAATATATGTTGACTCGCTCGGCACTTTGACAGATCAGTGGAGGGGCTCTTGAACCCTGACCAGTATATATATATATATATATATATATATATATATATATATATATATATATATATATATATATATATATATTCTAGATTAATGAAACTTAATCATTTCCATTTAATGAAAATAATAAAAAATATGGTGTGAATAAAACATTACATATAAAGTTTAATTAATCTAAAATTCAGCTTTTCTAGTAGATGGTTGGAACGTTTCAAGACAAGATATGGAATCAAATCTTATCGACGTTTTGGTGAAAGTGGTTCAATTATCGTGGAGAACATTGAAAATGCTTTACCTGGAATACGATCAAAATTAGACCAGTTTCAATTGAAAGATTTTACAATATGGATGAAAATGGATTATTTTACCGATTGGAAGCTGATCATTCACTTGCTACCAAGCAACTCAAAGGACGTAAAAAAGATAATGAGAGAATTATTGTTGTTGTTTGTTGCAATGGTGATAGATCTGACAAAGTACCACTTTGGGTTATTGGTAAGTATGCAAATCCTAAATGCTTTAAAAATGTGAACATGAGCAATCTTAATTGCAAGTATCGATCCAACTAGAAAGCTTGGATGACTAGCTTGCTTTTTCAAGAATTTCTTGATTGATTTGATAAGAGAATGAATGGCAGGAAGGTTCTCTTAATAGTGGACAATTGCCCAGCTCATCCAAAGGTAGTTGAAGGCTTGAGAAATGTAAAGTTATTTTTCTTACCTCCTAACACAACGTCTAAGATTCAACCATGTGATGCTCGGATTATTCGAGCATTCAAAGCTCATTATCGTCTTCATTTTTATTCTAGCATCTTACAAGGCGCTGAGGTTGAAGCACCAAATCCTGAAAAAATTAATATTTTGAATGCTATTAATTTTGCTAACATGGCTTGGAATTTTGATGTGAAGACAATAATAATTGTAAATTGTTTTCGACATTGCAAGATTCGATCAGAAGAAAATAATGTTCCATAACCAGAAGTCAGTGAATTAGATGAAGGTATCCAAAGATTAAATGATGTCATCTCTAATTTACGTTACAAAAATGTGATGGATGTTGAACATCGTTTGAACTATCCTAGCGAGAATGATGCAGTTATGGAATCACTTACAGACGAAGAAATTATTCAATCGGTAATGAACAGTAATGATGATGAGAATGATCCTGAACCAGATGATAGTAGCGTTGTCCCAAATGTGTCGTCAAAAGAGGCATTTCAAGTAATGGTCACCTTAAACAACTACTTGCTACAACACGAGCAAAATATTTCGAAAGTTGTGTATGTTTTACAAAATGTTAAGGATGAGGTTCATTTTGGTTTAGGTGGGAAAAAAAAAAACAATTAACTATAGATGCATATTTTCAAAAAGAATAATTATTGTACGGGTATTGTTGATTGATTGAAATTATTACTTTATATTTTTATTAGGCCCTTAAGGATTCAATTTTATTTATTACTTAATGGATTTAGCGATGTTATTACTTTAGTCCATTGGCCCAAGTCGGGATCGAAAGAAATTATTATATAATCGAGGTTATTACTTTATCAAGGTTTAACTGTTGCTACCAAAAATTTGATTGGTTACTCCACAACTTTATTTATGGTGATTATATACCCACACATTTTCATAAAAACACAACATTTAAATTGTTTTAGGGATCCTTGAACTTTACGTATTTTCACATTTAAATTTATAATCTTTTTTCCATCATATTTTTATACTTATTTTTCTATTAATTAGCCCAATGAGTCTCTAATTACGATGTTTGCTGAAAAAAATATGTTACTTTACTTTAGAATAAGGGACAAATATTTGATCGTAATTTTATATTTATATTTTTTCTTATTAAAAAGTAATGAGAATAAATAATTCTTTTTTACTGCATCTCAACAAAAATTCTTGATAAAAAACTCACTTGGGATGAAATGTACTAACTAATATAAGATTGATAAGAATAAGACAAAAAATATTTAGGAACTTAAATGTAATAATGAATAGAGGTTAAAAATATTGTATGCAGTTAAAGTGCCGTGCACTTATTAAAACATGTAGTATCAATATATTTAGCCTTTAATTATAATGTCAATAGATTGGATCGTGGAAAGCATGCATGAGGTGTCCCCGTAACCACAACCGCCTTGGACACCGAAAACCCATCAGATGTGACTAACGGTTGGTTTACCTCTTATTGGTGAGTTATGTTGCCTCGGAGGTATTTGTCGATGAGGCAATGGATGCAACATTTTTGCCTTAGAAAATTTGAGATGATGGAGGCGATATGCTCCGACATAAAGGCCTCGGATTGCTTATGTGACATTTTGCTTAGCTAAAACCACATATGTAACATATTTCGATTCTCATTTCACATGGATATATATTAAAATTGCAGCAACAAGACAAGTCTTTTTCATTATAACGTAAAAGTTTGCTTTATAGAAATACTATAATAAAAAATGTGTTTGTGACAAGGGTATAACTCTTGACAAGCATGGAAGACTTGTGCAGCAAATTAACCGTCATTTCTGCTTTATTTCTTGGGTTGAATAGATTATTTCAATTGATTTCAGTATGAAAAATGTTGGAAATAATAGGCAAGTAATGAAATCAACGTGAATAAATTTGGACAGAATAACGACGTGAAAATGAAGGCACGAAAAAATGGTCGAAGCAAGAGTTCGATTCTTTCTCTTTAAGATGATAATGCCCTGCATTGGCACAACGGTATTCCGACACTCGTTTCCCAAGATACAACGATCTTGACTTGTAATAGTAGCACTACAAATTACAAGTCCCGACGAATCTACCAGTGTTTTGATCTCTCTAGAAATTGAAGGATTAAAAAGAACGAAAATAATTTTTTCGAGACTGGATTGCAAAATATGAATAATGCAGGGATGAAGGAAGAATCTTGGAAGAAGAATAAAATAATAATTGATTTTGGAATGAATGAAACCGGATGTTTAGGGGCCTATTTATAGAAATTGAAAAGTTATGTCCAAAAGACACAACAACCGAAAAGTTTTGTTTCCAATAGACACAAACCTTTTGGACAGCGCCAACTACCAATCACCGGTCGTCAACCATCCTTATAGAAGAATGCATGTGTCAGCCACAGAATAATCGGGGAAAATAATAATAATAATAATATAAATATATTATTATAATAATAAAATAATATAAATAAAATATGATTTTACCAAAAAATATATATTAGCTTGGCCCAAGTCCAAGTCCAAATCAAGCCAAGCCCACGACCCAAGCCGAGCCAGTCGGACGGTGACGACGCCTGCGTGTGGACTTTGGCCCAACCTATTAGCATATATGTTCTCTCCTCTTAAAAAACTATTGGTACCCCTTGGGGCCCAAAACCAAGTCCCAAACTTGAGCAATATAAAGTGATTTACATTCTTGTAACTTTTCTATATGGGATTTGCACTTTTCCATTTTTCCACCAATTTTTATTTCAATTTCAAATGGTCATTTTTTGACCTTAATTTCTCATTCACCATAAATTGGTTTTGAGAAAATAAATACACTACATCAATCTATTCATGGAGTAGAACACATTCGACTAAAGAAATATTTAATCCAACTAACGGGACCCACTAAAATAATTGATCAAAAGTTGATCAAACCAACTAATAAAAAATCAATTTTTCCAACAATCCCCCACATGAATGGAAATTATTGTAATAGACTATGCAGACGCCATAGAGAGATCATGGGAATGTTATCGCATCCGGATAGGTACCTTATGGGTTTGAACATTCCGTAGTAGAATACTATCGGATTTACTTGGCTAATTAGTGAACGCGATGTTTTGAACTGTCAGCCGTTGGTGTAAATCAAGACAATAGTTTCAACACAATAACCTCCCTAACATTTTTGAGTTCTCACTTTTGTGTTCATTTTAGCCTCGAACAACTTTTGGATTTTATAAGTGCTTTAGAGAATTCAAGCCTTTGAAACATTTTCATAGAAGCGGCCACACTTCACACTTATATAGGTGATCTCCTATTAAGAGTACCTGCCATACCCCACTTAGATAGACCAAGATATAAGAATCATTAAAAGTATAACTTAATCTAGAACTTTCTGCAGATAACACTTTCTTATCATAGGAATGGGTAGGAGTTAACTCCGAAATATTTCTTTGAATCTTCATAGCTTAGTTGTCCCATTGAACCAAGATTTTAGGATCTCCAATAAGAAATATTAGGTTATCATTACAAGGATTCTTACGTAGAAGGCTTTAAGCACATTCCTCTTGATAGGCAGGATACTTGATCTCTTGGTAAACATATGTAAACAAATCCGCGAGATTTTCCCTAGACTTTACATAATATATGGAAATAACATCATTTGAGATCAACTGCTTAATTGTATTGTCTTCGCCGAATATGTCAAGACTTACCATTATACATACTACTTGTGCTCTACCGATAGCCGACTAACTATCACAATGGATACTAATTGTAGGCATAGGTTTAGACCAACATAGAATATCCTCTAAAAAATTTCGAAGTCATTCTGCATCCTCTCCAACTTTATCTAAAGTTATAAACTCATATTTCATCATGGATCGAGTTATGCATGTTTGTTTAGATGAGTTCCAAGATACGGCTGCAATACTAATGGTAAAAACATACCCGCTAGTGAATTTTGAGTCTTTTGTATCTGATATCCAATTAGCATCAATGTATCCTTCTAATATAGCTAGATATCTAGTATAATGTAATCCAACATTTGAGGTGTATCGTAGATATCTAAGAACCCTTACTAATGCCTTCCAATGGTCACTATTTGGGTTAATTGAATATCTACTAAGTTTGTTCACTGCTTGTGCAATATCCAGACGAGTGCAGTTTGTAATATACATTAGACTGCCTATTACCGAGAGTACTCCAATTGAGACACGGGTTCGCCTTTATGTTTGGCCAAATGTAAACTTAGGTCTACCGGTGTTTTAAGTGGACTTTCATCATACATATGAAACTTATTAAGCACAATCTCAATATAGTGAGATTGAGATAAGATAAGTCCCTTAGATGTTTTAAGGATCATAATTTCTAATATTACATTTGCAATACACATATATTTCATGTCAAAATGTTTTGCCGACATTTTCTTTGTATTTGTTATGATATCATAATTACTATCCATAATTAGCATATCATCAACATATAGACATACAATTACATATGTATTCGGTGTGGTTTTAATATAAACGTATTTATTACACTCGTTAATCTTAAAATCATTTGACAACATAGTTTTGTCAAATTTTGCATTCCATTGTATTGGCACTTGCTTTAGTCCATATAACGATTTAACGAGCCCACACACCTTTTTCTCTTGTCCAGAAGAAAAAAACCCTTCGGGTTGTTCCATATAATTTTTTTCTTCTAACTCACCATTTAAGAAAGCTGTTTTGATGTCCGTATGATGAATTTCCAAATTATGCAATGCTGCGATTGCAATTAATACTCTTATTGATGTGATCCTTGTCACAGGTGAGTATGTATCAATGGTCTCAGGCCCTATTTTAACTTGTTTAGGGTTTGACATTTCTACCTTAATCAAACACCCTCACACTTTTAAGTATTAGTATGAAGGTTTATGACCTTTCCATAAATCATACGGAGTTTTGTTCCTACTTTTGTGTGGTTCTTTATTTAGAATGTGGTTAGCTGACATAATTGCTTCCCTCCACAAATTTTGAGGTAAACCAGAACTAATCAACATAGCATTCATCTTTTCTTCCAGAGTATGATTTTTGTGTTTCGCAACACCGTTCGACTGAGGTGAATAAGGAGCTATAGTTTAATAAATAATCACAGAATCTGAACAAAATTGTTCAAATGGTGATCCATAATCTCCACCTCTATCACTGTGAACAACTTTTATTCGTTTGCTTAGTTGATTCTCAACTCATTCTTGTACTGTTCAAATGCTTCTAAGGCCTCGTTTTTGCTCCTTAGCAAATAGACATAACAGTACATTGTGCAATCATCTATAAAAGTAGTAAAATACTTTTTACCTCCTCTAGTGTGCACTAACTTTAAATCACAAATATCACTATGAATCATAGTTATTAAACCCGACCCAGTGATTGACCCGAATTGTCATCGGGTCAACGGTTCAACTGGTGGGTCGACGGTTCAACCGGTGGGTCATTGTTAGATTTTAGTTTTAATTAAATTATATTTTGAAAATAAAAAGGAAACCATTTATTGAAATCTAATATATATATATTTTGCTCACATTATATAACCAAGGACCATTAGTTGCCATAATGGTTGTGGAGGTGAAATATCCCATTGCAGCCGAAGGTTCAAGTCACAACTCCAGCACATTTAACAAAAATTTTTACTTCAATTTGAACCGGATCTAGTTCCACTAAAAACTGTTTGGTTCAGACGGTTGATTAGTGGTTTAACCGGTTTATGACCGGTTCACTTGCTTGCTTGAACAATTGATTCAACCGGACCGCACCAAGGTCCGGTTCGGCGGTTCCCGGTCCAAACCGATCGGTCTGGTCCGGTTTTAATAACTATGCTGTGAATTAATTCTAGAGGATTTGAATTCCTTTCAACTGAATGAAACATTGTTTTAGCTAATTTAGCATCTACACATGCTTCACATCGGTGATTTTGATCAAAGGTAATATGAGACAATAAATCTAAACTTACTAATTTAAGTAAAGTATTAACATTTACATGTCCTAACCTATCATACCATAAGTTAGAAGACTCAATCAAGTAAGCAGAAAATTTATTTTTTATTACATTCATTTTGAATAGCCCATTGGCTAAGTATCCTTTGCCCACAAACATGTCATTTTTTGTGAGTACAAACTTGTCAGATTCAAATACTAGCCTAAACCCATTTTTGCTTAACAAAGCTCCAGACACCAAGTTTTTACGAATATCACGAACATGCAGCACATCATGAGTGTTACTTCTTTCTGTAATGTCATCTTCAACACTACTTTACCAAGACCAACAACTTTTGTTGTTGCCGAGTTGCCCATGAATAATTGTCGTCCATTGATAGGAGTGTAAGATGAAAACATCTCATCAGCACAAACGTTATGAGTAGCGCCAGTATCAACAAACCATTCTCTCGGATTATGCACCATATTAGCTTCAAATACAACAGTTGAGAGCATTAGTTCAGATACACCGTTAGACAATCTGTCTTCCTCGATCAAGTGTACTTGGTCCTTTTTGTTTTGCATTTTCTGTCGGCAGTCCTTTGCAATGTGACCAGGCTTACCATAGTTATAGCAATCTCTATTGAATTTCTTAGCCTTGCTCTTTTGTTTGCCATTACCCATGTGCTTCCGTTTCTTGCTAATACTTGGCTCCACTAAATTGACTTTAGCCTCCATTTGCAACTTTCCGGATTTCTTTTTAGAATTGCAATTATCTTCCTCGATTCTTAACCACACAATTCGATCTTCAAGTCCCATTTCTTGGCGTTTATGTTTCAGGTAGTTCTTGAAATCCTTCCACATTGGTGGTAATTTCTCGATAATCGCAGTGACCTGAAATGATTCAGAGAGCTTCATTCCTTCTGCATGTATGTCATGGAAAATGATTTGCAGCTTTTGGACTTCATTCAATACTATTTTAGAATCTATCATTTTGAAGTTCAGAAATTTGCCTACAACGAATTTCTTCAATCCAGCGTCTTCCATCTTGTACTTCTTTTCCAATGATTCCCACAATAACTTAGATGTCTTGACCGAACAGTATAGCTATACATGTGTTGTCAAGGAAATTGATGATATAGTTCCTGCACAAGAAGTCACTATGACTCCATGCATCAAATGCTGCTCGTTTTTTAGAATATGTTTCATCCTCCTCAACAATTGGAGCATTTTAACTAAAAAAAATTGCCAAATTCAGAGTCGTGAGATAAAACAATATTTTTTATTGCCATATCTGAAAATCCACTCCCGTGAATTTTTTCAATTTCTCCCTGTGGGCATTATTAAGGGGTACAATAGATACAGTATTACTTGCCATTACCGTTTTAAGATTGTTGGAAATAATAGGCAAGTAATGAAATCAACGTGAATAAATTCGGGCAGAATAACGACGTGAAAATGAAGGCACGAAAAAATGGTCGAGGCAAGAGTTCGACTCTTTCTCCTTAAGACGATAATGCCCTGCACTGGTGCTAACGATATTCTGACACTTGTCTCCCAAGATACAACCACCTCGACTTGTAATAGTATCACTACAAATTACAAGTCCCAGCCAACCTACTAGTGTTTTGATCTCTCTACAAGTTGAAGGACTAAAATCTCTCTACAAGTTAAAGGACTAAAATGCACGAAAATAATTTTTCGAGACTGAATTGCAAAATATGAATAATGCAGAGATGAAGGAAGAATTTTGGAAGAAGAATAAAATCAGAATTGATTTTGGAGTGAATGAAACCGAGGGTTTGGAGGCCTATTTATAAAGGTTGAAAAGTTGTGTCTTCATCAGACACAAACCTTTTGGATAACAACCGTCCTTCTAGAATAATATACCAAAAAATATATATTAGCTTGGCACAAGTCCAAGTCTAGATCAAGCCCATGCCCAGGCCCACGACCCATGTCGAGCCGACCGATCGGAGGCGGCACGCATGTGTGGGATTTGGCCCAACCTGCTAGCATGTAGGTTCTTTCCCCTTCAGAGACTATTGGTACCTCTTAGGACCCAAACCCAAGTCCCAAACTTGAGCAATATAAAGTGGTTTACATTATTCTAGCTTTCCTATGTGGGATTGACACTTTTCCAATTTTTCACCAATTTTTATTTCAATTTATTTCAACTTCAAGTGGTCATCTTTTGACCTTAATTTCTCATTCACCATAAATTGGTTTTGAGAAAATAAATACACTACATTAATCTACTCATGGAGTAGAACACATTCGACCAAAGAAATATTTAATCCAACTAACGGAGCCCACTAAAATAATTGATCAAAAGTTGGTCAAACCAACTAATAAAAAACCAATTTTCCAACATAAAATATGCTTTATTCCTCATGCGATGACGAATTGTCCTGAGAAAAACTGATTAAAGACTTCTAATTATTCGTGATTCAAATGTTTTTGATTGCGAATAAACAGATGGGTGTCATATGGAATTTCACTCTATTTGGCTTTCCTTTTTGGCTTTAGGTTATCTAAACATTTAAACCCGTACATGACAATTTTGCAACGAGTATTCCTTATCTGATTAATTTTATGAGTCAGATGTTGAGTAGCAGCCATGTGAACATTTGGATAATGTGAACGGAACAAATTGATGAAAGGGCTTTTAAAATACATGCAAACCGAGGTTTCCTATGGCAGGAAAAACTGAAAAATCCATAAAGGCGCCCATTTAAAATTCCAATTTATCTATTTGTCCAGAAAATGTTGTCCACCACCTGCATTACAGATGTGTAGTGTTGGCAACACATAAATGAATGTAAAAATGGGTTTTTCTTTTGGCGAAATTCAAAGATAGAATGCCGTATCTGTCAAAGTGTGTACACATTTTCTGTACATATAGCAAGCAGGGGCGGACCCAGCTCAAGCCCAGTGCAGGCAGATGCCTGCACTGAACTTTGGGCCGCCCCAAATTTTCAACAACCAAATACTTTTAAAAAAAAAATTAGGCCTATTGAAGCCCTTCAAATTGCAACCCATAACCATTACAATACACCTACTTCAACAGAAAATTGAGAGTCCGAGATCGTGAGATGTCCCCTGCAGCCACGCTGTCGCCGCACGCCCCTGCACCTCTAGGTGAGTTTTCTATAATTTCTATTGGTATTCATCTGCTACAAGTGTTGTTTCTGTTGCCTGTTGGCTGCCCCTCATGCCTATTTCAATTTTTCAAGTTTGGGAAAAATTTTGAAACCAAGAAGCCGATGGGCGATGGTCATGGCTGGGAGGAATTAGGAAATAAGAAGAAAATAAGTTAAATAACCACAAGTGTTGTTGGCTATTTGGCTTGTTGCTGACTTGCAGACTGCAGCACTTGGAGTTGTTGCCTGTTCAGACCGTTTGGGGAAATAGCCAACTAGGAATAACCAGTTAACCCACTAAGGTACTAACCATAGTAACCAAGTCACCGGTGGCTGGGACCTGGGAGGAAATAGGAAGAAAATAACTGCAGCAAGTTTTGTTGGCTTGATGTTGCTGTCTTGCTGACTTGCTGTTGCCACTTGCCTTTGTGGGGAAATAGGAAGAATATTTACTAAGGCACTCACCAGTAACCAGTCAAGAGTCACCAGTGCACTGTCACTATGAGTTTGGTTGTTGCTTGTTTGGGAAAATTTTGAAACCAAGTAATGCTATTTAATAAATAGGTAATTGTGAAGGATAGATTGTGTAATTGAATTGGAGATGAGTGGATGAATGATAGCCTTATTGTTTATGTGGAGTAAGATATATTCTTAAAGATTGATAATAAGACGATTGTACAAAGTATAAAAACTCGAAAAGAACAATTGTAGGGTATTAGTATAATGTTTGTATTATAATATTTTTTTTATTACTATTACTAATACCGCCCGCACTGGAAAAATTTTCTGGGTCCACCCCTGATAGCAAGACTCTTAAAATTCTCCCAATAAGGGTCTTCTCAGTTTAAGACTAGCGTTGGAGTATACGGATTATGAAAGGTTGGAAAAATCAATATTTTTAAATTTTTTTAGAAATTGTAATTTGTGATGTATTTCTCAACTCATTAAGTATTTTTTCCAATTCTTATAATTTTACTTATAAAACAATTATTTTCAAGCCACATATTTGTTCAAAACTAACTTGTAAATAAAATATAATACTTAAAAAATGTATTATGTGAAAAAAATGTTTTACAACTGTAATATTTACTTATAAATGAAAAAATTGCTTCTATTTAAAAAAGGCCTATAAAGAAAACTATACCACTAATAACATAAAAAGCTGTTATAAAATTAAAAAGTGATCGAACAAGAAGAGAAGAAAATTACATGTGTTTTATTGAGAAGCAATGTCTCATATTTATAGGGTTCAAAATGAGAGTTATAATCACATGAGAATGGACTCCTTTAGATTATTGATGTATCGTGATAAGACTAAAAAAATCATCAATAATTATCTCATTGCTTTAAAACACTCTTCTTTTCATGATTATTTGTACAATAACTGTCTTGATAAAAATCTTGTTCGATAAAAATTCAGTGGAAAAAATTAAACATAAGGACAAAGAGTACGATCAATAGTTAAAAAGTTTTGGATTATAAAGAAAATACTACCTTATTAAAATCTTTTCTAAAAAAATTAGTGGGACAAAATCTCTAAAGAAAAATAGTCTAACTACTCCCTCTAATGTTAATCATTGAAAATTGTTGAATTGATGCATTTTAATCTAGTGTACCAATTTCATGAATGTAAATGTGAACAATGCTTCTGTGAATAAATAATCCATATTGTCAATGGAACAAGTTTGTTGAATATTGGTATCACCATTCTTCTAAACCTCATGTGTACCCAAAATTTTGGACAAATATTCTTCGTCATCTCCTTTGATAAAGGACTCATTTGAGTTGTGCAATATAAGCTACATTATCTTCATACAAAATTATTTGACTACCTTTTTTTTAAGTCAATTCACATTATGCTTGGATATGATGGGTCATGTTCATCAGCCATACACATTTTCAATTACACTAAAATATGATATTTTACAATCAAGAACTTTTCATCCATCTTCAAGTGGGCAAAATGGATATTTTAGCATCAAGTGATTGAACAAATATAAATGATGACAATGGATGTGAAAGCCCAATAATAGCTAACCAATGGGGATGAATTGGTTCTTAAAACTTTTTCGAAAAATTGATCTAAATTCAAGCAAGTAAAGACTAAATAGTTTAATTCAAATAGTAGTCACAAATATAAATGTGATAAGTAAAAGGAATAGATGATGCAAACGATGTAGTTATAGAGGTTCGATCTCAAACACAATCTACGTCCTCCGTTACCAAGCTCTCATCACAAGTAAGACCTTTTTCACTATATAGATTGACTTATGCTGCAATTCAACCCTTTACAAAGCTTTCGGTGACTTATAAATAATGAACACTGATCCTTTTACAATGTTGAGATTTTTGAGACCTCAACACGACCCACAATTCAAATGAATTTACAAATGAAATATTCTCTTCTTAATGAATGATAAATTTAAAGCTAAGTATAAGAAGAGAAGTATGATAACACTTTGATAGATAGTAATGAATGAAGTTCAAGAGTTTGATTTGAAAAAAATTGACGAATGAAATAATTTTCAAAGTTGAGATCAATCAAAAGTTTTTCAAAACAAGAATGATTTGATAATAATAAATAAGATGAGAAATTAATGCAATTTTAGCTCACAAGAATCTCAATGACAAGTTGAATTAGTATTTATAGAAGTGAAAAATGCCAATTTTTTGTCAATCCTCATGACTGGTCTGGTCGACCGTCAATTTTCAAATAATCAATATAATCGTTTGTACAGGAAAAATCAAAAGTTTGAACAGTCAAATTTTGGACCGTTGGAGAATTCCGATCGATCGCCAATTTTGGCCGGTCGACCCAGTAGTTCGGCGGTCTCCATTTTGACGTCGTTTGTTTTGCTTTGAAAGTTTTGAGAAGTATGGTATTTTGGAGAGCATTTTTCACCAACTTTTCAAAATAAAAATATTTCACAAGTCCAAAAGTTACTTTTAAAAGTCATTTTTCACTTAATCAAATCATCGTATCTAAATCGCTTTTTAATGCATGGAATGATATTGAGCTATTTTCATTCATGTCATATATCAAGGTGTTAGTATCTTCACATTTTTAGCTAAGAAAACAAGAATTTGATCTTGCTCCAAAGTTTGGCTCTTAATTTCTTGAATGTGATTTCGATCTTAATTTTCTTTAGAGTTCGATTTGTGATGATAACTTTTGATCTTTTGACGGCCATTTGATCAATTTTTCTTTGTGTGCGTGGAAAGATTATAATCACTTGAATTCAACTCGTTAGTAAATAAGATCAACGTGTTTGTTATAATCAAAACTTCGACATATCAGATTAACCATATATCAATATGATTTGCTTTTATCCATACAAAAATATTTTGAAGACTTTTTTCGTATATGAAGATTGATCAACGAATAATCATTCTGAGAAATGTTCAAGTTGCAATCCAAGATGTGGAATGACAATATATGACAAAATATATTGTGGATCTCTATCAAAAATCAATCTAGGGAAAGAAAAAAAGAGACAATTTATTTGATTGTGATAATCCAATTGATGTGACTTATTTGAATGTCTCTGATTTTTTTTACTGAATCAAATGAAAATATTGAACATTTTGATCGAGGGCGATGTGATGGGAGATATAGATTAGTTTAGTTTCAATATTTTAGTTTTTCCCTTTAGAAGTTTAGTTTGAGATATGTTTTTATTTTCTTTGAAATTTGAAACATTAATATGCATTGTTTATTTCATAGTTTATATTGAATTATGTTTACTTATTTTGATTATAAATTCGATTTTTTAAAAATACTTATTTTATTTTATTTACAGATTATGATAAATTGTCAAGCTATTTGTTTAGTTGACAATGTAACTACACATTTTATTTTTCAAGACAAAAATTTTTTTTTTTAGCATTGGTTCAATAATGTTAATAGATGTCATGTGCATCGAAAATTGATGAAAACTCTGGAAGAGATTGTATAATCTTATCAAACTTTTTTCTCAAACTTTGATAGTGCAATGGGAATAGTGCTCCACTTAAAATTCCATAGAAATAACAAATTTCATCGGTTGAAATAAAAACACACGATATTTATTGAGATGACATGCTTAAAAGGTGTAATAAGTGACCCCCAAAACATGTCCATCTATCACCATTCCTACAACGGACGTATAGAGAGCCACCGGTGAAACATCGCAAGCGATTCTTTAGGGTTGTACTCTGCTGCTGTATGACCTGCACCCTACAAAATAAAATAAACTTTCATTTCTAGTTTTTCTTAAATCTTTGTGAGAAAGGGCATAGTCAAACTTTTCTTGCCTTCACTGTAACAAATGTTAGAAAGAATTCGTTCTTCTTGTACTTCTCTGTGTATCTACAAAATACAAAGTTTATTGCAATTTTCAGAATAATACCAAGCAATATATATGTATATACAGTGTGTGTGTGAGATCAAGAAATGAAAACCAACCCTGCGACTTGGCCATCAACATTCCATGGTCTCCAATCTTCAAAAACAGTCATATTGAGACTGCGAATCCATTTTAAAGGACCCAGATAAGGTGCAACCATGTCATGATCTCCGCTAGAAAGAAAAGAAGCATAAGTTAGAAAAAATATATTAATTTACATAAATGTATAGTTACTTTTTAGAAAAAATATACAAATTTACATAAATGTACAGTTACTTTTTTTGTTTAATGATCTACCATGAAATGTAAACCAACAAATACATTTTAGTTGATGGATAAGACTAAACTTAGAACATATTAAGTCACAGTTTCAGTTTAACAAAGAAATTAATATTACTTATATATTAAAACTTCGAACGCCTTCTTGCTGAAAATCTTATAATATTGAAGAGCACTTTCTACATCCTCTTCATAGGATAAGCTGTGGTTGCATCTCGTCCAGTCTGTTATCGTTCCCTGGAGATCAAAATACAAGATTACGCTAGAGATTTTAATAAATTATACAACTTTTCTTTTTGTTGATAGCTAGCCAATTGTAAAGCATGCTGAATCTTTAATCTTTTGCCATTTAACATACCTTTCTAGTATGAAGAGCTTCTTGGACGGTCGGATCATTTGCCCAAACATAAGATGTTAGATAATTTTGAGGCTGTACAAAAGAAATTTGTGCATAAAAAACTGAGCATACTTGGGTAAGATAAAAAAAATTTACCGACAAAGTAAGTCGTAACTTACTTTTTTTTAAAAAAAAAAAAAAATTTGAGCAAACATGTGTGTGTGTGTGTAAAATAGAAGATTAATTGTATTACGCGACACCACAGTCGATCTTGTTCAGATGCTGGGAGAACGAGGAGGTCAATTGGATCATCTTCTTGAAATGTTTGAGCCCATCCAAACTCATCTGATTTTGGTGCTATGTATTTACATTTTGGTTCCAATATGTGAGGTGGATTTACTTGGTTTATACACTGCAATATTTGATCATATCAGGAAACTTCATTAGGGTTCATGACCATAATTAATGTTAAAGGATAAGAAAAGTAGAATATGATTCAAAATATTACCTGTTGGATAGATTGAAGGGCATAAAGACATCGCAAATTATTTGGATCAGGATTGTAGAACTTTCCATCACAGCTAACTTTTGCTAACTGAAATTGTACCAATTAATTACATGATAATAATATGCAAAAAATGCTTCATTTTATCATCAAAATAGTTAAAAAAAAAATGAATACCTCAAAATATTCATCTGATATAAGTGCCATACGGTGAGCATATGGAATTCGTTCATTATAATCAATGTTTGGATCCGTTAGTCCATTGCCGATTATGTATCCCTGTTCCCATTTTGAAGGTACTCAACCATTAACGTGAAATATGTTGAAAGAATTGGCAAATAAAAATAAGGAGAACTTCATATATTTGCGTGAGCTAATCAATACTTGGAAGGACATTCGTGGCTCAAGTCCTGCTTCATTTCCTGCATTACAGTCAAGATTAACAACTTAATCAAACTTCGTTGGTGGACAAATAAAAAAAAAAAAATCAAATAAAATTTTGTAAGCTTCATTTTTTTTCTTTTCAATATATACTACCTTGTAATATTTCCATCACAATCATGGGAACAAGTTTGCCTCCATAAGATTCACCGGCAACATATAGACGATTTTTGATAAACATGGGGTGATTCAATAACCACTACAATATTCTCATAAATTGTTAGTTCACTAACCTTAGAAAAATGTGGGTGAGTAGATATAGTTTGAAATGTGTAAGAACTACTAGTAAGTCCTGCATCAAACTTCATTTATATTTCCTCAATTAATGATGTTGACCTACCTTCCTGAGAAATGTGTAATTATCTCTTGAAGATTTGGAGTCTGAAGAAGAATAACCTTGTGAAGTGTTTGCATACGAAAATCCAGTACCAACAGGCCAATCTATGAATATAATACTGGCAACCTAAAATTCATGTAACTATATTACAATGGTATTGAGCTACTAAAGACATACATACATGACTTCAAAAATGCATGGAGTGAGAGATTTTTATGACCTTGGTCCATGAATATGGATTTCGTAGAATAGATGGTAAGCTTCCATCAAAATCTGCCACATCAAAAGCTAAAGGACCTGCACAAAAGAACACTAGTTGGTGAGTATAATAAAAGTTGAATTTGTCAATTATAAATAAAAATATTTTTCTTTCTTCCTCTGAAAATATCGCTGATTATATATGCTAATTTCTAGCTGGGAACTTGTTTATTTGGAGAACAATGTGTAAAAAATTGGACAGCTTAATCGTCTGAAATAGTAATTCCAGGATATATAAACATCGAAACACTAAGTTCAAACTATGCTTCTTAAGAATGCATAATTGATGAAAGTGTGTAAGCATTGCAGGAATTCTCTTTTCTATATTTAGTTACATCATGCTACATGAACATCAAGGTTAACATAAAATTTGAAATAGTGTCACGTGGCATTTTCTCAATAGACACTTTAAAACAAAATTCAATCATATACTGTCACGTGGCATTTTCTCGATGGACACTTTAAAACAGAATTCAATCATTTACTGTCACATACAATTATGTTAAGCTTCCATAACCAGAAACTGTAAACTTTTTTCTTTCCACTTCGTAGTTGCAGAAACCCATAGTAAAAAAATCAAATTATGTTTCTAGCTTTAAGATTTCGACTGAAAAAATTCTATTAGCACCAAAATAAGATTGGTCTTTTCGTGGCCATACTATAGTTGAGAATCATTGCCACTTTATTTTTTCCCCAATGAGCAATATTGAAAGAGATAAATACATGATTTAATAAGATGTCAATAAAACTTTTCTCGCTATGGCTTTAGATCCTAAAAATTCATTGAAATATTTAACAAGGATGATATTGGCAAGCTTGTAGAAAAATTCTATCCTAAAGATTTTAAAGCACAAGAGATTCATTATTTAAAAATGCGGCACTATGAGATTTTATATCCTCGATTCCTATCAGTACTTTCTGATGTATGTTTGTAATTGGTTGCAAGTAAAAATTTGGTGGGTTGTATTATAGTGACTATTGATGCATCAAGCACTAATGCTAAGCATTTGTACCTTAACAATCGAGTGAGCATTTTACCAACGAAATACGTGAAGATGGAAATTCGTAGCTAAATGAGCGATTAGCATTTAGAGCACGTGAACATTTGGACCAGTTAATGAGTGAAAAAATTTGTGTTCCATTTCTTTAATTTTCTGCATTGTTTTATTTTTTATATTTTTGTTAAAGGATCGATTGAGGACCAACTAGTGGTATCACAGCCTCAAACATTTTTTAAGGAGGTTTTCTGGTTTCAATTTGTTGAAACCCTAATTGTTCTTCAAAAATATTTTTCCAAAAATCCGACTTGGAATTAATGAGGGAAAACAATTTTTCATGATCTACCCTTGATTCAACCTTTGGTTGGATTTTTTTAATGATTTGGTGTATTTTTTGTTAGATCCGTGGAGATCTTGAACGGATATGGTGATTTTTGATGTTTATATACTGGATCTTTATAAAGTTTTCGGATAACTTGTTCCAGATCTTGTGAAACATCGTGTTTTCACTATGTTTTTGGTGATTCCTTGGTGACATATTACTGAGTTTTGGTGACTCATCCTGGTTATTAACGATTCTTGTAACACACTCTTGGTTATAAGTGAGTTGAGTTGACAGACTCACTCCAATTCCTGGCGATTTCTTTGTCTCACTTCAAATTTGTACCGAGTCATAGTGTCTCACTGAGTTCTTGCATATTGTCTGGAGTTCTGGTCTGATTGGCATTCTTTTATTCTCAGCCCTGTATTGAAACCTAAGGTTTGGTTTCAAGTTTGGTGTTCTCTAACCCTATTCTCTACACTTTCATTACTGTAAACTGTCCTTTGTGTGTGGTTATTAAGACAATTGGTCTACCTTTATTTTTTCTTTATCTAAGATCTCTTGCAATGATCTAGGAATCTGAGAGAATGTGGGATTAAAGGGCCTTCAGTCCTTAAACCCATCCAAATTAGCAGTCTGGTTATATCTACGTTTCTTGATCATCAGTTTCTGATCATATAATACATTGCCTTTGTGATATATGTACTAAATAATTTTTGTTATTGATTCTTGCAAATATTTTATGTTAAGTAGATGCTATTTTGACTATAATAAAATTCTGCAAAAATTGTGACTACATCATCTTGTTTAATCTTGAAATAATCTGTGTGTGGGTATATACGTGTGTTCTTCCCAAATGTTTCAGGTAGAATTGCAGAATGACACTGGAGACTTTAGTCTTTGGTCCTAGAAAATGAGGGCTTTGTTCTCACGACAGGGATGTGCTGCTGCCTTCGATGGTACTTGGGCAGCAAAAGTAAGTTCTTATGGAAGGATGGAATTAGATGAGATTGTCTGGAGTTCAAATTTCCTTTACCTATTTGATAGTGTGACTACGAAGATTGGGGAGACAACTTGAGCAGGAGCCTTTTGAAAGAAGTTGGAAACTTTTTACCTGACTAAGAATATGCCTAATAATTGCTCTCTTAAGACAATTCTATAATTTTAGGTCTGATACTTCCTCTAGCTTAGAAGAGAACGTTGATAAGTTCACTAAGTTGGTTCAAGATTTGGCTAATTGTTAGAAATTATTTGATGATCAGCAAGTAGTAGCCCTATTGAATTCCTTAGGAGATAAGTACACAGTTATTAGAAATGCCTTAAGAGTATCGGAAAGAAGATGTCTCTGTAGATACCATAACTTCACCTTTAAGGATTAGAGAGCTTGAATTGAAAGTAGATTTTAAAGATACTAAAAGTGGTGAAGGGTTGAATGTGAAAGAAAGGATGAATAATAATAATAAGGGTAATAATTTTAGTGATTACAACTCTTATAAAGAAAGGGCAAAATGAAAAGAACAATTATAAGAACAAGAACAGGAAAGTCCAAAGGCAAAGTTAAGAAATGTTATTATTAGTGAAAGACTGATCATTTTAAAAAGGACTGTTTCAAAAAAGTTGCTAACATGAAAGAAAAATCAAATTCTAAAAGATCAGCTGCCATAGCTTGTAACAATGACTTTGAAATACAAGGTTTTGTCATTGTGACTGCAGCCAGAATGAATTCAAATGAATAGGTTTTTTATTCCAGCTACACCTTCCACATGTGCCCACAAAAAATGGTACACTGGATTTATTGACAAAAATGGTGGACAATTTCAAATGGGAAATGGCACGAGCTATCACATAAAGGGGATTGGAAAACTTAACCTTTTGCTTGAAAACGATCATAGTATGGAGTTAATTGATGCATGAGGATCCGAGTCACATGATACCAAGTTGTCCAAAAGCTCGTTTAGGCGTGCACGTTGTGGTCACCAATCTTTGCTCGGTGCGCATCCATTTCAAGGGCAAAATCCACTATTTTCCCTTCTAAATTTCTAAATTTAGTTTTTTTTTTTCCTTTTTCAATAATATTTCGTTTGCCTTTTTAAAATGGATTGTGAACTCAATTTGAGCCAAATTTTTGGGATATTATTTATTTTATTACGTACTTTCTTTTGGTATGTTATTGGCATTTTGCTATTTTTTGGTAAAATTCCGATAATTACAATTTTCTAGTTATATAGCCATGGCTTGTAGGTTGTTTTCGCATGTTGGATGAATAATAAAGATTTATTTCTGGTGTTCTTCCCTGTTAAATATTTTTTGAAACTAGCCTGCAAAATAATCGCTATTTCGCCCGACGTCAGTTGGAATCAGAGCGTTAGTTGGTATCAGAGTGTTAGCATCTTCCTAGGTGAGATTTTATCGGTCCTACCAAGGTTGGTGGTCGTGGTCATGATGTCATGGGCAAGTTCTGAATGAGGAAGTCATACACCATGATCGTAACGTTCAGGATGTGATGATTGAGGATTTACAGAGATAAGTTATGGAGTTAACTCAGCGTCTGTCAACACAGGATTTCAGTGATCGTGAACTAGAGGGTCACAATTCAGACACCAATTTCGAAAACCAATATCACAATCATGCTCGAGTTTGGGAACACCGTGGAGACAACTTGAGCAGGAGCCTTTTGAAAGAAGTTGGAAACTTTTTACCTGACTAAGAATATGCCTAATAATTGCTCTCTTAAGACAATTCTATAATTTTAGGTCTGATACTTCCTCTAGCTTAGAAGAGAACGTTGATAAGTTCACTAAGTTGGTTCAAGATTTGGCTAATTGTTAGAAATTATTTGATGATCAGCAAGTAGTAGCCCTATTGAATTCCTTAGGAGATAAGTACACAGTTATTAGAAATGCCTTAAGAGTATCGGAAAGAAGATGTCTCTGTAGATACCATAACTTCACCTTTAAGGATTAGAGAGCTTGAATTGAAAGTAGATTTTAAAGATACTAAAAGTGGTGAAGGGTTGAATGTGAAAGAAAGGATGAATAATAATAATAAGGGTAATAATTTTAGTGATTACAACTCTTATAAAGAAAGGGCAAAATGAAAAGAACAATTATAAGAACAAGAACAGGAAAGTCCAAAGGCAAAGTTAAGAAATGTTATCAGCGTCTGTCAACACAGGATTTCAGTGATCGTGAACTAGAGGGTCACAATTCAGACACCAATTTCGAAAACCAATATCACAATCATGCTCGAGTTTGGGAACACCGTGGATAGGAAGATCATCATGTAGACTTCGTTTTCAGAGTGGATCTGCTCGAGTTTTTTGGTACGTTACATGCCGAAGGATTTGTTGATTGTTTGAATGAAGTTGAACGTATTTTTGAATTTAAGGAAGTTCCAAATCGTGTTAAAGGAGCATGTACATGGTGGGAACAGTTGAGGCGTTCACGAAATAGGCAGGGTAAGACTAAGATTATTGATTGAGAAAAGATAAAGAAGAAGATGAAATGTCGCTTCCTTCCTTTCGACTACACTAAAACCTTGTTTCAATCACTTCATTCTCTAAGACGAGGCATGAGATCGGTTGATGAATATATGGAGGAGTTATTTCAATTGATAGCCCGAGATCTATATGAGACGGAAGAGCAGAAGGTGACATGGTATTTATGTGGATTACGACTGCCCCTACAGGATGTCCTCAGTCTTCACTCGCTGTAGATCATTTCTGAAGCATACTAACGTGTATTTGCTATGAAAAAGCAGTAGAACAGGAGACCAGTGATCAGAAGCGAAGGTAGTCAGCCAATTTACACTCAAACATCCCGTCCTGCTCAACATCCACCATGGAATAATTCTAGCTCGATATTAGGTGTTTCAGATGGGGCGAACAGGGACATAGAGCAACTGATTACAGGAAATCAACTAGTCCTACGATAAATATCCTCTGATCAAGGAAGATGTAGTAGACGAAACTTATGAGATTGGAGAACTTGTATGTGACGATAATGAAGAGAGAAATGTGTTGTATGGAGATGGCCATGAGACTCTAGTCATACCCAAGAGTCTATTGACTCCTAAGGGCGACTCAGGGGACGACTGGTTGAGAACCAACATTTTCCATACAACCTGCACAGTTGTCGATAAGGTTTGCAAAATGATCATTGATAGTGGTAGTTGTGAGAATGTAGTGTCCGAAGAGACTGTCCAGAAATTGCAATTGGAGACAGATCGTCATCCAGAACCATATAGATTGTCGTGGTTGAGTAAAGGTGATAGGAATCTAAAATACACATTTTAAATCTTTATTTAATGAGTTCATATGACTATTTTATGCATAAATGTACTTAGTATTCTCATATTTTAGTTTAGGTGGCAATTCGATGGATATGTCATAATCTAGAAGAAATAAGGGGAAAAAGATCAAAATGAAAGAAAGTGGAAGTTCAGGGACTAAAGAGCAAATACTATAAATTTTTTTCTAACCTTAGGATGAAGATTCGAGAGTGTTAGATACAAATTGGATGAAGAAATAAGTCAAAGGGATGAAATATAGCCTAGACATTATCACATATCAACTTTCAAGTTGAAAAGTTTTACATCAATTTTTAGTCTCATATTGAGACCAGTGTTGGACATGGAAGACGATCGAATTTGAAGATAGTATTTGAAGCAAGATTATAGTCCTTTGAGTTATCTTTCTAAAACATCTTGAATCACATCAATCGAACATCGGAAGGGAAAGTTATAATGAAAATACTGAAAACTGTTTGGTGGAAAAACTCTAAACCTATGCGGTCGCACAGAACCCTTCAGCGACTTTCAGTGGCCAATTCAAGCCTTCTATGCGACCGCAACACTTATAACTGTGCAGTCGCATAGAGTATTTCTGAGGTACGATTTTCAGTTTCCTAATTTATGTCAAACTCTTATGGAAACAACTTCTTTCTCGACTTTTCAACCCTAAATACATGCCATAACGGACCAGAAGGCATCCAGCCTACTTTTCTCTATTTTTCTTAGATCTATCAGGTGTAACTAACTCTTGGTGCTTGATTGAAGGGTACCGAAGCCTTGAAAAATATTATAACTGTGAGATCCATCTATTTTCATTGTTTAATTTATATTTTCGGTATTGAATATTCTTCTATGGATAATTTTATGATTGCCATGTTTTATTACTAAGAGATATATTAGTTTTTCACATATTACAATCTATAGTTAAGTTAAATCTCAAATCCGTAATTATTTGAATTATTTAACTTGTGAAGCACTAGGATTTGATAATTTTCCGCGATAGAGGTTGTTAAATCCGCTAGTGTTTGTATTATCTAGTTCATCGATTTCTCTATTGTTTAAAGCTGTTATTAAATTTAATCTTTAGCACTGGCCTAAAATTATTTGATAATTAGGTCTAATTAGAACATTGGTTTCTGATTAACTAAAATTAAGGAAAAATAGAAATTTATTCCAACGATGAATATTGTGAATGTGAATTGATTGTTCTTTGTAAATTGATGAATGGTTATAAATCTTCAATGGTGGAAGTTGACTTTGATCAAGACTCGTTTCATTAATTAATACAACTCGTTAATTTACATTATTATTTGTTATAAGATTGATTTCGTTATAAACAAAACCCCACAATCGTTATACGAAGCATAAATTGTTGAATTGCACACTCTTCGTGGGATCGACCCTTACTTCCATTGCTACATTAGTTTTAGAGGTTTAAGGACGTTTTTGGGTGCCTACGACATCACACCAAATTTTAGCATCGTTGCTGAGGAGTGGTGAAAAAGAAAAAAAAATCATAATTTTTTAGGTTCTTAGGTTTTTTATTGCTTTTAGAAATTCTAGTATAGAATTTTATTTGTCTTTTATTTGTTCTATTGTTTATGCCCGCAACTCGATCTTCTAATCAAAGTGATTTGCAGTACGATCCAGAAATTGAGAGAACTTTGCGCAAGTTAAGGAGTAACATCCAACAAAATCTTGAAGAAAGTAATCTCAACCCCCAACAATCCATTTGCAAGTGATTTTGAGTTTGAAGGAGAAAGAACTATGGCCAAAAATAGGACTTTGAAGGAGCTTGCAGCCCGTACGTTGAATCAACAATCTTTATGCATAATTTTTCCTATTTTAGATGTTTCTACTACATTTGAGCTTAAATCTGGATTGATACTCCTTTTGCCTACTTTTCATTGTCTTGCGGGTGAAAATCCTCATAAATATCTGAAAGAGTTTCATGTGGTCTACACGAGAATGAAACCCACTAGAATTACTGAAGAACAGATTAAACTGATAGCCTTTCCATTTTCTGTGAAGGATTCGACTAAGGATGACTCTACTATCTACCATCGGGAAGCATTACCACATGGGATGAAATAAAGAGATTATTTCTAGAAAAATATTTTCCAGCTTCAAGGGCTACAAATATTAGGAAAAAAATTTGTGGTGTCAGACAAGATCACAAGGAATCTCTACATGAATATTGGGAGGGTTCAAGAAATTATGTACAAGTTGTCCCCATTATCAGATCAGTGAGCAACTTCTCATCTAATACTTCTATGAAGGTCTTCAACCCATAGAAAGGAGCATGATTGATGCTGCAAGTGGATGAGCTTTGGTTGATAAAACTCCCGAAGAAGCGAGAAATTTAATTGCAAACATGGCAGCCAATTCTCAACAATTTGGTGCTAGATTTGATCCCCTTCTAGACAAGTTATCGAGGTAAATGTCTTATTCATTGAACAACAAATAGAGAATCTAACTACTCTTGTTCGTCAAATGACCATAGGTAATGTGCAGACAGTGAAGTTTGCAGAATTTTTCAGTAATGGAACATCCAACTGATGCATGTCCAACTCTTCAAAAAGAACCCACGGAACAAGTTAATGCAGCTGGTGATTTTCCTAGACAACCATAGAGGAATTATGATCCTTTTTCGAAGACATACAACCCAAGATGGAGGGATCATCCAAATCTTTGCAATCAAATCAACATGTTGCTCAAAATCGCCCAAACTTTCAACAATATAGGTAGCCATACCCGTCTAGACAACAACATGGTCAATCTTCTAACTCCGAAATATCTTCAGAAGATATTGTTAAATCTTTTGCAACTAACACTTTAGAATTTCAACAAGAGACAAAGGCTAGCATTCAATGTTTGGAGAATCAGATGGGTCAAATGGCTAGTGCGGTCAGTCGGCTGGAACCGCAAAGTTCAGGAAAGCTACCCTCTCAAATAGTGGTAAATCTAAGAGAGAACGCAAATGCAATTATATTGAGGAATGGCAAGAAAGTGGAAACCCCAGTAAATGAAGTTCTTACATCGTCAGAACAAGACAAGGAGAAAGACATGAACATCATTATGGAAAGAGTAATACAACTGAGGATAATGCACCAAAACGTAAGTTTCCTCCACTATGTGATTATAAACCAGTAGCCCCATTCCCTCATGTTTTGATATAATCTAGGAAAAATTATCCAAATAGGGAGCTTTATGAAACTTTTTGAAAACGTGAGGTAAACATCCCCTTGTTAGATGCTATTAAGCAAATACCCCGTTATGCTCAATTTTTAAAAGAATTGTATACTATTTAGAGAAAGCAGAAACTGAAAGGGTGTGAAAAGGTGAAAGCTGGAGAAAACGTGTCTGCAGTCATTCAAATGAAACTTCCTACAAAATGCAAAGACCCAGGTATGTTGACTATCCCTTGCATGATAGGTAACACTGGATTTGAGAAAGTCATGTTAGACTTAAATGTCATGCCGTATTCCATTTATGCTTCTTTAAAACTTGGTCTCTTAACTGAAATTGGTGTGGCAATTCAATTAGCTGATAGATCAAATGACAACCCAAAGGGCGTGATTGAGGATGTCCTTGTACAAGTTAATAATTTGGTTTTTCCTGCTAACTTTTATATGCTTGATATGAAAAACAGTTACCAAACTAGCCCTATCTTGTTAGGAAGATCATTCTTAAAAACATCCAAAACTAAAATTGATATTCATAGTGGTACATTGACCATGGAATTTGATGGTGAGGTAATTACATTTAATATCTATGATGCCATGAAATTTCTTGTTGATGATAATGTTGTATATTCTATCTATGTAATTGATAATATAGCATGTCATGTTTTTGAACTTGATGGAAGGAATGAATTGCATGTCGCTATTAGTAGGAGTGTAGAGAAAGATAGTGATGAATTAACGTTGAATTCCAATTCGCAAGAAACTGTTAATATGTTGAATAATCGTCCATGGTCACAACAAGCAGGTAAGGGTTTATATGTTGATTTGTCTATTTCTAATGAAAAGACTCTACCTTCTGTTGTGCAGGCCTCCATTCTAGATTTGAAGCATCTCCCTAATCACCTTAAATATGTATTCCTTGGAGATGACAAAACATTGCCAATGATAATTTCCAACGAACTGACTACATTGCAAAAAGAAAAATTGTGGCAGGTCCTCAAAGAGCATCGAACAGCCATTGGTTGGACAATCGCAGATATCAAGGGAATAAGTCTATCCATCTGCATGTATTGCATTTTGCTTGAAGAATGAGAAAAGCTTTCTCGTCAACCTGAACGAAGATTGAACCCACCCATGATGGATGTTGTGAAAAAAGAGGTCATCAAGCTTTTGGAAGTTGGCATGATTTATCCTATTTCTGATAGCAGTTGGGTCAGTCCAGTTCAAGTGGTTCCTAAGAAGACGAGAATAACTATGGTGAAGAATCAAAATGATGAATTGGTTACCACCCATGTTCAAAATGGGTGGAGGGTTTGTATAGACTATAGGAAATTAAATGTTGTGACCCGAAAAGATCACTTTCCTTTACCATTTATTGATCAAATGCTTGAAAGGTTAGCTGGTCACTCTAAATGATACCCAAAGAACTATTGGCTATTGTTTTTGCTTTATAAAAATTTCATCCTTATTTACTGGGTACTAAAGTGATTATTTACTCTGATCATGCAGCTCTGCGTTACTTAATGACAAAGAAAGAGGCGAAACCAAGACTAATATGATGGATACTTCTTCTGAGTGAATTCAAGCTGGAAATCAAAAACAAAAAGGGAATAGAAAATAGTGTTGCAGATCATTTGAGCCTTTTGACTAACGTGGATGCTGAACTCCAATTGCATGAAACCTTTCCTGATGAGCAATTATTTTCTATAAGCACAACTTTACCATGGTATGCAGACATTGTAAACTTTTTGATTGTTAACACTCTACATTCTGATTTGTCTAGGGCTCGAAGAGATAAACTAAACTGTGATGTGAAATATTATATATGGGACGATTCATACTTGTGGAAGCATTGTGCAGATCAAGTGATTAGAAGATGTGTTCCCGAAAATGAGATTACTTTCATTCTCACCTTCTGTCACTTTTATGCTTGTGGATGACACTTTGGAGAAAAATGAGTAGCAAAAAAAGTGCTTGAATGTGGTTTCTATTGGCCATCTTTGTTTTGAGACGCCTACTCCTTTTGTAAGTCATGCGAAAACTGTCAAAAAATAGGTAATATATCTCAAACGACTGAAATGCCACAAACTACCATACTTGTTTGTGAAATCTTTGATGTTTAGGGCATTGATTTCATGGGATCATTTCCTATCTCTTTCGGTTTTACTTATATTTTGCATGCTGTAGATTATGTTTCGAAATGGGTGGAAGTCAAAGCCACCAAAACTAATGATTCTAAAGTTGCTGCAGATTTTATAAAGTCTAATATATTCTCCAGGTTCGGGATTCCGAGAGCTCTCATCAGCTATCGTGGAACTCATTTTTGTAATCGAACTATGGAAGCTCTGTTGAGAAAATATCATGTCACCCATAAGGTGTCAACTGCATATCATCCACAAACTAATGGTCAGGTAGAGGTGTCAAATTAGGAAATCAAATCCATCATTGAGAAAATGGTCTGCCTGAATAGAAAAGATTGGAGCTTGCACTTGGATGAGACTTTATGGGCATACAGAACTGCATACAAGACACCCATCGGTATGTCACCTTTTTAGTTAGTGTTTGGGAAACCATGTCACCTTCCAATGGAGTTAAAATACAAAGCTTACTGGGTCGTCAAGAGTTTCAACATGAAGATGGATAAGAGTGGAGAACATAGAAAGTTGCAACTTCAAGAGCTAGAGGAAATTCGCAATGATGCCTATGAGAGTACAAGAATTTACAAGGAGAAAACAAAGGCTTTCCATGACAAAATGATCTCTAGAAAAGAATTTGAAGTTGGTCAAAAGGTCCTCCTATACCAATCGAGGCTTCGTCTGCTTTCAGGTAAATTGCGTTCCCATTGGATTGGACATTTTGTTATTACTAATATCTTTTCTCATGGTGCAGTAGAAATTCAAAGTCTGTAAACCTCAAAGGTATTGAAGGTGAATGGTCATAGACTGAAACCTTTCTATGAAAGTCTTCAAGTGGAGGACGTGACACAATTGGATCTCGAAGACCCATTCTACGGCGGTTGAAGCAAAATGCAATAAGTCTAGCCTAAGACAATAAATCGAGGCACTGCTTGTGAAGCAACTCAAGGGAAGTTCGTTCTTTTATCTTTTTATTTTTGTTTATTTTTCGCATTCCATTTTTTGTTATTTTAGTTATATTTGTCATTTTCTTTGTATTGGACGTTACATTGGGGACAATGTAAGTTTTTAAGTGTAGGGGAGGGGATTTAGACTTATGACATTTCAATTTTGAGTGAGTTTAATTTCAATACTTTTTACATGATTTTTCAGGAAAACGAGTTGAGAGTTAAATGATTCTTTTTGGTTGTGTATTTTATTTGCTAGAATTAATTAGGCTTTTGAAGAACTCATAACATGATTGAATGAATCATTCTCCAACTTAGAGTTGATTAGTAGAGTTATTTTCTTTGAGGATGGTAGTAACTAAATTCTGTAGACAAAAGATGATGAGATTTTTGAGCCTTTAGACTGATACATATATAACAGTTTTATTATTCTTTTTCATGTGTAATATTCTTTCATAGTTTTATTTCTCTAGAACTTTCCTTAATTCTTTTCAAGATCATATTGACACATGCATGCATGAGTATGATTAATGTCATCTTTGTTACATAAATGAGCTTTATTAGTCAAATAGATGACCCTGTAATTGAATTTTTCATTGTTGAGCCCCTTTGAGCCTTATTACATTTTCTTTGTATAAACTTACATTACAATCTTTAAACTGGAAAAAAAAAATATTTAACCAAGTTTTAGAGCTAGTGGAGTATTGTTGAACGTCATGAGAAGTGTGGGAATGTAAGAAAATAAGTGTGGGGGTTCAAGATTTATGATAGTGCTATTATTGGTGAATTGGAACAAATTTTCTATGTTAATTCAGGGAGTTCCATTATTGGTGTATGATTTGGAGTTTACATAGTTCAAGAACAACACAAGAAGAAGAAAGAAAAAAAAGAAAAAGAAAATAAGTGATGAAGGAGAGTAATTTTAATGTGAAAAAAGATCTATATTTATAATTTTTTCTACATCTCAAAAAAGAGTTCGATTTGTGTGGGATAGATGCAAATATGATGAAGTTATCATGTGGAGTGGTTGGTTTACATGTTTTATGTATATGTTTGAGCTAAGTCTATTTATCTTTACTCCACTAGTTTCGATGGCTCTTAAGTCACATACCTAAATATTTCTCACATTGACCATGAGCCACATTACAACTTTTGAAAAATCCTTATGATTCTTGTAAAGCATGTGATTTAAGTGGTGGAGAATGAGAAAATATACAATCATATGGTAGAACATCTCCATTGGAATGAATTTGAGCGAAACACTTACCCTTTTAAACACATGAGAGTTGAGTGCTTATATCTGTGAGGGTCTACATGGTTAGTTTACTCCATCTTCACATGAAAATGCTTACTAATTGATTATGAGTTGTGTGGAATGTTTATTCTTGATATTTTATGTGTTTTGAAAAATCTCGATGGTTCTATGTTCTTGGCATTATGACCTGGTGTTTTAGAGGAATCAAATTTGAGTTTTGCTCGAGGACGAGCAAAAGCTAAGTGTGGGGGAATTTGATAGGAATGTAAAATACACATTTTACATCTTTATTTAATGTGCTCATATGACTATTTTACACCTAAATGTACTTAGTATTATCATATTTTGGTTTAGGTGGCAATTCGATAGATATGGCGTAATTTTAAAGAAATAAGGGAAAAGGACCAGAATGGAAGAAAGTGAAAGTTTAGAGACTAATAAGCAAATACTATAAACTTGTTTCTAACCTTGGAATGAATATTCTAGAGTGTAGAGGCCAATTGGATGAAAAAAGGAGTCAACGGGATGAAATATAGCTAAGACAATATCACATATCAACTTTCAAGCTGAAAAAGTTTTGCATCGATTTTCAGCCTCATATTGAGACCAGTGTTGGACATGAAAGATAATCGAATTCGAAGATGGTATCTGAAGTAAGGTTGTATTCCTTTTAGTTATCTTTCTAAAGCATCTTAAATCACCTCAATCGGACATCGGAAGGGAAAGTTGTGAAAATACTGAAAACTGTTCGGTGGAAAAACTTTAAACCTATGCGATCGCATCGGGTTATTTTTATGCGGTCGCACAGAACACTTCAACGACTTTCAGTGGCCAATTCAAGCCTTCTGTGCGACCGTAACATGTATAACTATACGGTTGCATAGAGTATTCTTGAGGCACAATTTTCGATTTCCTAATATGCGTCAAACTCTTATGGAAACTTCTTTCTTGACTTTTCAACCTTAAATACACGCCAGAACGGACTAGAAGGCCTCCAACCTATTTTCTCTCTATTTTTCTTAGATCTATCATGTGTAACTAACTCTTGGTGTTTGATTGAAGGATACCGAAGCCATAGAAAACATTATAACTGTGAGATCCACCTATTTTCATTGTTTAATTCATATTTTCGATATTGAATATTCTTCTATGCATAATTTTATGATTGTCATATTTGATTGCTAAGATATCTATTAGTTTTTCATATATTGCAATGTATAGCTAAGTTAAATCTCAAATATGTAATTGTTTGAATAATTTAACTTGTGAAACACTAGGATTTGATAATTTTTTGCGATAGAGGTTATTAAATCTTAAGAAGAATGTTTAAATAGATTGAATGCAATCGCTAGGGTTGTTATTATCTAGTTCATCGATTTCTCTATTGTTTGTTATTAAATTGAATCTTTAGCGCTGATCTGAGATTGTTTGATAATTAGGGCTAATTAGAACATTGGTTCCTGATTAACTAAAATTAAGGAGAAATAGGAATTTATCCCAACGATGAATATTGTGAATGTGAATTGATTATTCTTTGTGGACTGATGAATGGTTATAAATCTCCAATGGTGGAAGTTGACTTTGATCAAGACTCGTTTCTTTGATTTAATACAACTTGTTAATTTACATTATTATTTATTATAAGATTGATTTCTTTATAAACAAAACCCCCCAATCGTTATAGGAAACATAAATTGTTGAATTGTACACTCTTCGTGGGATTGACCCTTACTTCTATTGCTACATTAGTTTTAGAAGTTTAAGGATTATTGTTGGGTGCCTACGACAACACACCAAAAGGCAGTGAAGTATTAGTCGAAAAGTAATGCCTAGTATCTTTTCGATCGATAGGAAATATTTTGATAATGCTTGGTGTGAAGTTGTGTTAATGGACACTTGTTATGTATTGTTAGGCCGACCTTAGCAGTAAGATTGTAGTGTTATTCATGATAGGAGGAAGAATACATATCCCTTAGCATCAAGAGGAAGAATGTAGTGTTGGTGCCTTGTCGGGAAGAAACCGCTCTTGCCCCGGTAGTCAATAATACCAACATACTTTCTATGTCCAGGTTTTTAGTTGAGATTGAGCGTGAAGATGTAGTCTATGCTCTACTGCCTTGTGGTAATAGTACAGCAAACGAGGATTCGATTTATCGATAGAAGTGCAGCAAATTCTAACAGAGTTCTCCGACCTCATGCCATAGGATTTCCCTCTGGTGTTGTAGCCTATAAGGAATATTAAACATCAGATCGACCTTGTTCTGGGGTCAATTTTGCCTAATCAACTAGTATATCGCCTCAATCCCAAGGAAGCTAAAGAGTTACAATGACAGGTGGTAGAGTTGTTAGAGAGGGGCTACATCCGCGAGAGTATGAGCCCATGTACACTTCCTACTCTACTGGTGCCGAAGAAGGATGGTTCCGGCGTATGTGTGTTGATAGCAGAGTAATCAACGGGATTACATTGAAGTACATGTTTCCAATTTTCCGCTTGGATGATATGTTAGATTAGTTGTCTGGTTCTAAGGTCTTCTAAAAAATTGACCTTAAAAGAGAATATCACCAAATTAGAATAAGGCTTGGAGATAAGTGGAACATGGGTTGTATGAGTGGATGGTCATGCCTTTTGGACCATCCAATGCACCCAACACCTTTATAAGATTTATGCATCAAGTTTTACGGCCTTTTATGGGGAAGTTCATTATGGTCTACTTTGACAACATCCCATCACACTTTGATCATATTTATGCTGCTTTTTGATATGCTGAGGACGGATCGCCTATTCATTAATTAGAAAAAGTGTTCTTTCTTCACCGCTTTGATAACTTTTCTTGGTTTCATTGTATCTACTGATGGTATTCATGCATATCAATTAAAAATAGATGTAATCTTGGAATGGCCTATGCTAAAGACCATACACAATGTCACAAGTTTCCATGGATTGGCGCTTCTATCGCCAATTCGTATGAAACTTCGGCACTCTGATTGTCCCAATCAAAAAAGTCTCAAGGACATTATTTCTAGTGGTCTGGGTAGGTAGAGGCCAGTTTTCAATTAGTCAAGCAAAGGATAGTAGAGGTCCCAGTTTTGGCACTTCCAGATTTTGAAAAGGTGTTTAAGGTAAACTGTGATACATCTGAGGTTGGCATTTTTTGTGTTCTGAGTCAAGAGGGCGCCCAGTAGCCCTTTTAGTGAGAAGCCATCAGGATAAAAAAGAATTATTCCACTTATGATCTCGAGTTTTACGCCATAGTTCAGTTTCTGAAGCATGGCATCATTACCTAATATAGAGGGTATTCATTCTTATCACTGATCATGAGACCATGAAGTACATCAATGGTCAACACAAAATGAGCAAACGACAAGCCAAATGGGTTGCGTACTTGTAGGAGTTCATGTTTGCACTAAGACACCAAGCTGGGAGTCTAAATCGTGTCACAGATGCATTAAGCTGTCGCACATTACTCATCACCACTATGAGCACCAGGGTAGTAGGATTTGCGGCATTTATTGATATGCATGTAGCAGACCATTTCTTTAGGAAGATAATTGGGAAGGCAACTGACAATCATCGACATGATTTTATTTTGCATAATGGCAATCTGTTTCGTAGTTTACAGTTGCGCATTCCAGATTGTTTACTAAGGCAACAGATTATTAGTGAACTTCATAACATGGGTCATTTCGGGCGAGATAAGACATTAGCTTTGGTCTCGCCAAACTATTATATGCCCCAAGTTGAGCAATAACGTAGCTCATTATGTAGGGTGTTGTTATGTGTGTCAGTTGTCCAAGGGAGTTCTTGCTATTTCGGGCCTTTATATCATTTTACGAGTACTTGAAGCCCCTTAGTTTGATGTCAATATGAATTTTGTATTGGGACTACCCCATACCCAACTGGCCTTGTATTCTATTTTCATTGTGGTTGACAAGTGTTCCTCAATCAATTACTTCAAATCGTGATACCAAGTTCATGAGTTATTTCTGGAGAAGTTTATGGAAAAAGCTAGGGACGCAGTTGAATTTTAGCAGCGTCTACCACTCCCAGACAGACGGTCATACCGAGGTGGTGAACCGGAGCTTGGGAAACCTTTTTGAGGAGTCTAGTAAGAATAAAACTGAAGCAGTGGTATTTGGCATTACATCAAGCAGAATTTGCTTATAACAGGTTGAAGAATATAACCACAAGAATGAGCCCATTTGAGATTGTATATGGTCGGAATCCATCTGGGTACTTGATTTAGCCACTATTCCCGTGTAGGTGGTTTGAGTCACAAGGCATATGAGATGGCAGAACATCTTCGGGATATCCATGCACATGTGAAGCTAGCCATTCAAGACAATAATGCTAAGTACAAGGTTCAGGGTTATAGTTACCGTCGTTAGGTACTCTTTGAAGTCGGTAATTTATAAATCGTGATCGTTTTCCTGTTGGAGAGTATAATAAGCTAAAGGAGTGGAAGATTGGACCCTATGAGGTCATGATGAAATTCAATGATAATGTCTACAGATTGCACCTCCCCAGTCATTTGAAGACATCTAATGTCTTCAATGTGAAGCACCTAAGTCCTTGTTTTGTAGATTCTGATGACACTAATGTGAACTCGAGGGCAAGTTCTTTCAAACCTGGGGCGATTGATGCAAGAGGATTCTGAGTTGTCCAATAGCTCGTTGATGGAGCTGAGGTACCACGAGTTGACGGATCAACTCAAAAATTACAAGTAATCGACGATCTTTCCTAATTGAGGCAGTTTTGGACACATTTTGGTATTTTAGTCATAAATTTGGCTACGATTATGAGAATCGTGCTCATGATCCTAATTTGAAAAGCTCGTTTCGGCGCGCACATCGTGGTCACCAAGCTTTTCTTAGTGCGCATCGATTTTGAGGGAAAAATCCTATATTTTCCCTTCCGAATCCCTAATTTTAGTTATTTTTTCCTTTTTTGATAATAATTCGTTTGCCTTTTTAAAATAGATTATGAACTTGATTTAAGTCAGATTTTTGGAATATTATTTCTTTTGTTACGTACTTTCTTTTGGTATGATTATTGAGATTTTTCTATTTTTTATAAAATTTCGATAATTACGATTTTCTAGCTATATAGCCCCAGCTTGTGGGCTGTTTTCGCATATTGGATGAATAATAAAGAATTTTCTTATTTTCTTTGCGTTTCTCTCTTGCGTTCTTCTCTTTAAATATCTGCTGAAATCAGCTGTAGAATAATCACTATTCTCTCCGACGTCATTAACTAAATGATATTAGAATCCAAAATGGTATTTCCCTGTCTTGCAGGGAAATTTAATCTCTGAGGGAGTTAGAAATAGAATATGATATTAGAATCCAAAAAGGTTTCACTAATTTTATTTTTTTGAATGATAAGTAATTTTACTTTCATGGTGAATGGAATTTACATTGTGCAGCCTAAACCATTAGCTGGTAAAAGCTTTGCTGCAGTAGATTTACATTCCGATAAGTCTTCAATATGACCAGTGGCGGACCCAGCACCCGGCCAGGGGGGGCGGCCGCCCGTGCTGGGCTCCGCCGGAAGAGTTTTTGGGAGGCGACGGAGGCGCTGGTAACTGGTTTTCTTCTCTTCCGCCGGTAACTGGTTCTTCTTCTTCATTGGGCTGTTTCTTTCTTTTCATTATTTTTTGTTTTGTTTTATTCTTTAGCCCAATAGTCCAATAGTTATTATATATGGTCCAGCCCATGAGCCCAACCCATTTTCCTCAATTAAATGAAAATGTTTGGACCATAAATTCATTTCATTCACTATTACCTCTTCAGTCTTCACGACTTCACCTTCAGCGACTCAGCCTTCGGGATTCATGCTGCATTCATCATCCTGCCGCGAGTTCTGCCACATCCCGCCGAACGTCTTCTCCTCCACCACCGACCGGCGCCAGTGTGAACGACTGCTAATTGCAATTTGCGAACGAACACCGTGACCCTATGAGTTTTTTCATTTCTGCCTAACTGCACATCGTTTTTTTTTTTTTTTTTTGTTATTATCTATTTATGAGTTATGAAATCATGATATTTTTCAGTTTGTTTCAACTTTCAAGTATCATTTATGAATTGTAGTTGGGGAAATTGGATTTGGAATTGGGGGAAATTAAAATTGGATTTGGAATTGAATTGAATTTGGATTTGGATTTGAGATTGGATTTAGGGTTTGGAAATTGGAATTGGTATTTGGTAATTAAATTTTTTTCTTTATGTTAGCAAGTAATTAATCATTATTTATATGGGCACCACAACAGAGAAAAAAATGAAATGGTAAAGTTGAGAATTCATGGTATTATTCATGTCAAGAGCCAAGAAAAGGCTCCATGGAATCCACCATTATCCATATCAAAGCACATTTCATAATTGGCTTGTTCCTTTTTACTTTTAGTCTCTATATCCCAATATTGAACTCATTATTTCATCTTATTATTATTTAGTAGTTCTCCAGTTAAAATGATTAATGAGTACTATATGGAATGTATGCATAAATATGGAATTTTGCGTTGAAATATTTGGGCTATTCGTGGCAAGATGAGTGTGAAGTGAAGAAATTGAACAGCGTGAGCTGGAATGATCAAACCGGATCCCTTTTTTCTTTCTTCTTGTATGTGCTTATTGCTGTCTATATGTGTTCGTATATTGAATCAATTTTCGTTTGCCTGCCATTTTTTTTGTATAAATATGTGGTTAAAATTGTGTAATATTTTGGCTAGTTATGAAAACTTATTAATTACAAAATATAACATCGCTTTTACGATCGTTGATTGTCGACGTTGACTGGTCAACGTCCGCCCGGGCTGGACTTGGATGCTGGGTCCGCCACTGAATATGACGTAAGAGGTTGGGCTACATAAATGATCAAGGGCTGCAAATACTTGAGAAAACAAGGTGTTCTATACTGATAAAATTGAATAGCTTAAATTTGGTAAAGAATGTATTATGGGAAAGCAAAACAGAATGCCTTTTAAAACTGTCATTCATAAATCCACTACTATTTTGAATATTTACAAGTTGATATTTGAGGACCAGCATCTGTTAACACTCTAAGTAGGTTCAGAATTCATCTGCTCATAGTAGATGATTTTGCAAGAAAAATATGGACCTTTTTGCTAAAAGCTAAATCTGATACTTCTAAAAACTTTAAGCAATGAAAATTGTTGATAGATAATCAAACAAATAAGAAAATTAAAGCACAAAGAACAAATAATGGACTTCAATTCTTTAATTTTGGATTTGATTATTTTCGTAAATAATTTGAAATTCTGAGACATAGGACAGTTACTTATATATCTCAGTAGAATGGTGTAGTCGAGACAATGAATAAAATCTTACTTGAAAAAGTTAGCTGTAATCTCTTATGTTCTGATCTTCCTAATTAACTTATTTTAGGAGGAGGCCTTAAAAAATGCAACACATCTTATAAACAGTCTCTCTGTTAATTTCCAAATCCCTTGCAAATTGCTCTAAGAATTTATTGTTTTTGAAAGACACCATGAAAGATGAAATGGACTCTTTAATAAAGAATAAAACTTGGATTCTTGTTGACATGCCTAAAAGTAAAAAGTAGCTGTCTATAAATGGGTTATAAATTAAGGAAGCAGAGTCCAATAATAAAAATAAGAGATACAAAGTTAGGTTAGTAGCAAAATGGTTTACACAAAGGGAAGTTATAGATTATAATGAGATATTTTCCCTTGTTTCAAAATATACTTCTATAAAAATCTTAACTGCCTTGACTGCTCATTTTAACTGGGAATTAGATATGGTGATATAAATGAAATTATATATATGAGTCAGCCTAAGGGATTTGAAATTAAATCAAAATCTGAAAAATTATGTCTATTGAAAAAATCACTTTATAGTTTGAAACAAGCCCCAAGACAATAGTATAAGAGATTTAATTCATAAACTTTGGGTTTCGTTAAAAGCAATTTTGATTCCAGTATCTTTTATAAAGGTGCAGGAGGTTCTAAATCTGTTTTATTGGTTGCTTTATGTTGATATGCTACTTGCTTGCCATTATAAAAAAAGAAATAGATAAAATCAAATGAAAGTTAAAATCTGAGTTTGTAATTAAAGGTCTAGGTCAAGCTAAATGAATTTAAGATCTGGAAACTAAAAGAGAAGGAAAGAAGTATACTCTTTATGTGAATCAATTTTTATATAAGACTATAGTGTTGAAAAAAAATCTGTCTGGTTGTAGTTTTTCTACCTCTTGCAAACCTTTTTAAACTATGAAGTGAACAATCACCTAAAATTTATGAAGAATTTGAAACAATGAATAAATTATCTTATACTAATACTGTTGGGTCTATTATGTATCTGATGATGTGTACTAAGCCTGATTTGGCTCATGACAAAGTATTCTAAGAAAATTTATGGTAAATCCAGGTGAGCCACAAATTGTTGTAAAATGGATGTTGAGATATTCCAAAGGCTCATCTAAATTAGGTTTATGTTTAAAAGGTGTAATGAATGAATATTTTTGAAGGGCTACAAAGATTCTGACTTAGCAGGTGACTTAGATAAAAGAAGATCAACATTTTCCTATAACTTGGTGATGGGTGCATTATTTGAAAATTCCAAATGCAAAAGATTGTGGCTCTATCATCTACTGAGAGGCAGTTTATATAACAGCTTGTGATACTGCGAAGATGGACAACCGTTAAGGAGTTTATTAAAGGAAATTGGTTTTGTTGATGAAATTATCACATTGTGTGCTATAATCAAATTGTAATTCGTCTTAATAAGAATCGTGTGTATCATGATAGACTAAACATGTTGATATTAGAGATACATATGATGGATAAAGGCATGATTACACTAGTTAAGATTCTTACTGAATTCAATTCTTTTGACCTTGGTACCAAAGTTCTTCCCTTAAATAAATTCAAAAATTATTTAAAAATTTTAAATGTTACTTGAAAGGTGTAATGTTTAGAACAACAATCAATTTAGTTTTATCCTAAGAAGCACAGATAATTATAAACTTGTTACGTACCCATATTTGATACGTATCCTAGTTCGGATACTCTTTGATACCTTCTAACACGTACTATATACACTTTTATTTATTTATATATATTTATATTTTTTAAATTTTCAATACATATTGGATATTGATGTTGAAGAAAATAAAGTTAGGACAATTTAGGATTAAAATAAGATATTTAGTATTTTATTTTATTTTTATTATTATGTTTTTTGTATTAATGTTTTTTACATTAATTAAATTATGTTAAATTTTATAACACATACTTGTGTATCCTTTTTTTTTTTTTTTTTTTTTTCTTTTTAAAAAAAACTCATATAGACGTACCCGTATTGTATCGTATTCGAATTACAAATATCTGTCCACGCTTCTTAGGTTTTATCTTTTGTAGTTTAAACTAACTCTATTTTTATTTTTTATAGGTTTACTACAGCAAGTGATACATTGTGTTTGAAGTTCCAGAAACTAGAGTTAAGGCCAACATTAGTTCAACAAGATGGAGATTGTTGAACGTCTCACTAATTGTTGACTCTTTGAAAGGTGGACAATTGTTGATAAAAATTTATTTGTGAATCTTTTTGTTAAATGAAGGTTGTAATCTAGCCTTTCAGATCGCTGTGTTTATGTGTATTGAATATGCTTTTTTGTAGCCCATATAAATAAGGTCTTAACCCATTTTTCACACATATTAGTGTGTGTGTTGTTTCATTTTAGTCATTTTCTAGGGTTTCTCTTTCTGATTCAAGCTCCTTCTGTCCGTAAATCTTTAGTGGAAATGTTTTGTAGTGAGTGTATATTGATATATTGAGTGAGTGGTTCACTGTAGTAAACTTGTAAACTATGAAACGAGATAAACTTAAACACTTCTTCGAACATTTGTTTTTGACTGATTCTTGACTTGATTCTAGTGATCTCGAACACAATCTACTATGTAGGTGCTCAATGGGTGAGTACCATTTAGAGAACGTGAACATTCGGGTTCCTTAGTGGGTGAAAAATTCTTGTGTTAAATGTTTAAAATTTTCTGCAAAGTTTTATTTTTGATAGTTTGTTAAACAATCCATTGAGGACCAACATGGCATAATCACCAAAGTAAATGCCATCAGCCTAACCCTATTAGGATTGTTCTCCAAAACTATTGTGTCCACCATAATGAAGACTCCTACCCAAATACATGCATTAAGCTGCATTAGTATTCTTATATCTTTTTGGACTACTAGGATATTAGATCACACAAGATCTCGCGTGTGTTGTACTCTAACTAGGACTACACAATGAAATACTATAAATACACACTCTTTATTATTATTATTATTATTATTATTATTATTATTATTATTATTATTATTATTATTATTATTATTATTATTCATGTACATTTTACTCTATAAAATTTCCAAGCATTGAAGAGGCTGGGAGGACACATCCTAATGTCTTTGTTTGAGATATCATGAAGTTCTGTCCAGGTATTGCTCATTCAACCCTCATTTTAGGTCTTGCTCTACTGGGTGACATTTTTAGTAGCATCACAAGACACGCACAAACTTAATGTTTCTACTTAAATAATCGTTTAAAACAATGTTATTGTTAGAATCCTGACAAGAATTATGTATGTTGATACCACTTGTTAGGAATAAAAGAAACAAGATTATATGGCATAATATGAGGTAGCAAGCACAACACAAAAAGAATACAAGAAATTGGCAGATGAATGGATAATTTATTATAAAGGAGGAAGAATTACAAAGATTGCTAATGAAGTTTAACTTGTTCAAACTATGAAGAAGAGTCAACTATATATAGGGATATACGTCAAACCCTAATAAGAGTCCTAAAGATGGAAATAACATAAAAATCGCGTGGAATAAGGAAAACAATATTGAGTCGGATAAGCGTGACACTCGAGAGCTAGGCTCGTGTAAGCGAGAGGCAGGTGTGTCATTCAAGCGCTAGGTAGGAGGTAGGTGGGTGGCAGCTCTCTGCTGAAAATTCCGTCCAGTCGCTAAAGCGACAAGCTAGTGGCAATGCAGCTTATTTTTCTTTCTTGGTCAATATATCAACCTTTTCAAAGCCCAATTCAATAAATTCACAAATAACCAATCGAATTTGGATCAAATTTTAACAAATCTCCACCTTGAACCAAAATTTGATGCAGTGAACTAAATCAGTTTCCACATACCTTTGTGGAGGCCTAATATCTCTCATAGTCTATCTCTAACAATTGAATATGATGGCACCGCTGGTAATGGTGGCAAAGCTGTATTACCCACAACTTTTGACTTTGATTGAGATGTATTCTTCGATATAAACCCCAAACTAAACTCCACTGGTACTATACCAAGCTGTGTATCCACCACAGTACTAAATCTCTACTAATTGATCTTCAAAGATTCTCCACAACCTTGCAAAGTCATACAACTAAGACCTTCGTCGCCTCTCTAACACAACATCGGCATGCTTACAAACCTTCAAAAATCCACCTTAACCAATGAACATGTACCCTTTTGAATCAAGAGTAGTTAAGGAAATACGATTTCTCTTCAAATGTGGAACATATATCACTACATCAAGTGTTCTAATCGTCCCATCCAACATTTAAAGTATAAACCTTATGATACCAGCTATCGTACATGGTGCGTTGTTATCCATAACGACAATACATTTTGAAACTTCTTCATATGCTGAAAACAAATCCCAATCGGGACACATATGAAAAGTGTAAGTTGTATCAAGAATCCAGTCCTGGTTAGATTTGGATTCGTCGTAAAAAATTCACAAATAACCAATCAAATTTTGATCAAATTTTAACAAATATCTACCTTGAACGAAATTTTGATACATTGAACAAACTTCAAAACTCTTCACCTGAAGACAAATTCCACTTCAAGGCATAAAACTGATCACTTCAACAAATAATTAACCAAACTCCATAAAATCGAATTCTTCAACAAGAAAATCAACCGAACTCTCAAACGAACAAAATTCTCCACATTTTCTACAAAATTCAACTAGGATAAACTAAATCCTAGCATTGCTCAGCAGAATTACCTCGGGTGCCAAAATTGCTCTAATTATCACAACAAGCAACAAAATCAAAAACTAATTCAAAATTTAACAAACAAGGTGAAAACACACTTTGAAACAAAATCAACACCACAAAATGCTTTTGTAGATGGTTCTTCACTAGACTCAACACCTTCAACTATACTTAGAGTGTACGTAACTAAATCAGCTTCCCTTTACCTTTGTGGAGGCCTAATATCTCTCACAGTCTGTCTCTAACAATTGAATATGATGGCACCGGTGGTGATGGTGGCAAAGTTGTATTAACTATAACTTTTGACTTCGATTGAGATGTATTCTTCAATATAGACCCCAAACCAAATTTCATCGGTACTATACCAAACTATGTATCAACCAAAGTACTAAATCTCTACTAATTGATCTTCAAAGATTCTACACAACCTTGCAAGTCATACAACTGGGACCTTCGGTGCCCCTCCAATACAATATGGGAACCTTCACAAACCTTCATTACTCCACCTTCACCAATGGACATGTACCTTTTTGAATCAAAAGTAGTCAATGAGATAAGATTTATCTTCAAATGTGGAACATATCTCACCACATCAAGTGTTCTGACAGTCTTATCCAATATTTAAAGTATAAACCTTCTGATACCAGCTATCGTTCAGGGTGCGTTGTTGTCTATAACTACAATACCTTTTGAAACTTCTTCATATACTGAAAACAAACCCCAATGGGATAAATATGAAAAGTGCATATTGTATCAAGAATTCAATCCTCGTCGGATTTGGACTCGGCATAAAAAATAATCAAAAGCTCTTCATCACTCAAAACGTTCTTGCAACATCAGCTTCACCTTAATTTTCTGATTGCATTCCCTTCTAGTTTACAACTAATTTCTCTTTATTCTGCAAATTGTAGCAGTCCTTCTTTATGTGCCACTTCTTCTTGGAATAGTTACAAATTTTATTACTAAAGTTAAACTTCAATCTGCCCTTTATATCACCATCATGAATAACAAAGCCTTCTCTTTGAGCCACAAATCCAACAAGATACTTCATCTTATCTTTTGAAAACAATGCATCATATACTTTTTCAACGGTGAGAATATCACGACTTTATAATAGTGTGTCTCTAAATGATATATATGAAGCAGGCAATGAACAAAATAAAATCGAACTCAAATCCTTTTTATCATACTTAACCTCTAAAGTTTTCAAATCAGCCACAATTTTCTTTTCAAACAAAACAAAGTGATTTTCTCAAATGTACTTTTTGTCATTCGGTGAGAATACAAACGCTACTTTAGGTGCAATTTGGTAGTTAGACTCTTAAGCATCCACAATTGCTCCAACTTCAACCACAATGCAGTTGTAGTTTTCTCCTTCAAGACGTCATGAAGAACATGATTCGAAAGATAAAGATGAATCTATGATATGACCTTTTGATATTTACCTTGTTTCTCTTCTATCGACCAATTAGAATGCATCTTATCAAATCCTAAGAAAGTGTCATCCAAATCCATCTAAACAAGAACTACTCACATCATCACCTGACACAACGAGAATCTAGTGTTGCGATCCGAAAGTGGAATATCATCCTTTATGTTTGCCATCACAAGAACATAAAACCTCGAACAAATAAACTTTAAGTTCTGATACCACTTGTTAGAATTCGAACAAGAGTTATGTATGTTGATACTACTTGTCAATAATAGAATAAACGAGATTATATGACACACTATACAGTAGCAACCACAACACAAGAAGAATACAAGAAATTGGCATATGAATGTTAATTTATTATAAGAGAGAAAGAATTATAAAGATTATGTGTTTATCACAACTCTAATGAAGTCTAACTTGTTCTAACTATGGAAAAGAGTCCACTATGTATAGGGGTATATGTCAAACTCTAACAAGAGCCCTAAAGATGAAAATAACGTAAAAAATTGAGTGGAATAAACAAATCTTGGGGTGGACAAGCATGAAGCTTGAGCACTAAGCTCGCAGTAAGTGAGGGATAAGCGTGTCGCTCGAGCGCTAGGAGAGCAATAGGTGGGCGATAGCTCTTTGCTGAAAGTTTCGTCTCATTGGTTGTGCGAAAAGCTAGCACCTAGTTAGCGACAATGTGGTGTCTTTTCCTACTTGTTCCATATTTTGACTCTTCAAAGCCCAATTCTACAAATACCGAATCGAATTTGGGTTTGCTTTAGTTATTACTATAAAAAAAATGATTTATTTGAATAAAAGTCGGAAATAAAGGATTCAAAAAGCCAACGTTAACAATGAAGGTTAAACCTTAAAGTACCAAATAAGTAAAAAATGAAACACACACAACTAATCTTACCCAAAAAAAAAAAAAAAAACAAAGATACTATTTTCTAATGGGCACTGATCAAAGAAGTCAAATTATAGCGTGGATTTCGACTTCCCCTCTCTGTGTACCCATATTTTAATATTACAAGATCACCTCTTTTTGTAACACGTCACTCGCTAAGATGTCATATTTATCGTTTAAATTTTAGTTATATTCTATCTTTTGATATTTGTGTATATTTAATTACATGTTTCAAGTCGATTGTCATCTTATACATAAAGACCTATTAAGTAAAATTGTTCATTTTGAACTTATTTACTCCACTCATCATGTTGCAAATATTATCTTAGATTCTTTCTTTGTTATTCATCTTTAAAATAGATTTGTAGAAATTTGCTTGGTAATTTTAGTGTTGTAGTCTCAATCACGGTTATAAATTCTCTCTCTCTCTCTCTCTCACACAATATCCACAACAAGCTCTTTGTGTTCGGTCTATATATTTAATATTATTCTTTTTATCAATGGGTGGTGATGAAATTTAAATTGAAGACCTTTATTTATTTTATTAAGATATCAAGTACAACAACATAGTAAACTGGGTTCTCAATAAATATTGGGCCAATTATACGACTCCTCTAATTGAGTATTTAGTTGAGTTCATTGTTAAATCTACCTAAAGTTCTATAATAACAAAATCATAAGCAACACCAACACGTGTTTATTCTGGTCTAACCCTACAACTTCCGATGTGTTATATGGATTACGTTACCTTTTTGAACATGTACCACTTTAGGAACTTCTTAAGCTTAGTCTAGGAAAAAAAAAACACTAATAGTATCTATATCTTGTTAGATTATAGAAAAAGGAGTAGAGTGTTTTACAAAATAATTGTGAATATATTGTTGAAATTAATGTTTGATTTTGGTTACTTACAATAATAAGATTACGAATTTTTTACAAACAAACCCACACATATGTATAGCATATATTTTTAGAGAGAGGAGTGAGACACATCACCAATTTCATAAAAGAGGCTGGATAAACCAGAGCAACCGGGTCCACCAGTTATCCAAAGCAAAAGAGGGTCCATTGTAGGGTTGCCTTCGGATTCAATGAAATAGTAGAATAGTTGCATTTCATCATTTTCTCCCACACCAATATATCTAATCAATAAATCAAACAAAAATATTTATAAATAATTTAGATTCTTGAATTTAAATTATGTTTGATAATTAGATTGGACACAACACTACTAAACATGAAAAAATGGTTAATTTTTTTTTTTTTTTAATTGTATTGTTTACAGAAATAAAGAATGAAAAACTGACCCGGTTTCCAGTTTGATGGGCAGAATACCCGAATAACCCGGAAGAGTGCTGATGATAGACTGTGATGTTCCATTGTTGACCAGTATCAGAAGAAGAAACGCATGCAACCCTATCCAATTCATAGTAATCTCCCCAAAAAAATTAAACTTTCGAAAAATGTATTTAATCTGTTTTCACAATATAGTTTGTGAGTCTGAGATTTGGGATTTGAAATTTGAAATTGATGGCAGAGTAGGTGGAAAAAGGTGCTGACGTTGAATTTAAAGGGACATAATACTTATAACAAATCTTAAAAGATTTTAGGAGAGATGGCTATTTGGATATAGTCGATGTACACCCTATTTGGCAGCTTCTTTGACAAAATGATGTCATTATGTCATTGGACAGTCTAAAAAAAACTGTTTTTTATCCAATAAAATATTGCCAACACACTTTTCTATCAACAAGGTGATAAAATTATGACATCTGTATAGATTTTTGGTGTCCACCCTTTAGACAGATCAGTGTTGGCAGTTTTTTTTTTTAATCCAAAACTTGTATGTTTATAATTTAAATCAACTGTAATCACTTCCAAAACATGTACAATAACTTGTACTCAAATTAAAATAAGAATTTAAGTACTTCTCAACATTGTATGTTTATAATCTAATTAACTGTCGCCGCAAGTCACCTCCATTGACCGACTGCGGCTGTTGTTGTGAGGAATCCCGTTGGCTACCGCCAGGGCCGGTTCTGTGCTTTACAGGGCCCGAGGCGAATTCCCCAAATTGGGCCCCCACCCCAAGATCAACGTAAATGCAAAATTCAACAGTGCATTATGTAACGTATAGCTAATTTAACACTGAAGAGTAGAACAACAAACAAATGTAAAGAACAAAAGATTTATATTATTCACAATCAAGCTATGAAATTGAAATCCTATGCAAAAACAAAATAAACAGGGAATTATAGAGATACAACAGAATTATAGAATTAACAGGGAAAAAATAAAAACAAGATTACATAACCATCATGCTATTCTACTTTGGACACTTATTCCAATTTAATTCAACTAAGAAGTATCCTCAAAGATAACATCTTTTTTCCTGGTTGCAAATTTGTTTTTTGTTGGTTCATGTGCCTGCACTTGTTGTCTGTCACATAAAATGAAATCTGAAGATTCATAGTTACCTAAGTTGCACGACCACGGACACAGACATCGAGATGTGACTTTCGAAAAGTTAGGATATTGACACGTTCGAGAAACGTCTATTTTGAGTTCTTTAAAATTTATATATAGTATCTTTATTTTTATAATTTTTTTTATGTAGGACACGGCACATTGCAATGTCGGAAACTTGCTCGGAGGGTCTCTCTAAAGTATCCATTTAGTGTCGATAATTTAAAAAATATATAAAAATGGAGCAAGAGCACTTATTGGCTACATGTTCTTGAGTAATGTCAAGGTCGGACACGACAAGACACGACACAACATGACATGAAACGTGTTGGAGACGGACACATTGACCTCAAAAGTGTTCTTGCATCATAAATAGTCACAACAACAGCATTCTTCCATCTCCTACTTCTGCTATTCTACTTCTGCACACTAAAAAATAAAAACAAGATTACATAACCATCATGCTATTCTACTTCTGCACACTATGTTCTATTCTACTATAGGATCCTAAATTCCTAATTCCTAAACTCATATTTTCAGTAACATATTGATATTAGTCATACAGAATCAGCATAGAACATAAATATTTGACATCCCACGTTAATGAACAAACAAGTGAAAAACTATTAACAAAAACAAGAATTACCAATTTACGAGAGCTGGAACCCAGATGCAGCGTCGAATCCATTGATGTCTCGCCTCAATCGGAAGCCGCAATTAAAGAGTCTCTACCCAGTGGAGGCTGTCTGTAGTCTGTACTCTGTAGAACAGTAGAAGTTCTTGGATTGAACTTGGATGAATTGTTGAGAGACCGGAGAGGCGGAGACGAGTTGAGTTTTTGGGAGTTGGTTACTTGGTTTGAGTCCCTGCGAGGCGACAGCGAGCGGGGGAATGGATTTGGGGCTTGGGACTTGGGACTTGGGAGAAGGAGGAGTTGATTACTTGGTTTGAGTCCCTGCGAGGCGTCGGAGGCGACAGGCAGCGAACGGGGATACGGGATTTGGGGCTTGGGAGTTGGGAGAAGGAGACGGGTTTCGTTTAGATTTAGGTTTAAAAAAAAAAAATGAATTGGGCCAGGCCTCCTATGTTGGGCTAGGCTCAATTTTAAAAAAAAAAAAAAAAAAAATTTGGGGAGGGGGCCAAAAAATAGGCCCCCTCCAGTTCTGGGCCCGAGGCGAGGGCCTCATTCGCCTCGGCCCAGAACCGGGCCTGGCTACCGCTTCCAACTCGATTGTAAACCCAAAATTAATTTTCAAAATCAGATTTAGAATATGAAAGTCAGTTTTCTTAAAAACTAGAAACAAAAAATTAACAACAATTAACCATTGATAATTCCCAAGATTCAAAAATAACTTCTAACAAATACAAAATCAGCTCTAATATCATTATTGAGAATTCAATTAAGCATGCACAGTGAAATGAAGATTAATTTTCAATTTGCTTCAAGGGTGGTTGACGTAGCGAAAGATTATAGGAAAGATAAAAATACACACAAAGTGAGAGAAAATTCACTAAAATTTTATTCAACTCAATAATAATCTGTCTCAAAGGGCTTACAAGACTTTAAATAGTAAAACCCTAGCAAAATTCGGAAAATAAATAATAAAAATAAAAAATACGATATTTTTCTATAAATAGAAAAATTCGAGCTAACAACTTAAATGGAAACTCCTAAAATTCATAATTGTCCTCCAACAAACGGAATACGAATCCAAATTTTATTGAATGAGATATTACCAAAATAAAAATTATCATAAATAGCAAAAACGCTTAATCGAGGGCTTAAATGATGGAATCTGCCCAAAATCTGACGTGCGTCATGGCCGGAGGCGATGAATTGTGACCGTTGGCTCGTTTCCAATCGAATTAGACTAGTAATTCGTTAAAAAGGACATAACCCGGAGTTATCATGAAATCATTTTTTCCCTTTGCGATCTCACTTCATCATGAACTCTAACTCCTTATGCACTTCATTATTCTCCTCGGAGCGAGAAAAATTTGCCCTCAAATTTGACGTGGAAGGAGTCTCATCATCATCAGAATTATCACCACGAAATGGTACTAGATGCTTGACATTAAACACGTCGGATGTACGAATATGACTTGGCAGCTTCAAACGATAAGTATTTGGATTAATCTTCTCAATGATCTCTAACGGACCAATCTTTCTGGCAGTAAGTTTATTTTACTCATGAGCAGGAATGACCCAAACAAAGTCACCTACCACAAATTCAACATGCCGACGCTTAAGATTTGCATCGTGCTTATACTTAGTGACAGCAGCCTGCAACTGATCATGAGCCTGTAAGTGAACATGTTGCAATTGCTGAATGAAGTCATCGGCATTGCCATGTATTCTAACAGTAGGAGAAATTGGGATCAAGTCAAGGGCACCACGAGAAGCAAGACCATACACCACTTGAAATGGACTAAAACAGGTACTCCGTTTGACAGCATGATTATGAGCAAATTCTTCCTGACACAACTTTTGATCCCAAGATTTGATGTGATCGCCAACCAAGAAACGTAATAAATCACCTAATGAACGGTTAACCACCTCTGTCTGTCCATCTTTCTGAGGGTGATAGGCACTGCTGAAGTCAAACTGTGTATTGACCGAACGCCATAAACTAAGCCGAAGTGACTCAGGAAGCGAGTGTCATGGTCAGACACAATAGATGTAGGTAGTCTATATAGGCGATAGACCTCACGAAAGTACAACAAAGCCACATTGACAGCGTCCGTAGTTTTCTTGTAGGGGATGAAGTGAACCATCTTAGAGAACCGATCGACCACTACAAAGATATAGTCAAAACCACGTTGGGTCCTAGGAAGCCCCACAACGAAATCCATACTAACGTCCGTCTAAGGCTGGATTGGGATAGGCAAGGGCATATACAAGCCAGCATTTGTTGCCTTGCCTTTGGCCAAATGACAAGTCCGACAACGTTCCACAAATCTGCTAACATCCTTGCGCAATGATGGCCAAAAGTAATAAGCAGCGACAAGCTGCAATGTTCTATCACGACCCACATGGCCCTCATTGTGCAATTCCTGAACAATCTTTAACCTCAAAGTACCCTCTGGAATACATAACTGGGTGCCACAAAAAAGGAAACCATCAACCCATGCAAACTCCGACTGCACACCTTCCTGCAACTTCCAACAAACATGGGACAAAAATGGATCAGTAGCATATAAGTCACAATGGCTATCAAAACCTGGAAGCTCCACTTGCATTTTCGTCAGGAAAGTGTGGGGCCTACTAATGCATCTGCCACCTTGTTAAAGGCACCTGCTTTGTGGTTAATCACGAAAGTAAACTGTTGTAGGTAAGTAATCCAAGAAGCATACCGAGCAGATACCTTATCCTATGTACTAAGGTGCTTGGGGGCATCATGATCAGTATACAAAATGAACTCCTTTTGGAATAGGTAGTGACGCCAATGTCGAACTGCCTGGACTATTACATAGAACTCGACATCATAAGTACTGTACTGAGACTTTGGACCTGAAAGCTTCTCACTGAAGTATGCAACGGGACGATTGTTTTGACTCAGTACACCACCAATACCCACCTTCGAAGCATCACAAAACAGCTCAAATGGCTGGGTAAAATCAGGCAACACCAAAACTGAAGCAGTAGTCAACTTCTGCTTAATCAACTGAAGAGATGTCTCTGCCTCAGGAGTCCAGTGAAACTTGTCATCCTTCATACAATCTATAATTGGTGCCATGATACTGTTGAAATGTGGTATAAACCTTCAGTAAAATGAAGCAAGGCCATGGAAGCTGCGCACTTCTCTAACAGTCTTAGGCTGTGGCCACTGGCTTATTGCCTCCACCTTTGATGTGTCCACTACTAACCCTTCTTCAACACCACATAACCCAGGAATACAATACGATCTGTCAAGAACGAACATTTTTTCACTACAGCATAAAAATTATCCCTACGAAGAACTGAAAGAACTTCCCGAAGGTGCTGGACATGGTCATCATCATTAGCACTATAAATCAGAATATCATCAAAGTAGACGACAAAAAATTTACCGATGAATGGACTAAGAGGCACACATTTATCAGCAGGAACCTCCTTAAATTCCAAGATCTCCTCCACTGCAGTCACCCAATCCAAGAACTCTTCTGGACTTAATCAACCATGAAACTCAGGAATATCAACCTTGAATCCTGATTCCCAATGCCTATTTTCATCCTGACCACCCCCCTCTGTCGGACTAGCAGATCTAGTGGATGCTCATCATCAGAATCCTCAACTGGTTGGGCCACAGGCGCAGGTTGTTGTAGCATGAGTGCAGCGATTTGCTGTGTCAGTAACTCCATTTGTTGACTCAGTCATGCGATGTCATCACGTCTATGTACCTCCTCTACCGGGGCTTCACAGGCTTCTGGACGTCTCCTGGCGGCATGGTGAAAGAATGACTTCGGCTCTGATACCAACTGATGTAGCAGAAGATTATAGAAAATATGAAAATACACAACAAGTGATAGAAAACTCACGAAAATTTTATTCAGCTTAATAATAATCTGCCTCAAAGGGCTTACAAGACTTTAAATAGTAAAATCCTAGAAAAATTCGGAAAATAAATAATAAAAATAAAAAAAAAAACGATATTTTTCCATAAATGAAAAAATTCGAGCTAACAACTTAAATGGAAACTCCTAAAATTCAGGATCGTTCTCCAACAAACGGAATATGAATCCAAATTTTACAGAATGAGATATTACCAAAATAAAAATTATCATAAATGACAAAAACGCTTAATCGGGGGGCCTAAATGATGGAATCTGTCCAAAATCCGACGTATGTCATGGCCGGAGGTGATGAGTTGTGACCGTTGGCTCGTTTCCAATCGAATTAGGCTAGTAATTCGCCAAAAACAGACAAACCCGAAGTTATCATGAAATCATTTTTCCATTTGCGATTTCACTTCATCATAAACTCTAACTCCTTATGCACTTCATCAGTGGTCTTTTTATTTAGATAGAAATCGTGATTAGAATTATACATTTAACAAATCCTTCAAACTCCTTGAGAATATTGATCATGAACAATCATTATCTTTACTCCTTGTGAATCCTAATCTACCACTATCTCTTCATTCGATAGCTGTTCAATTTTCAGTCTCCAATGGTAATCTACACGGGAGAACAAGAATGAGATATTAGAGTTTCTCCTTCTTGTTCTAGAAAGATTATGATATCGTAATACGAGTTTTTGTTGTAATTGTAATTGTGATGAAAAAAATAAATCTTATTTGTTTATTTATAGATGTTTATGTGGACTTGACCTACCCATTAAATATTAGTCGGTCCATTAGTTAATTAATATAATTAATTAAACTTGGTCCATTAATAAACAATCTAATTAATTAATTATACAAATGTCCCGCACTTGTAAATTAATTAATTTTTATTATCCATTTTGTGTATGACTCATTAGATTTTCGATCACGATATCGGACAACATGAATTATTATTTTAATCTAAACAAAAATAAGATAATAAAAAATCCATTTTAATTTATCATTAATTCGCCTTGATTAATTAAATTACATTCATCGTTCTCGATTGACATGTAGTAGTATGTCGGGACAATACATGTGACGAAAAATGTCTCATCCCCGATATCATCACAAATTATCGGAGATCTTCCCTTCGAATGTGAGCATCCTACTCAATTGAAGGAAAATGTTTAAGGCGTAGAACACCGCCCCGAACATGATCCAGTCGATCATCTAGTCTATCGAGAAAAGTGTATACTCGTTCCTCCTGTAGAATGGAGTTGTAGCTTTGTATGTCAGTTGCACATTCTATTGGATTTGGATGACGAAAATCAATCTATCGCCACAAACCCTATAGATCGTTATAGTATTTTTCTATAGATCCGTCTACTTGTTTCATTCGAGATACACGACAAAAGACTTGGGGGTTTTGAAGTATTTTCTTGGAGTTGAGATAGCCAGGACATCAATGGAATTTATGTAAATCAAAGGAAATATGCTTTAGATGTGTTGATTGATGTACGATATCTTGGAGCCAAGCCAGCAAAATATCCCTTACCGCAGAATTTGAAGTTGAGTAAGGATCTAGGAGAACTTATTGAAGATGCAAGTGCATACATGAGATTGATAGGAAAGATCATATATCTCACCATAATCAGACCTAACCTATCATATGATGTGCAAGTTCTTAGCCAATTCCTCCAATCACCTAGGCAGCCACACCTGGAAGCTGCCCATTTGTGCTAAGATACTTGAAGGGTACACCAACACAAGGCCTATTGTTTGAAAGCAAATCAAACCTAGTACTTAAAGGCTTTTGTGATGCTGATTGGGCGGCTTGCTCAGATACTAGAAGATCAGTCACTAGTTATTGCGTCTTTCTAGGGAATTCGTTGGTATCATGGAGATCAAAGAAGCAGCACACTGTCTCTAGGTCATCAGCATAGTACAGATCCATGGCTGCTGCTGTTCGTGAATTAAGCTGGCTGAGAAACATACTTGGAGACCTTGGTGTCAAACATGATCGAGCAGCCTTGTTGTTCTGTGATGGTCAATCAACTATCCATATTGCCAATAACCTGATTTTCCATGAGAGGACAAAACATATAGAAATTGACTGGGAAATAAGGTTCAAGCTGGATAAGTTAAAATGCTACATGTTGCCTCTCAAGATCAGTTAGCAGATGTGTTGACAAAACCATTAGGAGGGATTCAATTTAAATAATTGATAACCAAGATGGGAGTTTTGAATATACACTTCCCATCTTGAGGGGGAGTTGAAGAATTTGTAAATTGTAAGAGGTTATTTTAGTCTTTTTCATCTCTCTATATATTGTACAGTACATAAGGTTTGTAATTCAATTTCATTTCATTTTAGGCATTAAGAGATTTTTCCCGCCTAATTGCTTCTTCTCTAGCTCTACCTCTCTTTCGATATTTCTACAAAGGAACTTTACAAATTTGAGTCACCTAAATATATGGGCCCTTTCTTATTCAACCAATGTGATAAGGAGTTGGATGTGATTCGATTGGCAGCTTCAGATGATCCACACTACAACTATCTATGATCCGACTGTAAACAACATCACTAACTTGACACTTAAACAACTCTTCTTGCTTGGGTGTCCATAAAATTTTCTACACAAGGTCTCCTTGTTCTTCTGCACACACTTCATCGATACACTCTTCCTCTTCATCTTCTTCACCTAAAAACACTTCCCTAACAATTAGTTTTGTATACGGAACGTTTGCTGCTCTACCATTCAATTTTTCTCTGGTATAGCCCATTTTGGTTCTACTTCATTGTTAACTGCATATAGTTAAGTCTCAGTCTAGGGTGGAAGCAACCTTTTTAGGGCTCTACATGTACTAATCTCTTTGACTGCTACGCGAGTAATGATTCAACTTGAAACTCAACATCCCTATCGTCTATCAATGAATAAATGGGTTGGACCCCTACACTGAATTTCATACATCAATCCCGTTATAGACCTCATCACCTATTGATTTTGAACCTCCTTTACATCACAAGAAGATTGTAGCATCAAGAACTCCTCAATATAGACAGCCCCCGAACTATTTCCTTGTCTACTGTCCAAAAACGTTCGGTACAATGCTTGCTACTATAGGAAGAAATCGTTGCTGCAGCGATTCTTTAATCATGATCTAGTCCTTATGAGTGGTGTAGTGATCGAGAATTTTAAATTATATAAAATTATTTTTCTCAAAAAATGTGTCACTAAATTTTAAACCCTAATGTTAAAAGGAAGACATGTTCGTCTAGCCGTTATAAAACTAATTTAAATTTATTTCGAATCGAATCCATTTCCGAACGTTTTAAAACAAATTTAAAATGTTTTCTAGTCGAGTCCAACCTCAAATAATTTTAAAGTATCAATTCCTTATCATTTCATTTTTAAATCCAAATTTTAATAATTTTAATGTAGAAAATTTTATTTAAGGGTCCAAAATTTTAATAGTCTGAATATGGATTATTTTTAGCCCAATCCATTTAGGTTCAATTAGGATTATCCCTAAAATCCAACTTCTTGACCTAATTAGTTTCCTAGGAATTTGTGTCCTAATTTTCTACTGTTCATATAACACTCCTTTCCTCCCATCATCACCATTCTAGCAGCAATTTTTGGTAAGTTTTTCCCCTCCATCAAGTTTTGGAGACCAATGTTGATACTAGAACATCAATTTCTAGCATCAACACCACCATCTCCTCACAACCACAACACCACACTGCACCGACCACCATCACCAACTCACACACAACACTGCTCAAAACACCACCACAGACCCCAACACCATAGCCAACTCCACCAACTGCACCAAACACCCAAACCAACACCACCCCTCCTCTTAATGCCCAAAACACCAACTCAATCACCCCAAAGCCGTAGCCAACTACACCAATCCTCAGCCCCAGGAACCTACAATCACGCCACTGACCCATAACCATTCGAATTCCTCAGCCCAGCCTCACCAAGAACCACCATTCGAACCACCACACCAACAGGCATCAACCAACATACCTCAAACCCAGCCAAAATCCAGAACCACCAACTCACGAGACCAACACCACCACTTTACTACACTGCCAAACCAATACTCAAAACCACCAACATCGATTTCACACACATAGAGCTCACCTCCAATGCCAATCGATAGCTACACACCACCTCAAAATCCACATCAAGCAGCCCCAAAAACCCATAAATAGCATAACCCATAACTTACCTCCTCCTCCAACTCGATTTCGACCGGAAAACTCAAGAATCGAACCCTCCAAGTCTTGGTCGACTCTCGGACCTTACGCCAAAACCCTCCCTTTTTTTTGCCCCCACTTGCACGTGGTGGCGCTGCCACCGACTGTATGGTCGGTGGTGGAGTCGAAGGAAGGGGTTGAGCCATCTCTCTCTCTCTCTCTCTCTCTCAAATAAGAAAGAGAATGATGTGTTTTTATTTTTTTATTTTGATTTATTTTTAGAAATTACCCCTTTAGCCCCCCACCCCAAGTTTTAAAAATATTTTATTTCAGTCCTAAAGTTTTAGCTATAAGTTAATCAGTCCCTAGAGTTCCTACTTTTCACAGTTAGCCCACTATTTTAAAAAATCTACTTTAAGTCCTTAAACTTGTCAAATTTCAGTTTCAATAAATTTTCAATTAAGTCCTTAAACTTTATTTTATCATTTTAAAACTTTAAAATTTCGAAATACTAATTCGATACTTATTTTCCTATTTTGGCAGACGAAACGCACGAACAATTATGAGATCGAGGTTACTTCCCGCTTCACTTTTCACGGAACTCGAGATAATTGAGGTAGACTCACCCTCATTAATTAGTTTAAATTATAATTGCATCTTTTATATGAATTTACGTGATTTATATGCTTTAATGCATGAGATGAGAATATGTCATATGAGATATATGATATTGTTATACTTGCCATGACTTATATGCTTTAATGCATGAGAAGAGACGAGTATCTCTTATGAGATAAAATGAGAATATTATGCATGACATGTGTGCTTAAATGCATGAGACGAGATTACCCACATTCTATGATTTTAAAGAGCCTATGATTTTCAAGAAAATGAGCTAATGATGATGATGATGATATCACTATATATTTTGCATAATTATGTGTTTAATTATTCTGTAAATTAATTATCGACGATGAGTCTACTGAGTATTTTTTTCAAAATACTAATTCCGTTATTTTAACAATATTTACAGATTTCGGAGATGGTCGAGTGTAATGGGCAAGGGTGACATGAATTAGTAGTCAAAGTTATTTACTTTTGAAATTTACGCATTTTGAACATTATTAACGCACTTTGTTATTTCAATTATTTCAAAAACTTGAAATTTGAATTTTAAAACAACTATCCTAAGTTATTTAAATAAGTTTTGTTGCCGACGAGGTTTACTATTACGAATGTAATATTTAAAAGTTAGGTATTTCCGTAAATCTTTTTATTAAATTCTAGATAAATGAGGATTATGTGGCAATCCGAGTTCACAGAACTCGGGACGTTACAAGTGGTCTCAACCTACAACATTCATAACGTACACTTTGACACCAGGCTTCTTATACTCCCTTAAGTTTGCATGCAATAATTACAACCTTACATTCATCGCTGACTTTCGTCATTTCAAAAAACCTTTCTATCTCATTTAACCAGTCGAGGAAGGCCTTTAGACTCCCACTGAAAATAGGAATCGCTACATTGACTTTATAACCATCATAATCATCATGATGTCCATGATAATGAACTGATACCGAATTTACAGGGGTAGCAACATGAACATGGGCGATGGTGGTAGTTGCCCAGGAATATCATTTACAAAATTCAAGGAATCCAGGACGTCCAAGAGTATTTCTTGCAGGACTCTTATCATCGGAAATATCGCCTCAAAAGCCTTATTCTAATCGTCTACCAAGCTCTGATACTACTTACGCAAGACGAAAATGTGAATAATAATAATAGAAGGGTTTCGCTCATTAGCTCGAACGGATGTGAGAAATACTGGAATTAATAGGAGAACGAAAAACTGAAATATTATTAGTCAAAAAAAAAGTTGTAGAGTTTTCAAATCCTTAACATATATTTAAATATTCAAAAGAAATTCTAATCAAATCTAAATCCTAATTGGACAAATTTGAATAAAACTAAAATACTACGAAAAAAAAAAAGACGAAAATTATTTTAAACCAACTCAATATAGAAAATTCTTTTAAACTAACTCAATATAGAAAAATGCTTTACGGACCCTAAACGATTTTGACCCCGAAAGTTTAAGATGTTGGTTGAAGACCATTATTGTCACTCAACAAAAATGTGCAGAATCTAAAAAGGTTCTGAATTGTACTTGCTCACAAAAATGTGACAGTGATATGAAAGTAAAGCGTTTTTTCTTACATCCTTCTTATTCCTCTCTTTTCTTACATCCAATCCTTACTTACAAAGGATGCATAGAGAGCCACCGGTGGAACATCGCAAGACATTCTTTAGGCTTGTACTCTGATACTGTATGTCCTGCACCCTGCAACATAAAAACACACTTTTATTCCTTGTTTTTCTTCAAATCTTTGTGAGAAAGAGCAGAGTCAAAAAATTTATTGCCTTGACTGTTGCAAATGTAAGATAGAAGTCATTGTTCTTGTACTTCTCTGTGTATCTACAAGGGGGTAAAGTATATTTCATTTTGAGAATAATTCCATGCAATATATATATATGTGAGTGTGTGTGTGTGTGTGTGTGATGTGATCAAGAACTGGAAACCAACCCCGCAACTTGGCCATTAACATGCCAAGGTCTCCAGTTGTCTGCGACAGTCAGATTGAGCATGTGAATCCATTTTAAAGTACCAATATAAGGAGCAATCATGTCATGATCACCACTGAAAAGAAAAGAAGCATAATTCGATTCATGATGTGCAAAAATATCTTCACTATAAGGGTAAATATGTCTTCCAAGGGGAGGACTAAACTGCAAATGGAGGAATTATGAAGTTCACCTCGTCAGGCTCATTAATTGGTATAAAATATCTGCAGATTGTTTTAATATATAACACCACTTTCAAATTATCTAAACCAAACAAGCATTTGATATATAAGTTACATTTTTTGCTTAAAGAATTCTATTTAAGCAACATATATATTTTAGCTGATGGATGGGACAACTTAGAACAAGTCACAATGACTTACCTAGATATTAAAACTTCATATCCTTTCTTGCTGAATATTCTATGATATTGAAGAACATTTTCCATATTCCTTTCATAGGATATGCTCTCATTGCATCTTTTCCACTCTGTTATGGTACCCTGGTGATCAAATTATAACATTGCACCAAATATTTTGATCAAATGCACTATTTTGGTTTTTGTTGATAGCTAGCACATGGTAACACTTACTAAATCTATAATGTTTTTAAATTAACGTACCTTTCTTATATGAAGAGCTTCTTGGACAGTCGGATCATTTGCCCAAACAAAAGATGTAATAAAATTTTGGCTCTGCATGAAAGAAGCCAGTTGTTCAGAAACTCGGCACAGTTGGCTAAGCCTCTGTTTGAGTCAAATTATTGTAGAATGAGAATGAAAAATATAGCCGTTATTGGGGCCCACACAAAAGATAGAAAATTTGAAGTTAAACGTTGATGTGATGGATAACGGTCATATTTTTCATTTTAATGAGATAAGAATGTAGATCAAACGGGGCCTAAGATAAAAAAGAAATAAAAGTTGTTTTTACCTTCTTTTTCATCAAACAGTGTTCTACTTCTCTAATAAGTAATTCTTAATTTACTTTATATAAAAACAAGTTTTAAATGAACATAATACTGATAATCATATTAATAGAGGATAAATTTAGTTACACGACACCACTGTCGATATTGTCTAGATGATGGGAGGACAAGGTAGTTGATTGAATCGTCTTCTGGAAATGTCTGATACCATCCAAAATCATCAAGTTCTGGTCCCATGTTTTCACAATTTGGTTCCAGAATCTGAACTCCATTTATATGATTTATACACTGCAATATCAGATCATACCATGAAACTTGTTTAGTGTTTAGGACCATAATAAATGTTAAAAGGAAATGAAAAATCAAAACAACACTAAAGTATGCAAAATGTTACCTTTTGGATCAGTTGAAGGGCATGTAGACATTGCACATTATTTGGATCACGATTGTAATATTTTCCATCACAGCTAATTTTTGCTGACTAAAATTGTGGCGAAGTAATTATATGAGAATTAGATGCAAAACGCTTCATTTTATCATCAAAATATTGAATAAAAAGGATTACCTTAAAATATTCATCCGATATAAGTGCCATGCGATGAGCATATGGAATTCGTGCATTATAATCAATGTTTGGAACTGTTAGTCCATTGCTGATAATGTATCCCTATTTAAATTTCGAAAGTACGTGACCATTAACATGAAATATGTTATAGTGTAAGCAAATAAATAATAAGAAATTCGCTTTTTATCAATACTTGGAGGGACATTTGTGGCTTCCGTCCTACTTCGTTTCCTGTACATTACCGTCAAGCTTGGTTGGGGAACAAGAAAAATCAAATAAACCTTGTAAGCATTTTCTTTTTGTTTATATATTTACCTTGTAATATTTCCATGGAAATCATGGGAACAAGTTTGCCTGCATAGGATTCACCCGCGACATATAGACGATTTTTGATAAACATGGGGTGATTCAATAACCACTGCATTATTCTCAATATGTAGTTAGTTCACTAACCCAAAAAAAGGGTGGGAATGTATTAGGACTAGTTCTATGTCCCTCATCAAACTTTCTATTGCATTCACTTTCTACTTAGGAATAAAACATCCAAGTTTAATAACACTAACCTACCTTCCTAAGAAATGTGTAAGTATCTTTTGCTGATTTGGTGTCCGAAGAAGAACAACCTTGTGAAGTGTTGGAATATGAAAATCCAGTACCAACTGGCCAATCTATGAATATAATACTGGCAACCTGCAAAATACTTAAATATATTATAAAGGTAGTGAGGTGTTGAAGGAATACATGCATGGAGTGACATATGTTTTGACCTTGGTCCAAGAATATGGATTTAAGAGAATATGTGGTAAGCTTCCATCAAAATGTGCAACATCAAAAGTAAATGGACCTACAAACATGAACACCCATTGATGTTAGAATAATGTAAGTTAGTTATATTTATAAAATTATAATTTGGGTTATCAAAATAATAATATTCTTTCCACATCTGTACATCTTACTGATTATACATACCAATTTCTAGCGGTGGAAGTGTTCATTCGGAGAATAATGTGGTAAAAATTGGACAGATTATAGTTCTATAACAGGAAACAAGGCTAATAAGTCCTGTAATATGCGACATCACTAGCAATTCCTAATAGTTCTCATTATGACTATATATAGAGCTGGATAGATATGTACGCTGTAGCTTGCAATGAGATTGAGTTTCCTAGTGTGCATTCTCCAAAAGAAGATCTTGGGATGAAGCTAATCGTAGACACTTTGCAAGCTTTGAATTAGAATTCATCTTGAATTTTATTGCACACGATTCTGGGAAACGTTCTTTGTCAAGTTCTTCAAAGAAACCTTCACACATCTTGGCTTCTAGAGATATATGTACTACAAAATCTCTCCTTCAAGATTCGAAAGGAGTTTGGAAAGAATTTCCTTTAATAGTGATAACTTTTTTATTCAAAATGGTAATGATACACCCGACCTAGATTGTTTATAAAAGATTTGTCTATCTCATTAATATATTATAGTTGAGTATCGTTTCCGACGCAGGATCGTATAATTTGATAACAAATAATCGAAGATTAAGAAAAGAAAGGGGTCCAAGAAGAGAATAATTGAGGGCAAGAGAAAATATCGATTTATCGTATAATCAGGTTGTCTATTACATTGAATAAGGGTGTGTTTGAGCCACATTATGTTGGAAGAATGTATGTTGAAATAGTAGATTGATAGAGAATGTGTAGTTGAAAAAGAAGGAAAAATTATTGATGTGATGGAAAATATTATTTTATTAAAGAATGTGTAGTTGAAAAAGAAGGAAACGTTATTGAATATAAGCTGACTAAATATACTTTAAATCAAACTCTATTTTAAAATCTTAATTAAAATCTCTATCTTTATTCTTATCTTGACCTCCACCAATTTTACTTTGATGTTTGTAGCAATAGATATCTTGTTGATAGAGTTAAATACAAGTTTTAATGAGATATTAGTAGAACTCATTTTTCTCATAGCATTTTCAAACCGAAAAGAAAAAATTATTTGAATTATTTAACATGGATGATTTCAAGCTTTTAGATTAGTTTTATCGTCAACATCTTATCTTAAAACAAAAGGAATTTATTAGAAATACATTTTCTACCGTGACTACTGAGTGAACATTTTCAATAAAACACATGAGATGGAAATTGGTAACAAAATGGAGGAAGGTTCTCTTGCTTATTGTATGGAAATGGTAAGAAAATGGGAGACGGATCTCTTGCTTATAGTATAACGTTTTACATCAAGCGAGAATTTATTATGAAGATAAATGTAGATTCCATTAATAGATGAAATTTTAGTTGTAAAATATATCATCACGACATTACTTCAGTAGATAATGTTATACAAGAATTTAATCATATATTAACTATTTTTATTTTATATTTTCAAATTTCAGCCCCCATACATAGTTTCATAGCTATTCCTTGATTTATCTCTTTTGCATGCTAAACTTGAGGCGATAATACTTTGAATAAAATAACGAGGGAGTAAGTATGATCAAATCTAAAAGCTAAGAATCATAAATGAAACTTATAAAAAAAAACTACAATGTCGCGTCAATTCTAACCTTTGATCACTTTTTACAATTTATCCTTAACTTTACTCTTCTTCATATTTAAAGTTTAAAGATGATAATGTAAAAATTGGTCTATCTTCGACCACAAGCACGGCCAGATGCCCTAGATCCCAAATCAACACATTGATGATGATAGTGGTCCGAAAACTTTTCCCCTACCTTGTATAATATTACACTCGAGGACTGAGAGGTAAAACCTTTAGCTCGGGAAGAATATCTCAAAGAACGTACGAGATTGAGTGACACCTTATATTATCGAATTTAAGATGACCGTTGCCCCATCAAACCTTACTCATTTTCATTTATTTCATCTTAAAGATCTAATAAATCAATTTAAACTAATAAACCATCAAACAACGAGGCACGAACACTAGGCTCCAACATTTTGAGCACTCACTTGTATACATCTTGCAAGAACGTCAAAACACACATAATATGTATAGAAACACAAATATATACACATTACTAGAGAGAGATTACCAAGTTCATAAACAAGGGTGGATAAACCAGAACAACCAGGCCCACCGGTGATCCAAAGCAAAAGGGGGTCCATTTTAGGACTGTTTTCGGACTCAATGAAATAATAGAATAACTGCACTTCATCATTTTCTCCCACACCAATGTATCTAATCAATCATTCAAACAAAAATTTTAAAATTTTTACTAAGATCCAGATAATTGGATTGCACTCAATACTAAGAAATATGAAATTAAGTTAAAATCTTGTCAACCGTTTAGTACTACATATAGAAAGGAAAATAAAGGGTGAAAGAACTGACCCGGTTTCAAGTTTGAATGGAAGAGCGCCTGAAAAACCTGGAAGAGCATTGATGATCGCCTGTGATGCTCCATAGTTGAAGAGCAGGAGAAGAAAAAGTGCATACAACCCTATCCAATTCATAATAAACAACCCCAGAAATTAAACTTCAGAAAATGTATTTAGTCAGTTTTCTAAATATAATTTTACAAAGACTGACATTTAGGCTTCAGTGTTTAACACATACAAACTTAGAGGGAGAGAAATAAGCTGAATCATGTGACAATCAACAAGAAATAATTATTCAAATCTATGGCTACTTCTTTACCTTGGCTAGACATTTTAATGAATAAACCAGCCTTGTTTAAATGATAATTAATTATGAGGAATTTGTACACCCTAAGCTTGACAAGGATCGCTCCAATACCCCTTAACTTTTTCTTTGTGATCAGCTACGAGTTTGGGGAGACAAATTCCTGCATGCCAACAATAAAAACTGTGACAAAAGAAGCAGAAGATAGCAAGCTATAGTACGATTATAAAACAATAAAATTAAACTTACTCAACAAATGATATAGTGCTGTCAACCTAATTGCATTCATGAGATCATGAAGATAAAATTCTAATCTTCATAGATTAAAAAAAAAAAAAAAAAAAAAGGAATTCTGCTTTGTTGGAAACTGTATCTCGACCTCATCCAGGCCATGGGGAAAGGTAAAATCGCCCTAAAGACTTAAGAGTGAGATATAACACAACAAACAGATTGGACCTCCACGATAAGATTGGAATAACTCAACACCACATAGTAAAAGAGATGACATTGAATAAGGATGTATAGTGAGATCATTGGGAAAGGGAGGAAAGATCAACTCGGTCATCCGGGATTCCACAATTTTACCTGAGTTGGTGAATTGTATGCTCCTCTATTTTGTTCCAAATGGAGTTGCCACTAAATTTGACTTCATCCTTGAAATATATACTAAGCCACTGTTTGGGTTCCATTTTTCAAAAAAATTATTTTTTTAAACCTCGTTTCCAACCATACATTGTCCCATTAAATATTGTTTCAGGCAAATTCAAATATTTTTTGTATTTTTTAACTGCACATTTTCCCAAAATAAAATAAAAAATTCACTGTTCCAAAACACATGTTCCTCCAAAATCTTATTTTAAAGGAGTCCACGGGCTAAGATAAACTAAGCTTGCCAACTCGACCATCTACCCTAAGGTCCACGGGCTTGACTGGGCTTAGCTCAAGCGAGACATGCACGACCTATCGAGGACGTTTTTACGAGATATATAGGACTCTGTCAACCTGCTCACTGCCTCTATCACTGGACAATTGACAGTCAATTTACCAGTCTCTTGATCTAATTTACAATGCAACATCAGACTCGGTAAGCTCACCATGGTAGGGCTAAAAAGTAAAAACGGAAAGAACGACCTTCGACATATGGTATCCGAGTCGACTCGGTATGACCGACTTAATTAAGGCGGCAAAACACAATAATTTTTCTTTTAAAAAAAAAAAAGAGAAAATTCAAGAAAACAAGAACTAGACACAAATATATGCACATGCAGAATACAGATGTGGGGAAATGTTGATTTAAAAAAAAAAAAAAAAATCTTTCACATTACTATCACTTGTATAACAATAACATAAACACACCGACAAATCACAGGCGGCGCCACCTCCGGCAGCAAAGCTCTCCGGCTGCTTCTCCTCAACGATCGAAGAAAGGAAGAACCCAGAAATTGTAAAAAGTGAATGCCAAATGCAGGGGTACTTCTTTAGTTTACTCACACTGCTGACGGTTTGTATGTTCTCGATAACCATGGCGGTTTATTTGCTTGTAAAAAATAAAATAAAAAATTAAGATGCAGTTCTTACACGTGTAGAAAAACGTTAATTCCAATTTCCAATAAAAATGAAATTGATCGACTTAAAATTGTTTTATTTGGAGTAATAGGAGTATTTTCAAAAAAAAATCTCTATTTATAAAAAAACATATTCTATAATATATAGAGCATCTATAAATTTAGAGAGTAAAAATTTTCAAACACTCTAACAATCTTTTTATATTTAACATTTAATTTTATTACTCTAAAAAATCATTTACTATTTTTTTTATCATTTATTCCCACTAGCCTTCCTCCAAATTATTATATTATATTATCTTCAAACGCACTCTCTAAATTAAAATGTTAATTGAAAAAGTCACTTGACACATAATTTTAAGGGCTGATTATTTAAAATAAATAACATCTTATTTTAAAAAATATCTTAGAGATGCCCTTAGCGGGGCATTATTAAAAATGGCCTGTCAACTTTTAAAATTTTTGGTTTTCGTTAAAAAGTCAATTTTACCCTTAATGAAATAGGTATTATATTGCAAAATAAGTCCCCATACTTAGAATAGTTTTATTTTTTCTATTTCTATTCTTCGTCACTATATATTTCATCCGAATCTGATTTTTCTTCAAAAATCTCTTCATCAGTTTCTATTTTTTCAAAGTTGACTTCTTCACATTCATCTCTAATTTGTTCAAAATCGGTAATTAGTATTCTAACTTTCTTTTTTGGACATTCAGTGCTTATATATCCTTCTTCATTACAATTCCAACATTTACATCGTTTTTTATCTAATGGTTTTTTATTATAAGATTTATATTTTCTTTTGAAATATTTCCTTTTTGGTTTAAAATATTTTCGTTTAAACTTTTTATATTTTTTATGTTTTATTTTTCCTTTTCCTTTTCTATAATCATAACATCCCCAATTTCCTGGTACTTCAGTGTCTTGACAACAAATTCTATCTTGTACAAATCCTGATTGTCTATAAACCATTTGATTGCTACATATTAAACTTATTTCATCTTTTATAGTTCTTATTATAAGTCCTAAAGTATAAGCTTCTACATTTCTTCCAATTTGTCTTTCTCTAATTTTATTTTGAAAATAATTATTCCTTGGTGGTGGTAATTTTCTAATAAAAACATCTTTATAATAATCTTTATCTACTCCATTTCCATACATTATATAATAATATTTGCTATATTCACAGCAATATTCATTAAAATAACACATATTACAAATTTGTAAATATTCTATTCTATTTTTAGCATCTTCTATTTCTTCTGCTTTAGCTTTAGTGTTTTCATTTACCCAATCTTCTCCTGCAAATTCTCTATAAATTCTTGTAGCAACTCTATTTATTCCTTCATTTATTGTAATTTCAAATCATGCTTCAATACTATCTTTCCAAATTCCTTTTGTTGTTTCTTCTAATCCTCCATACCAATTAGCTACATTTCCTTTAAAAGTTGCTAATAAATATTCAATTCTATTTTTATTATCAGTATTACTTCGATTATAATTAAAGTGTGCTATCATATTAGTGCTCCATTTGTTAATAGTTTTTCTAACATCTAATTCACAATCTAAATATAAATATGATCCTATAATTTTCATTTGTCCAGATTCTCTTAATACTGGTCTAAATTGATCTCTATACATTTTATCTTTTCTAACTTTAAAATCAAGTTTAGTATTAACATATCTTCTAGGATCTATTTCAGCTTCATATCTAAATGTACTAGATTGTCCAGCTTCTCCAAAATCTTCTTCTTTAATTCCTCGGGGTCCTCCTGTTCTTCCAACCATATGATTTTTAGTTATTTCTTCACAAATTTTTAAATCTTCTAAGTCGAATATTAGGTTTTCCATTTCTTCATTCATTATTCTTTAATAATTAATTTTTCTTCTCTTTTGGTAAGATTTTCTTCTTGTTTTCTAAGATCGATTAATAATCTTTCTATATCATCTTTTAATCCTTCATCAAATTCTATTAGTTCTTCATATTTTTCTATTTTCTTTCTTACTTCTTTAAGTTATTCAGTATAATCTGGTTTAAAAGGTTTTTCTCTATTTAGATTTTCTATTATTCTATTTAAAAGATTTTCTATTCTTAAAAAATTATTCTGTAAGTTTTCTTTTACCTCTTCATAACTTATTTCAACTCTAGTAATTTTTTCTTCAATTATTTTTATACCTTTTTCAATTATATTAATTTTATCATTCATACTCATCCTCAAGATTTTTTACAAGGTGGTTTAATATTTTCAAATCCTAATTTATCTAATAAAATATCTATTTTATAATTAATAACATCTAGTTTTTCTTCTAAAGTTGCAATTTTATTAATACTATTTTTCTGAGCAATTTTTGATATTTGGTTTTGTATTTTTTCAAGTTTAGCTTCATCAAGTACTTCTAGATTATTAATTTGTTCTTTGATTTTATTAAATTGTTTAGACATATTTTTACTTAAAACTTCTAATCTTTCTTTAGCTATTTCATCGTTTGGATCTATGCTATTAATTCCATCTATAGCTTCTATATCTTTAGTTTTTATTTGTCCTAATTGTTGCCATAAAAATGCATTAGTCCAGTTGGTAGTCATATTTAAAAATCCATCTGTATTTTCCCATGAACTTAAAGGTTGAAACATAGTAGTATTCCATCCTCTATTTTGATAACTTCATATTAGTAGTCTTATATTTTCGATTTCTTGTTTATCAAATCTTAATTTTGTTGGTAAACTCATATTAATCAGGTAGGTTTAAAGGATTTATTACTATATTATTTATCATTTGTTCTATTTCTCTCCTTAATTGTTCCTCTCTTCTTAATTCTCTTGTAATTTCATTAGCTATTAATTCTCTTTTAATTTTATTCCAATTAAAAATTTCTCTTTCAATTTCTCTTCTATTACTTCTAGTTATTATTTGTTCTTCTAAAATTTTTATTTTATTATCACAAAATTTTTTAGTTATTCCAGGCATATTTTATTCTTATTTAATAGTGGTGTATTCTAAATATTCTTTTAACTTAACAAGATCTAGTTTATTTTTTATTATAGAGATATAAAATTTTAATGTTAGATTAAATTTTAATCTCTTATATTCTTGTGGTAATTTGTTAGAGATAGGTTTTCTCATTTATAAGTTTTTTATGTGATTCTGAATATTTTTAATTCTTCTATTCTTTATCATCAAAACTAAGATCAAAATCATATAATTCAGCAACATTATTATAATTATCATAATTATCATATTGCTCTATATTTTCAAATGTTCTTTCACTATTTTCACTATCTAACCAGAAAAATATAATCATTTTTATTATTTCTTTAGGTAGTATTTCTTTTAATCCAAAATAAGCAATTGTAAGACATTTTTGGTAATATCTAAAATCTCTTTTTATGAAATTTATTCCTCTAGTAAAACTATCATAAGTTTCTGGGATTTCTATTATGTGACTATAATCAATACTATTAGTATATCTAAAAGGTACAATTTTATAATAAAATTCGTAAGTTTCCATTAAGAAAAGTTCTTCAAAATATACAATCCTATAAAAATTCTTATATAATAATTTTCAAACAAATCTTCAGACAATAAATATCTTTATAGCTTAAAATAAGGGTCTTACCACGCTTCGCCAAATAGCATGAATGTTATAAGTTCCTGGTCACCTTTGTCACAAGAGTTGGCCAAAGTTCAATAGCATCACAGCAAAACGGACACATAGGTATTCAAAACTCTCAAAAAGACTCACTGTGTAGAACAACACTCAAAGAGTAATAAAAGATTTATTTCAAACTTAAAGATTTTATTGATCTGATGATAGCTTGAAAGCTATTATACAAAGATTTTTACAGAGATTGATACTCCGAAGAGTGGTTTCTACTCTTTCAAGAAAGTGGTTACAAAGATCATTTGGAGAGAATATTTCTTTTTTGTGGATTTTTTGATCATGCCTCTTCAAGTAAGAAGAGTCTTTATTTATAGATGGGCTTGCACTTCACCAAGAAGCTTCTAGTCAATCGAAATTTTACAACATAAAAGTAAAAGTACAATAATTTCTTCAAAGTGGTTGCAATAATCAAAGCTCTTGTTTGCTAGTGTCGGCAACTTTATTCCAACTTTTAACAGCTGTCTCCTTTTTCTTTAATGATCACATGGTGCTGTCTGGTGATGTAGCTTTCTTATCGTCCTTTATTTGTGGACGTGTCCCATCAGTCTGCAAGCTTCTTTTATGCATTCCTCACTCCCGAGGAATTGATCGTTCAAGATTTCACAAATCTTATCTTCTAAAATTTTTGATTCTTTGTCTCCTCTGCAGATAAGGATCCAATTATTACTCATTCCATACACCATGTATTTTTCTCCATAGAAAAATTGCATGGTTGAGCAAACTGATTTAATTCCAAGGGCTCGCCTGTAAATCATCCATTTTCTATTGATAGTAGGCATCTCTTTAAAAATCTGAATCTCCTTGAGTGGATTCCCATTATTTTTTCGAATAGTGACAAGATGATGTTCTCCATACCATTCTGGTTCTTTATACTCAGGACTGATAGTATAGAATCTCAATTCAACTGGTTGTTTATCACTGTATTTTTTGACACAGTTAACAAATTCTCTGTCGAATTGTTCAATTTCTTTTAGATCTGCTCCTGGGAAGAGTCGATCTAAAAATCCAAATGTTGCTAATTTTCGAACAATAATAGGATCAGCACCTTGAACTGCACTAATCCTTGGATAAATCACCGTTGGAAGGGCTGTTAAGTAAAAAGAACTTCCTTCTCTGAAATTATATATCCATTCTGAGAATTCGTAATACTCCTTCTCCATAGGATGTAAATTGGTTCTAACATGATGAGTTGTAATTATTCCCTTTGGTGATTTAAGGTCATTGGTGGATGATTTTTTATTTTCTTGGAATTCACTGATAACAGTAGGCTATTCCAATGGGCCTTTTGATAAGGATGTTTCACCCAAAAGGTGAGTGGCTCCTTTTCCACTTGTAAATTTTTCCAACAATTTGTCAATACTGACGGGTGATTGTTGTGGACCCTTTTTGATGACTTTTTCCTCTTGCGAGGTAAGAGAGTCATTTCTCTTAAATTTTGATTTTCCACTTGAGGTGGATGTATTAATCTCCCGAAATGGGATGTGACTAGCCTTTCGACTGTATTCACCTTTTTGTAAAGGAGGGTATTCCTGGCTGCAAGTTACAAAAAAGTCTAAACATTCTGTCAATTTTTCAACTATTTTTTCTTTATTATTGTTTAATTTCTCAATCTTTTTTCCGCTCTCAACAACTTTGTTTGATAAATCACACAAAGTTTGTCGAATATCAAGATGATCCTCTTGGACAGCAAGATAATCTGCATTAAAATCTGTTAGAAGATTTTGTAATTCCTTGGTAAATGCTTCAATCTTTTCCATATTCATGATTCCTGCTCAAGAAATCAGTAAATAAGTTATCTTTTCCTTTAATATATTCAAATTTAAAATTATAAAAAGATAATAACACTTGACATCTATGGAATCTTCTATGTTGAGGTGAATTTAGTAATTTATTATTTACTAATCCATTAAGTTGAGTATTATCAGTTTGAACAATAAATTCTTTAGGTAGCAAAAACATTTTAAATTTATTTATTCATTTAATGACTGCTAATAATTCCTTTTCATTAGTTGAATAATTTACTTCAGCATTATTAAATGTTTCACTAGTATATCTACAAATTTCATTTAAATCGATTTTTAATAAAGCAGTCCAATACAAATCTGATGCATCTGTTTGTACAATTAATTTATCATTTTCATCAGGAAGTCTAAGTTTAGGTAAATTTTTACAATTTTCTTTTAAATTTTTAACACAAAGAGTATGTTCTTCATTCCATCCTAACTTATTTGATTTTCTTAATAATCTTTGTAATTTATTTCTTTTTTCTGCAAGTTTTTTTATAAATCCTTCAGCATAGTTAAGGCATCCTAAAAATTTCTGAATTTGCTGCTTATTTTCTAATTTATCAGGAAACATCATTATTTTTTCTGAAATATGAGGTTGTAATTTTATTCCATCACTATTTATTATCATTCCTAAGAATTCAATTTCATTTTTTGCTATTTCTGCTTTTTTCTGACTAAGTATTATACCTTCTTTTGAGCAAAGTATAGCAAAGTTTCTAAGATGTTTAAGATGATCTTCATATGTTTCTGAACAAACAAGTATGTCATCAATATAAACAATAAGAAAATTATAAGTTTTTAAAACTTCATCCATTCTTCTTTGATAAATTTGTGGTGTATTTTTTAATCCAAATGACATAACTATCCATTCATAATGTCCCTGAGGGGTGCTAAATGTTGTTAATGGTATACTATTTTCTTCTAGCTTGATTTGCCAAAATCCAGATTTACAATCAAATTTTGAATAATATTTTTTATTCTTAACTATATTTATTAAGACTTCTTTATTTGGTAAATAATATCCATCAAATTTAGTATTTTTATTAAGTTCTTTATAATTTACTACCATTCTAGGTTTTCCTCTTTTTATTTCCGCATGATTTCTAACCATAAAGGCTGGGCTACTATGAGGGTTATTACTTTTTCTTATGAGTTTTTGATTAAGAAGTTCTTGAAATTGTACTTGAAATTCTTCTTTATCTTCTTGATTATAAAGCATAGGTTTGACTCTAATAATGATTGTAGGTTCAAGTAATTCTATTTTAGCTGTAATTTTTGATTTTCCCCATTTTTCAAGTGGATTATCATTATAGTTTTTTGCTAAAAGTTCTTTTATTTGGTCAAGAGTAATTGTTCTGCTTGAGTATTTGAGTAATTTTGGTATAAATTCTATCTTTTCACCACACTGAGCTGGCTGAACTCTGAATGATTTAAATTCTCTTGCAATTTTTAGTAAATGTCCACATGGGGTTCTTAATTGGATAGTATAAATATTTTGACTATATTGACTAAACTGTTGTAAAAAGTCATTTCCTAGAATAATATCACAATCATTTATATTATATTGATAAACATTTTTTATAATTATTATTTTAGATCCTATGATAACTTCTATATTTTCATTTTTGTATTTTAATGATTCTTTTGCTCCAGTTATTCCTTGTAAAGTTAAGTATTGTTTGTTTTCTATCCATTTTGGTAATAAGAATTCTTTAAATACAGTTATTTCAGCTCCTGTATCTATTAAAGCACAAGTAGTTATTTTTGTTTCGAATACAGTTATTTGTATATATACACTTATTGAAAATTTTATTTCTCTACTCATTTTTCTTTATGACAATATGTAGTTATTCCTTGATGTATAATAAGAATTCCTTCTTTGTCTATTTTATAATTATCTAAACTATTTAAAAATGAATTTCCTAATAATATTGGATGTTCATCAAAATTCATATTATTATCTATATAACATTCTATGTTTAATAATAAACTTCCAAGTTTAATTTGAACTTGTGATATTATATCACAAGAGTTTATTTTTCCTTCAAAATCTCTATAACTATAAGGTTCTACTTTTTTCTTTTTAATTCCTTCATCTATTAGAGAGCAAATATGATTTTGACTTGCTCCCGTATCAATAAGTATTCTACTTTCATTTATCCATTTATTTCCATTAAAGAATTTTCATTTTATTCCATAGACATTACTATTTTTATTTTGTTTTATTTTTGAAATGCTATGTCTTGAAGTGCTACTACTTCCAATAATTATCTTATTTTCTTTATAAGTTATTTGTTTTGGTATTAAATGTTGATCAATACTTATGGCATCATCATGTCCTATCTCAAAATTTTCTATTTCTTCTATAATTTGTTCTCTAGGTAGAATTGCTTCTCCTATATCTCTAAATTCTTCTTCAATTTCTATAAACGATTTTTCCATGTATATATTTCCATAATTACTGTTTGTATAATAGTATAATCCTTGATATAATATAGTAAAAACTTTATTATCATCTTTTAGTATTTTATTAGGCATCTTAAAATGTAGACTAAGACAATCATCTAAATTTTTATCATTTATATGTACACAATATCTTGGGTAACAAGTAAATTTTAATTTTTTATATGCTAAGTTTCCTTTAATTATTCCTAAATTTTCATTTTCTGCGTTTATGCATCTTTCATCTTGTAAATTAAGTATTATAGGACTATTAATTCCTTCTTTAAAACATGATTTTATTATTATTTGTATTCCAGCAAGGTAGACATAAGATATTTTATTTCTTTTTTCTGGTTTTAATTTTCCTAGAAATTCATTAATATTTCTTTTTGTTATTAGATTTAGTTTTATTTTTCCATGCGTATGTTTTACATCTATTGCTTTTTTTATTTCGTGATATTCATTGATAACTAGCTTTTTTTCTTTTAAAGGCTGAACCTACCATACTGAATAATCTATTTTCTCCTGGAGGCTTAAGATTTAATTCTGCTTTATTTATTTTTCTAAATTTTTCCCAATCAAATTTTCCTTTTAAGACATATCCTTCGTAAACTTCAGTTTCTATATCCTCAGTATTTTCAATTTCCATGATCTCAGGGCTCTGATACCATTTTTGAGGGGGTTTATGTAAAAATACAATTATTAACAAAAATACAAAATCAATATCGAATGTTTTGGACTTAATTAAGGTGGAAAGAGTTGATAGTGAAAATTTTAAATTTTAATTCCAAAGGGGGGTGTCGAATCCTAAATTAAAATTTTTAAGGACTAAAATAGAGTTTATTTTATAGTTGAATGACTTGTTTTGAAACCATTTATATTGAGGGTATTTTAGGCATTTTAAGGCTTAAAAATGGTCAAAGGCCAAAAACAATAAATGGCCTTATTTTTTAGGCCAATTCCAAGTATTCCCCTGCCCTTAGCCCCTATTTAATATAGCCCTTAGCCCCTATTTAATATAGATTAAGTTAGTTTTTTTAATATATTTTGATCATGCTAATTAAAATTTATGAAATATGCTGTTGAGAATTTTTATTTTATTATTTTATTAAATTAATTGTTCACTTTAACTTGATAGTTTAATCCCCAATAAATAGGGGCTTAGTATCACTGTAATATTTTAGAAGACACTAATTAGAATTAAATTAGGTATACAATTAAACGAGTCACCTAAATTATTATTAATTGATTCTATCATATAATGCTATTTGCACTATTATTTTAAATTCTAATTTATGTTTTGTCAAACAAAACATCTGTTTTCAGTTTGTGTTTTATGGTTTGAGTGTCTGTTTAGAAATTTTTGAAAATGAGTGATATTTGTCATTCTCAAAAACGGTTACTCAAAATAGAAAAATGGAAAATACATTTACTTTGAAATTTTGAATTTTTTTTTATATAATATTTTATTCAAGAAATCTGATTATTCAATAAATTTTAATAGTTTAATGTTCATATAGTATTAAATAACATATAAAATTTGAAATTGATGAATCTTAAAATATTTTTTTCTTGATATAAAACACAACATAAATTAAATTAGACAAAACAGATCAATCGATACAATTAGAAATGTGACGGATTATCTCTTTGCAAAATGAACAAATAGCTCTTATCAATCATTTAAACCATTTGTGTATCATGTTGTTGGAATGCTAAAATTATCATTTTATCTCGTTTAAAATTAATAAAAATGATGAAAAAATTTTGGTAAACATAGTGAAATATTATATAAAATGTAATAATCTTAATAAAACATTATATGAAATTAAATGACGACATATTACAATCTTAAGTCTCTCCAACCCAATTTTTCTAAAAACTCATTCTAAGGCTAAGCTAAATACATGATAAAAGTTTCATCAAGTAAATTCTTATTGAACTAAGCAGCAGCCTTCTTAGGGGAATTGGTAGCCTTTGAGGGTGATTTTGGTTCTTTGTCTGCACCAGTCTTCTTTGGCAACAATACTGGGTTAATGTTCAGAAGCACTCCACCAGTCACTCCTTGCAGCAATTTTCCAAGCTCTTTACGAGGCCACCAGTTGTGTTGTCAATACAGGCTGAAGCCAGACCAGTAAGGAATGCCTCAGCTATTTTATGAACTAAATCTGTATCATAAAGATCACAATGGAACGGGGGACCTCCCTCCTTTTCTTCTCCAATTTTATCACGTTTAATCTCCACATCATATGCCCGCATATTCATGCTGCAACTACCTGAAAACATTAAAAAAACACTGCTGAATGATATGTGATAAAGATTCTATAGAATTCACCTGCACCTTGATTATATCAGTGGTACTCTCGGGAAATAGCTGAAGAATTATTATTTTTAAAGTTTATTTCTACTTTAATTATACTCTTGTCAATGGTAAGGGGCATATTGATATTACCACTAAAATAGTGATATTCCGTAATATGTATTTCCACCAACTAAAAGAATGAGAAAACATGCATGCACATGGGAGAATAAACCATGGTTTTCCATGCTTAATTTCGGTCGACCTCTCGTGTTTTGGATCTAAAAGAGATTAATTGAAAAGATAACTGAGTCATGACAGTGTAACGGGCATCTATTTAACCAGTAATGGCATACAAAATAGGTCATCCATCAACTCCAAATCATTACAAAGTAGGCCACTGCATCCCAATCAAGACTTATCTCCTTGATTAAACCAGCAGATTTTCATAAGGAACTGATCCTAAGAAATCAACAGAACATTTAATACAAGTGTCCACTACGAATACTGTACAATAGCAGATATTACTAGCCAACATAAATTAATTGATGTGAATTCCCCAATCATAAAACCATGTTAGCTTAAGACATAACAAAAGAACAAAAGCATCAAGAGTGACACCATCATTAGGTACCCACTTTTTATGTTGATCCATATCAAAAACCCACATAATGATCATTACAAGGAAAAAATGAACAAATTCTAAAATTGTGACGTTAAATAAACACTCATTTACAATCAACACGAGCCCAAATTATCATTAAATATTCAACAATACATACGACAGGCTAAATTCAAACGAAATAGATAAGTGACAACAGGAAAGAGCAGATCTGTAAAGACGCAGGATAGATCGAGCAATGTAATTATGTATTATGCTAAAAAAAAAACAGATTGGACTTAAAAGAATCATTGACATCGGGATTACGAGATCGAACCCTTCCATTAACCTACTACTCTGGGTTTTGGCCTTAGGAACCAGTGGAACCCCAAAGTCACTTGAACGATGAATCAGGAAATAGACAGTTCAATCTTCATCTATATCTTAAACCATTTGGCATATCAGAATGGGAAATTTATACATACAAAGCCATGCTACCAAAATTCACAAAGCTATACAAGGAAAAAGAATTAACTAAACCAAACAGTAATTTGATTTTAATGGAGCATGTATTTTATAATCTATGATTCTGGGCAAGATGATATTCACATAAAAAATATTCATTAGAATATGGGCAAGATGATTATACTCTGCTTGGATATCTCACATCAACCAAACACAGAATTCTAAACAGAGACCAAAAAAAAAAAATCAAGATTACAAATAAGAATTAGAAGCAAAGCCTTCCATTAGCAAAAACGTGAAATAAACCCAAAACTCAAGGAAAAAAGACTAGAGTAAAGGGTATGAGAATGTACCAATAAAAGAAGCAAAACAAAAGAATTCTGAGCAGCAAAAACTGCTCCAAGAACCACAGAGTCCATCATCCTCTACAAATAGCACTAGCAGAGTACAGTTTCTCCACCTCCATTCTTTTTCCCTCTTCTCACTTTTGAAAAAATCAATAAAACAGCATAGGTGGGAAAGAGGACTGCGGTGGGACTTGGGAGAGGGTTTTAATTTTGTTGGTAAACCGTGAACAAGACAAAATTTAGGGTTTTGTACCTTCACGCATTAACTTGGGCCCCCATGTGCAGAACCATGTTGTATATCTCTATAAAATTCAAAATCTTGAGATCCCCATGAAGGCACCGAGGTTAAAATTCAAACCTTTATGTAAATTGGCCTTGACCTATGGTTGGGCAAGGTGTACCAGGTGGAGAGGAGGCTAACCCATGTGGTCTACCATCGTGGGACGGTCGGACGGCGCCGAAATTTGAAAAACTCGGACCCTGTTGCGCGGACTTCGCGACTGTCATTCTTCTGGGAAAAAAATCCAAACAACGCAGGGTTGGAGGTGTAAGAGGGGAGTGAGGCAAGGTTGTTGTTGGTGGAATCCGGCGGTGAAGCGAGGTTGTTTCTGTTGATTCTTCCAATTGTTGGTGGAATGATGGGAGGTGATAGAGGGGAGTGAGGAGAGGTTTGGGTTGATTCTTCCAATTTTCAGTTTTTACATACTTTTTATCATACTTTCCATCAAAATAAAATCCACTTTGTTGTGTATTGTTTTGATAACCTTGATATTTATCATAGATCATGATTTTTCTTAAATGTATTATATTTTAGTGAATATGATTTTATTCGATTTCATCACATCACGCTTCAGAGTATATATGCCTTGAAATATAATGCATATAGTTGGTACGTGGTTTGATTCAAGACATAGCATGCTTAATAGTATGTCTCGTCATATCATGCATTTTGTTTTAGTGTTTTCATACCATAGGATAGCTTCTATGGAAGTATCGATGCCGATGTCAATTCTAGATACGAGGCCAACTCGAACTTGAATATGACGATGAATGAGTTATTTGGTTGATCTTGCTTCGCTCACTTTGTTTACGTCGTCAAAATTGGGATAGTGTTGTTGAAAATTTCGAGATTTAAATTGGAAAAGTCTCCAATTGGTATGATGATTAGTCGTGGCTCTTCAATTGCAAAATATGCATATCAAATAGTTATATTGTTTCAGAATGTGAGTGATCGTTTGAGATGGTGTGATCTACACTATTAAAATTGAAATGGTGCGATTTAATGATTAAAATTAATGTGTCATAAGATGCGACCATTCAAAGAGACTCGTAAAAAATCTATAATTAGCTCCAAATCAATTCCACATAATTGATTCTCTCATACTCTCGCCAAATTCTATCAAGATAATTTTTGAATTATTTTCTGAGTATCATGGTTGATATATATAATTCGATGTCTTTCATTCTGAAAGAGTACAATCAAATGTAGGTTCATCTAGCAAAATTAAAATTAATATTGTTCTATATTAATTTTAAAAGAAACGTTTTATCTTGAAAGATAGATGACAGCATCAATTCACGGGTGAGATCTGTCCTAAGGAGATTTACCCACACACACACACACACACACACATATATCTCTCTCACTTTATTTCATCTCTTTCTATTTTCTACATTTAAGTAAGTCGTTGCTTATTATTATGTACATACCATGATATCAGTAAGTCGTTACTCTATACATATTTGTAGACTTCCATTTTTATTAACGAAATATAAATTATTCACCAATTTATCCAATAATCTTAAGATTGATTTTTGTATTTTATATTATATTTGTTCCGTAGTGTTATGCTTTAGGTCCACTCAATTTTGGACGTAAACACTTTTAATATGATTAATGCATTTTTATGATAAAATATATTATTTATCTAAATTACTATTCTAATAAATTCTATCATAGAGTCCATAAATTCAAGTTTTAGTAATTTTTAATCACAAGGTATTGTGATTGTAAGATACAAATTACATATGACTGATTCGTAAATCATCCATAGTTGTAAGTATAACGAGATACATATATCGTTATTACGCATAGATCGTGTGACATTTCCTACTTGTGAAGTAAGTAACCAATCTCACAAATTAAAGTGTGGTAATACTTAAATGAACATTTGAATGATTTGTTTTGGAACAAAACATTGGAGGTCCGCTAGAGATATTTCACATGGATAACTATTTGAGTGTTAGTGGTTAATGTTTAACATTCGGTTGCAAATTTGGTCTTTCAACTTGAGGACATTATAGTATCTTATATCGGACATTCATACTTTGGTGATATTAGGTATTTCTCTACCAAGAGTCACTAATATGACATTGATTGAGTATGTTAAGAATCATATGAAAGTTGTGAATGATCAATAGAGTATTCATCACTCTTAAAAAGTAAGAGATTATGATATACATATCATTCAATTAAGTTGATAACGAAATCCTTGGTCAAGATTTGCTCATAAGTTGAAAAAAGTTTTTGACTTGCATTAGCTTAAGAGTGGGATGAAATATATGATCGAGATTGACACACTTCCATATCTTGTAATTGAACGGCTCATATTAACGAAATGATTATAATTTTACAGTAAGTGAACAAGTTTGATTTTATCATACCACATGACATTTTTCATTACGTGTATTGTCTGACACATTACTAGATGTCAATTTGAGGCGACAAATGTAAATTGATGATAAATAAAAAAGGGGGCATTTTAATTTATTGATTCTGATTAAATCAAAATGATCATTCACATCATTGGTATCGTGATTGAAACCTAATGGATCACACACAAAATGAGAACTACAAGAACAATATTTATTAATTAATTGGCAAGAATTTGACAATTATTTAATTGTGTTGTTTCTTAATAGAAATCAATTAATTGGATTAATTAATTCATGGACCAATTTGTTTAATTAGATTAGTTGAATATTAGATCGGATTAAGTTTAATAGGTTGACCAAACCCACTTATACTTCTATTAATAAACTGTTAGGGTTTGAGAAACAATAGTACAACACAATTCATCATCTTACTAGTACAAGAAAAGAAAAATCATAATTTTCTAATTCTTGTTCCCCGTGTAAATTTTCATTGGAGACTGGACAATTGAATAGCTGTAGATTGTAGACTGTGTTTGTTCGTGTTTAAGATAAACCAAAAATTTTGCAAAATTCAACAAAAGGTATAATTCATATCATCATTTCTTTTTAAATACCAAGAAGATTTTTAGTGGGAATTGAAATATTGTTTAAATTTCACTTTACATGTTAAGTAAATTCCCAACATGTTCTATCCACGTTATAAATCAATTGTAGTGCATGATTTATTATGTTAGTGTTAGGTTTTTAGTGTTGGCAATTTTAGGGACAAAAAGGACTAATTTGTAACGTATTATAAAAGTTAGGAGCCTATGGTGTAATTTGTATAAATTGGGTTATAAGGTTTAAGGTTCGAGCATGAAAAGAGAAAAAATACGACATTGCATTTTCGCTAGCTTGTCCCCTAGTTGGTGCTCAAATGGCAAAAGCAGATTGCTTATCGTCGCGCTCTCGCTCGAGCAATAGTGTGTCACTCACCTGTCGTTAGCTTATCGCTCGAGTGATAGGTAGATCTGAAAAATCCTATTTTGTTGTTTTGAAGTATTTTTTTCCTATCCATTCAACCTAATTATCCTCTTCTATAAATACTCAAGTCTATGCACGAAAATCGGTGTAGTTGTTCATTGTGCCTCTTTGCTATAATCTATTTTCTATTAATTTTATGCAACCACAGAATTGGGAAAAACATCAAATCCATTGAATCCATAACACCTACTTCCTAAAACACTTTTGGAAAGGCACTTTCTCAGTTGAACTTTAGAGACCGCTGGAAGTTAAGAGAGGTTGGACTACAAGCGCAGGAAGAGCAGAAGACCTTGGAGCAAGTTCTTGGGATTCCACTTGAAAGCAACAATTTTAGAAGATCTTGGAGCGAATCTTGGAGCGGACCTTGGAGTTAGTATGAAATAGACCAGGAAGTCTAGCGGAGTTAGCTAGATAGCATCTGACTATAACTCACTATATATTGTCTATATTGGAGGCAACTGGTTTGGTCCTGGAGTTTTTACCTAATTGGGTTTTTTCATCATCAATATTGGTTATTTACAGCTTTCCTTATTACTGCGGCAATTCAATATAGGATAATTGGACTTGTATTCTTAATAATCTACAAACAATTAAAAGTGAATTGTTGCTTTTGATTGATTAATTCTACACATATGGTCAAAAATAAAAACGGTTAAAGTAACACACATTTGGTAACATAAAAACCATAAGTTGGTAATCCTTGAACTATTAATTGGTATCCAGTGCGATACTCGATTTTTTTCAATTGGTATCAGAGCCCAAATTCATTCATTGACCCATATTATCTAGATGAGTAATTCATTATTCATCCCACCATATTTTGATGACAGTAATTATGCCTTCTAGAATGTTGGGATGAGAGATTTTTTAAAATCCCTAGATAAGCGTATCTGGCTTAGTGTTTTGAATGGTTAGACTACACCTAATTCTACAGTTAATAATGAAGTAATCTCCACTCTCGTTGCTAATTGGACTAAAGTAAACTTATATTAGATCAACTAGAATAGTAAAGCCTTACATGTCTTATTTATGGTAGTATCCCTAAAAGAGTTTAGGCGAGTGTCAATGTGTGAGGTAGCCAAAGAGGTTTGAGATATTCTACAAACTACACATGACGGAACTTAGGCGGTTAAGAACTCTAAGTTGCAAATGATGAACACTAAGTTTGAAGAATTAGAATGAAAGAGAATGAGACATTTGATGAATTCTATACGAGGATAAATGACATAGGTGAGAGAATCCCAGAGTCTAAGACAGTCAAAAAATTTCTTAGATCCCTACCAGAAAGGTTTAAACCTAAAGTTACAGCAACATATGAGAGTAAGGACTTAGATTTCATTAAAATTGAAGAGTTGGTTAGATCTATCTAGATTTATGAACTTACATTTGGTAAACCTAAGATTAAAAAGTCAATTGACATGAACATCATTAAAGATGAAGATTTTGACTCTACCCACTCAGATTCTTCTAATGAAGAAGAGTTAGCTTATCTTGCCAAAAAATTCAGAAAAATGTTTAGGAATAAAGAAAAACCTCAAGAGAAGTATAAAAGTGGTCTTAGTGGATCTATGAAGAATTCTAAAACTGTAATGTGTCATCATTGTACAGGTTTTGGCCACGTTAGGAGTGAGTACCCTAGTAGTAGGAAAAATCCAAATAATGCTATGAATGCTACTCTCCTTGATGACAGTCTAATTCGAACAATCAGATTGAGAAATCAACTCGTGAGAAAAGTGAAAACTATATTACATTTACAATGAGAATTAAGTATGAATATGATAAGAAGAGGGAGAAAGTTGAGAGCACAAGTAGTAGTGAGAATTCAAAAGAAGATTCTGATAGTGAGGAATATTCTAATAGCGAGGGAGATATTCGTGAGACTTATAATAGAATCTACGAGGAAAGCATTAATATTATAACCAAAAATAAATCCTTAAGTACGAGAGTTACGAAACTTGAGTTGGAAAACGAGAAACTCGTAGTGTACATTCAGAAGTCTACCTCTACCTTGAGTAAGTTGAAATCCATGAATCAATCTTTAGATACTTGAGTTAGGAATCTCACTAGTGAGCTTGAGAAGACCTATAGGAGAGCGAATGAGCTGACAGTTGAAAAGGAAACCTTAGAAATCCAAGTTAAAAATCTTCTGAGCGACCTAGAGCATTTCAAGTCTCAACTTCTTGTCTTTTCTAGTGGTTCTATAAAGTTAGATAATATTCTAGGAATGAATAAGTCTACTAGTAATAAGGGAGGTCTATGATATAATAAAAATAATCATAATGTTGCTAGTACGTCGAAGACCACATTTGTCTCTAGTACTGACCAGGTTAAACATGTGCCTAACCATAAACCTAATAATAAGGGATATGTAGGACAGATGCCTACTAGATAGCGTAGGACATGCCAACCTAGGAATAGATATCAACGATTACATACCTTTGGTCATCGGTTTATCCCTACTTGTTTTCATTGCGGTGATTTAGGTGACATAAAGTCTAGGTGTCATCATTTCCCGAATAGAAATAGAAATCGTAACCTAAATAGAAATAAGAATCAAGATATGTTGGTCAAATTGACTTTCTTACTAATCAGATACATAAATTGACAAAGTTAATGGCATAAATGATCGAAAATATTCCTGTCACCGGCAAGTTTGGGTGAAGAAAAGTAATCTGAAAATTTTGAAATAGATCACGGTGTTCTTAAAGGTAAAAGCATTTGCATACCTAATTGATTACATATTTTTGGTGCATGCTCGTATTTTTTATTATGCGACATTGATTTATGCATGAATCATATTTGTTTATTTGTTTTCTAGATAGAAAACTCATGCATATTTTTTATTTTTATTTTTTATGTGTTAGACATTTTTTGTGTGTTTGGTGCATTCACGCTTCAAAATGAAAACAACAAAAAATTAAAATTTGAAAAATTAAAAAAAAAAATTGGCAAGAAATTATTTTTTCAGTATAATAAATATTACTTGAATTTGTTTGTTGTGAACAATCATGGGTTTAATCAATGATTTGTAACATATTTTTCATTGTTGGCTTAGGTTATTATGGAGTACTTAGCATATGTGTCTTCATGTACCATCTGCACTGCACATATTATGATATTGTTAGTGGGACTGATCCGCGTGTGTGAGATTTAGTATGTCAATCACATGTTAGTAAGGTGATTCTGAATTCGGATTGACCTTATTTATTAGACTCAAGCTCAATTTTATCCCCACTTATATTCTTCTTCGGAGTCTATTGACTCGAATAATTAAGTCTACGAGGTTTCTCATAATCTAGTGCCTACGGTCAACTAACTTAGGTTAATCGGCCTAAAACTGGTTGCAGGGGTCATTTTAATTGCTTATTGGAGAAGAGCCTGTACTTAAGAAGTGAAAAATAATTATGAGCTTCAAGGCGGTATGTTGGTTCGACGGCCAAGGTGATTGGAGGTTGGGAATTTTGCCTTCAAATGTAGCGGCTTAGGGGTTGATGATTTTTTCATATTTGTGACTAATTTGCACCTTTTTAAAAGTTTGAACGCATAATTGCAATTTATTCTTTATTTTTCTTTTCTTTTGTTTGTTTTATTTCAATAGAAGGGTAAAATGGTTAAAAATGATATTTTACACCAAAAATTGAAAAGGTAAGGACGTTTTGCACCAAGAAACGAAAGGTATGGACGTTTTGCACAAAATCGTGTAAAGGTAGGGACATTTTGCGCTAATTACCCTATTTTTATTATTCTTTTATTTTATTCATGTTAGCATAGACTTTTTATGTACTAGGTGAACGATGAACATCGTAATGTGACTTTTTAGTTCTCTATTTTTCAATTTGATATTCAAACACGATCGATGGATGTTGAATGATTTATATACACTTTCTTACCTCCATAGTTAAATGCATGTAATTATGTGAGTTTGGGTAATCTATTTTATACATTCGAAAGAAGGAAAATAGATTTTACAAGATATAAATCATCGTAGATCCGATAGGAGATAGAAATATACCGCTATATTTTACGTGAATCTCTAAATATTTACAAAACATCGTGCATTCTTGTATATTGCATGTGTAAAAGAAATATAGTCAAATGGAATGCGATAATATGTTCAATTCTACTTGAAAGAAAATATTGGATAAGTTAGAAACATTGATTTTTTAACCAATTCATCGTGTTATCGAATTGTAAAATAGATGTTAAAAGTAATCTTGTTTGGTGATTCGGGATTCAAGTGCACTTTTCATTCATTAATTTCATCAAACTTATGCATTCAACATAATTTTGTATTCATTTAGTGTCATTAGCTTAAATTGTATTTCAGTCATATTTTAGTTATAGTTCAGTCATAAAATTCAAATAACCAACCATCTTGAATTTAATAGATTTAGTTAAGATCTTGATAATATCAATGCTCGTGGGACGATACTCGAAATTTTACAATTTTAACTTTATTACTTGTTAACGAACCGCACACTTACAGTTATTTACAAAGCGAACATATTTTCGTGAACAACAATTCTCAACCTCATAGTGCTAAACACACTCCTCTTGTGCCATTGTTAATAACGTGATAATATAATAATACCCAAATGCATTTTTCCAAATTCAACGCACTATCCAATAATAAAAAGCATACAATAATTTCATAACCTCAATTTTGGTGTTTTCAACCTTGACAAAGTCATACAAGATACTCATGATTTGCTCAATTTTATGTACTTTATGGAAGTAAATATAGGATCTCTCCACCTGAGTCTATCCCATCTACCTCTTCACCTAAGACTATTCCACCATAAGTCCAAGGTGCATAAGTTTGCTACTCGATAAAAACTATACCCCTGCAGGTCCTGTTCCCAATCTCTCGTCTAATCCTAGCACTTCGATTTCTGCAAGCTCACCTATTCCTTTCTCCATTGTCCCCATCGATGGGACAAGAGGAAACATAAATTCAGGGAAAGATGTAGGAAAACAACGTTACTAGCATATTCAAGGAAGCTAAAATCAAGGAATAAGGAGAATCTAACATCTGAAGCACCAAGAGGATTTGAACCGATGATAGCTCCAAATCCTCATGAAGCATCAGAAAACTCTAATATTAACTTACCCATTGCTCTCAAAAAGCAAACTCGGTCATGTGCTCTCTACCCTATTTTTAAATTCATGTTATACAATGCTCTATCTCCAAGATTTCATACTTTTACATCTCACCTTGACAATACAAAAATCCTAAGAAATATCCAAAAAGCTTTCAAAGTTCCCAAATGGAAAGATGCATTATTGGAGAAAATGCGAGTACGAGATAAAAATGAAACTTGGGGGGTGGTGAACTTACCAAAAGGAAAGAAACCAACTAGATGCAAATGGGTCTTCAATTTTGAATACAAAGTTAATGGGACAATAGAACGGTACAAAGCTAAGTTGGTGACAAAATGGTACATACAAACATATGGCATTGATTACATGACAACATTTACACCAGTGGCAAAACTAAATACAATTCGAGTTTTCCTATCACTAGCAGCTAATTTGGACCGGCTAGTTCAACAGCGGGACATTAAAAATGCATTTTTAAATGGAGAATTGGAAGAAATCTTCATGACACTAACATTAGATTTTTGAGAATGAATGAAAAAAATCGAGTATGTACTTAAAAAGTCACTATATGAACTCAAACAGTCACCAAGTGCTTCGTTTGACTGATTCACAACATGTTTCTCCAATAGTTTGACGATCGAACTAAGACAATTTTTATTGCATGTGTCGATGATATAATCCTTACCAAGAGATAATGCAGTGGAGATGGAAAGAAAAGAAAAGCTTGGCCACTGAATTTGAGGTAAAGGATATAGGACAAATGCAATACTTCTTGGGAATGAAAGTTGTGAGATCAAAAAGGTGAATTAGTGTCTCACAACTGAAATATGATCTTAACTTCCCAACTGAAACTGGCATGTCAGGATATAAACCAAGCAATACACGTTTATGTGAAGAAGAAAATTGAAGAGGTCAGAAACTCAACAAAGATAGACAAATACCAAAGACTAGTTGGAAAATTGCTCTACTCGTCACATACTAGACTTGACACCACATTCATAGTTAGCCTAGTAAGCCAGCATATGCATTCTCCAAAAGGAAAGTCTCCTAGAAATAGTCTACAAGTTACTTAGTTATCTCTCTGGTTCCTTAAGAAAAAGACTATTTTTAAAGAAGAGAGGACAAGAAAGTTGTTAAAGCATTCACAGATATGGATTGGGTTGGCTCAATAGAAGATAGGAGGTCAACTACTAGGTATTGTACCTTTGTGTATGAAAATCTTGTGATGCGGAAAGCAAGAAATAGAATGTAGTAGTCAGAAGTAGTGTTGAAGCTGAGTTCAAAGTAGTTGTACAAGGAATATATGAAGGACTGTGGCTCAGGAAGCTCCTGAAAGAACTACATGTCACAATAAAGTTTCCAGTCAAACTCTATTATGATAATAAAGCAGCGATCAACATTGGACATTTCCCTCAATCCAGTTCAACATGATTGAACTAAGCATGTAGAAGTTGAGAGACACTTCATAAAAGAAAATGTTGATAAAGGAAAGATTGACTTGCATCCACACACAAGAACAAACTCTAGCTATCTTCACCAAATGATTACCTTGACAAAAGTTCGACGATTTCATATGCAAGTTGGATATGATCAACATTTACAATCCAACTTGAAGGTGAGTTTTGAAATCCCGAATGATTACATTAGGGAATTGATTGAAGATGATTGACATGGATTTTCCTTACCTTAAATAGTGTTGTAATTATATTGATTGATTTATTGTCTTGTTTAGGAGATCAATATTTTTCCTTTTTTACTTCTCTCATTGTATTATAAATAGGACCATTATGTACTACAATGGAGAATAAGAAATACAGAAAACTAATTCTGATTTCAAGTGGAAACAGAGATAAACCTGTAATCAGAAATAGAAGATTAATATAGGGTCAGCATCATTTACCTAACAAATAAATGAATAAAGAGAATGCATAAACAATTGCTTGGAGGAGACGGCTCATGCACCAGAAAGCACGCCTTGAAACCTCATAAAGTGGAATCCATGTTTTGGTTTCTGTAATTCCATTTGATATACAAGATGCTGCAAATTTATTTTTGAAGGAGAGAGGGAATGAGTAAAATGGAACTGGGGCTTAGAATACATAAAACCCGGCAGGCACACTGCCTCTCACACTCTCCATGCTTCTTGAGTTACCAACATTAAGCAGTTGTCGCCATAGTATTCACAAAAATGGTTTAACATTCTACAAACCTAATTATATTATCAACCTTCAATAAGATTCCTGAAATGCAATAATCTTCTATCCAGATTTAATCTTAGAACTGAGAAAGCTACTTAAAATTACTAGCCAAATCATACTCTGAATAGTTTAAGAAGATGTTTCCATATGGGTCTGCATTTTCAACCCTGCTTTGATCTTACTTATGAACAGAGAAGGCCAACTGTCAAAACATATTTTAAACATAAAGGACTTAGTTAGCAAGAAAAAGAAAAAGAAAAACCGACATCCCTACTTAACGATAAAGCCTGAATCCAAATACCCAAGATAATTAAAAAAATAAAAAAAATAGCAGACCTAAGATGATGTCAAAACTAGACCAAATTCGTGCAAATAATGGCATATCAGCAAACAAATTTCCGTGAGCAGCAAGTCTAGTGGGTAGGATTTACAGATTGCATATTGCGAAACAATATTTCACAGTGGATAACTTAAAACAGAATCATCTAATCAAATGCAAGCAACAAGATAAAGCTTTTAGCGACATTGAAAATAATGTGAGGTCGAATCCAGAAAACAGCAAAAAGCATTTAAGCCAGGAAGATAGTTATGGATTTATTGTTGATCCAATTGAAGAGAAGTGATGAAGAATAAGTAAAACTTGATGGTCTAGGTCAACATTTACACAGACGAAGTAAAGAAGAGAATTAGTTTAGCGTTCCCTGGCTCGAAGACCAGAGTCAATTTTAGATTCACAATTTGCCCAATTTCCTTATTATGAGATATCAACTTTTAGTGTTAAAGAGTGTGTTTGGCTAAGCTAGAAAAGTTTAAAAACGCGCGAAAACAGTTTCCTTGCAGTAAGATTATAATAAATAAGTTTCAAGATAACTAAACTTTTTTAGTGGTCAAAGTCGCAAATAACTTGCTTATTTTGACATTAAGGTAGTTAATTTCAATATAAGTAACTTATTTTTACTTGAAATAAGAAAAAAGTAGATTATCCAAAAATGCTTAAAAACAAACGGGTTTTTATGTAACTTTTACCCATATCTGTAATGTTTTCAGTAAATCCACTCGATATACAAGGAGCTATAACTTTGTGCTGAAGGGGTGGGGAGTAGAGTAAAACAAGAGAAGGAGACTCGGGGACAGGAGCCTCCGAGCATACTTCCTCTTGCACAGTCCACGCTTTTTACAGATATTACCATTATTTGCTTATTGAGATAGAATCCAAAATAATGGTTTAACATTCTACGAAACCAAATTACATTCTCAAAATTTAATAAGATTCCACAAATGCAACAAATTTCTATCCTGCTTCAACGTGGAATAAAATAACCAAATTATACCCAAATGTCACAACCTGTTTGCATAAAGGACTTCTAGTTAGCAAGAAAACAGAAAAAATGACTTTCCTTCAACAAAACAGCTTAAACCAATGAAATGTTGATGAAGTAGAAAAACCAACAGCAGCAGACCTAAGAGTTTGTATGGCAGAACTAGAGAAGATTTGAGGCAATTAATGGCTGGCATATCAGTAAGTGATATTAAGGGAGCAGCACGTCTAGCGAATGAGATTTACAGATTGCGCATCAGCCAAACTGTATTTCACAGTAGATAACTTAAATCAACAAATGTAAGAAACAACATTCTAAAACACATACTGAATGACTGTGAAATGGATAGTATTGGGAGGCCAAATACAGAAAATATCTAGCAAACAGCATTGAAGTCGGGACGAGAGTTGATATGATCCGGGGATAGGCAATCACTTGGTTGAATTTTGGAGTTCAAATTGAAGAAGTTGATAAGCCAATGTTCAAGTTTTGTGAAGAGCTCAGGAGTCGAAACAAGTTGGAATCAAGGTTTGGAAGATATTTGTAAAGAAAACGAGCAACGTGGATGAAAACGAGCATAACTTTCAACTCGGCTGTCGGATTTTCTCCCATGAGTACATTCCGGAAAAGGCACAAAATTCTGCACAAGTTCTCACGAGCGCATAGTACTTTTGGGCTTGCGATCGCACATAAATATGCCGAGAATAATTTGGTAAGAATTTTAATTTTCCGTGAATTTGCTTATTTTGCTAGAATTTTAGTCTATGTAAGATTCTTGTAATCTTTAAGTTATATTTTCGTTTTTCCATATTTTCTTAAATTTAGTATAAATAGGAAATTTTATTTCATTGTAACATTAACTTTTTTGATATTATGAATTAAATGAGATTTCTCCCTTTTTGTTCTTGATTGAATATGTGCCGAACTTATCAAATATTGTTATATTTGTAGCGTTCAACCCTTAAAACTTATCAAAAGATTATGCACTCTTTGTAGCGTTTGCAAATCAAGGTTCATTGATTTTTGTAATCAAGAGGTCATTCAAACTTCATTTTTATTTAGTTGCTTGATTCAATAATTTGCGGGTCGAGATTCTACCGTCTACAACCTGAATTTGGGATTTTCCGGCGTTTTCAATTAATTCCGCGATTTTCACGCTGATCCCGCTCCTGGATTCGCGTCAAGAGTAATGGATTTAAAGTTGATCCAATTGAAGAAAAGCGATGAAGGCAAAACACAAGTTCACGATTTCAGTCAAGATGTATACAGAAAATAAAGAAGAGTTTGTTTAGCATAGCAGTCTCCAAGGCCATTGTCAATTCCCAAAATTCAATTAGCTGAATTTCCTCATTATGAAAAATTATAGTGTCTACTACTTCGAGCATGTTTAGCTAAGCTCAAAAGATTTATTTATGAGTAGGTTTACTTATAATTAACTAAGATTGGTAAACTTTTTAACTTTAAAAAAAAAAAATGAAGCTAGCCAAATATGTTTCGAAACAAAAAGCTACTTTCAAGTATTTTTAGTTTTTTGAAGCTTAGCCAATCTTGGGTGTTTACGAAGGATCCAATTTTGGGCGATTTTTAGTGCAGGTATTTAAAACATTCCAACCTATACTTGGGAGTTTATTATCAGGTAATTCTAGAATTAAAGAATAAAATTAAATATAGCCCACATAGTGAAATTTTCAAGTTATAATTTCTAATATGAAATGCTTTTTACACATGAATGATATTTTACTTATAAATAATTTTTTACATATTAATTATTTTTTAACTTAAAAGTGAAATATTTACTAATAAATAAAATTATAATTTATAAGTTAATTTTTTTACTTTTGAATAATTTTTTACTTATAAGTAACATTTTAAATTTTATAATTGAATTTTATCCTTACTAGTAGTATTTTTACTTTATAAACATTTTTTTATACAAGTTTATTTTTTATCTTATAAGTAATGTTTTACTTATAAGTAATTCTTAGTTATAAAGTAATTATTTCGTTTATTAAAAAAAAATTAGTTAATGAATATTTATTTACAACTTAGTTTTGAACATTATATGTGGGTTGGAAATAATATTTTATAAGAGATAAAATTGTGAAGAGAATTTGATAAACGACCTAAACCCACTGATTTTGTAGGTTAAGAAAGACTGCAAAAATTACACCACTGATTTTTGACGGTTTAAAGGCACAAAAAAAAAACTAACAAGTACCAATTTTTCAACCTCTCGTAAACGGTGCCACCCAAAATCCCTCAAAACTAGTAAAAAAAACTCACAAGCAGGCCCTTAGGGCTTTATCATAGTTCCATCCAGGAAATAATAAAAAATTATTAAATAAATCCTGATCATATAATTAAGGACCTTGCTTCTTGGCCTTTTTTGGCCGGTCATTGACCCTGGCCTCCCACGGACCCCCCCCCCCCCCCCATAGGGGGGCGCCCCTGGTTTTTGGCCGGTCAGACCATATGGCTTTATCCTATAATTAAAGAAACTATGGCCCACCAGAATCCAAGACAAAGAAAGGTGGAAAAGGAAACAAACCTGTAAAAATGTAAACTGGAAGCTTTAGATATTTTTTGAACCACAGCTGCTAACTTAAACACAAAGAAGAATGAAACCTGAGTCCGCCTTAAGTTATATATCTACCAGCAAGGCTCAATTCGGCAATTGCCCTAACTGTTAATAATTACCAAAAGAAACGAATCACAGAATTGTTAAGCAGCATAATTTACTCAAGTGTGGAGGAAAATACAAACGGATATTAGAAAAACTAACACAGGAAGATTCATTGATAAACAGCTTTTTTAACTTTAAAGAGGGTACAATACAAAGAAGTGTGGCATCATAATCATTATGGACACACGAATTTAGTTCAATAAACACCTAATTATTCACATTTCTTATACTTTTTTTATTTCATTTTTTTACCTATCCTCAAGAAATATCCTGTCAATTTTCAACACCTAGACCATACAACACGCCGGAATACTTCTCTAGTGGACAGCTAAAGAAGTTCTCCTTCAACTTCTTGAAGGTACACGCTGTGAGCAAGCTATCTGAACCCGCCTGATGGCTAATTCCAACCCTCTCCACCTCCAACAACTCGGCTAGCTTGTTCAACCCACCGTGCAGGCTGTTACAGAACATCATCAAATGCTTTATATCATAAAGCACCGGAAAGTACATATTGATCAACTTGAAGAAACCCTCCTGCGTATCAGGCAAGTTCTTACAAGTTAACAACTTCAGCAAGTACCCAAAATCGTAACCGCTATGGAAAGTCACCCAATAGACATCATCATTCAAAACAATTCCTGAAGACATTAGAAGCTCTCCAAAGTGCTTAGCATCAATACCCTTCTCACTATTCTTCGCAAAATCAATGCCGCATGCACGCAATAACTCAATCGAATCATTTGCAAAGACATCCTTGTTGGGATTGAATTCGCAGAAATTGAATTGCCATACACAACACCTATCACTCCCACAGGTGGGCAAATTCCCCTTATCATCCGAAAAGGTAAGCCCCAATTGGATCAGATTCAACATATTCACATTGTCTTTCAATGTCTGGAAATGATAATCATTCGAGTTATTGAAATTACCCAAGGGTTGAAGCACAATACCAGGGAATTCCGTATCCATAGCAATGTAAGGGTAATCATCAACAATTTCACGTATCAAAGCAAACTCTTGATCCAAGTTATCGGCCCAAACCTCCCGGATCTGTATTGAATCGCTTTTTTGTAAAATCGACATCTCTAGCAATGAAATTCAATAAATCCCAATCATTCAAAATATAAACCCCAAACAGATATGTCAATAGCTTTCCAATTTTAGCTCGAACCTGCCAAAAAAATTCAGAAAAACAGAAAAGTTAGCCACAAACACCCCAAAATGAATCCAACCGACATAAATTAATCCATAAAAATCATTGCCCAGATGACACATGTCGATAAAAACCCAAAACATTCAACAAAATAAATACAAATGCACTTAACTCGGATTAGAAAATTACATGGAAACGAGAAGATTGGATCTTTGATAATTTAAATCAGTAATCTGCATATTTGTGCGTTCGATATAGATATAAGAAAGAGAGACAGGAGGAAAATGATAATGAATATAAGGCGGCGACGTGAGAGGGATAAGATCAAATGAACACAATTATTTAATGAGTGGTAGTTAATGGTGGGGCCAACGTGGGTTTGGATTTGGGGAGAGGGAGATTGTGATTATTATGTTTGTGGTGAAATCGCGGGTGTTAGGTTTGTTTTGTACGTTCGATATTTTGTAGTGGAACATTTTGTAATACATTGTACTTGTACACTAATAATTAAAGGTAAAAATATTGAAAATTATATCAAGAATTCATTTATCAATCATCATACTTTCCAAATTCAAGGCGTAAATAGAGTTTGTCGAGTCGACATTGATAAATCTAGAGAGCAACCCATAAATTTCGATAGTTGCTATTGAATTAATTGCTAAATCAAACAATTTATAAAACACAAAATTGTTTCAAACATCCTTCATAATATAAAGACTTACCTCTCCAGACAACATAATCCTAAAATGAGCCAAACAAGGTTATACTCCATCTGGAATCGTTTTGCCCTTTATATTTTAAGAAATTGAGCAAGGCATGAAATTTTTTGAATGACTGGGAATTCTCAATGGAATGATAGTAAGTTAAAATGAAATATAATTTTTGTCGTTCCACCTATTTATTATGTTAGTTCTGAAATTCTTATCTTTTTTCTTGGGCAACTTAAGTATTCAAGTTTTTTAATAATCGTGGCTAGTTGATGGATTTCAAATATTTTACAATTAGAATAAAAATTTGGTCTGAAGAAGTGCAAGACCAGGAAGAATAAGATCGTCGGTTAGAGGACTACCGCCACTATCGAATAAATTTTTAATGGTGGTGGTGGAGGAGGATGCTAAGGGAGGGGAGGAGGAGGAGAGGAGAGAGAAACCGTTTTCATTTTCATTTTTTATATTTTAATAATTTATTTAGACTCACTTGCACTTTTTAAAAAAAAAATTCAAGAGTAAGATTGCAATTTGCTCTCTCTCTCTCTCTCTCTCTGTCCCTCTCTCTACTGTTTATTTAAATAGAATGATATATTGGTCATTTTACGTTAAAAATAGTGAAAATGATGTTTTCCGCAATGAAATGTTGAAATAAGGACGAAAATGCAAAAAAAAAATGAAACGTATGAATGTTTCCCACAAGAAATACCAAACGTAAAAACGTTTTGTACTATCAAGCCAACTTTTAATCACTATGGTGATTAAGCAAGAAGCAATAAATATATGATAAAAACAATATGTCAAACCTCTAATATGGATACATCTTAATAGGCTTTATATGTTATATCAATTTTGAAAAAAAAAAAAAAAAACCAAAAAAAAGTGAGATTGTGGTCCATCGGGGTGGACTCATTAAATTAATTGATGTCCAAAAATTTCAAGAGATACAATTTCACATCGAATAAGAATGAAAATACACAAGTTTACAAATGTTTGGACTATTCCTCTTAAAAGGTTAACCTATTTAAGAGGAGTAGTGCAAATCCTTATAAAATGCTCTATATTTTCGTCTTTATTCGATGTAGGATTTTATCCCGTAACACGTCCATGCAACATGGTGACTCTTTTGAACAGATCTATCTTGAAATTCATTTGCTCATTCTTTTTTTGTCTTAATCTACTCTAATTGCTCGTTTGAATTTAATAAACTTTAATATCATATTAAGACTTGTTGTTCCATCTTAAAAGATTATTCTAATTAAGAGGAGTAACCCAAACTTCAACGTCCCAAATTAGAGGAAATTGCACCAAACCAGGCCTTTTCTTTTGCATTTTAAAAAGTCAGGTTTTAACCTCTTTTTTTCACTTCTCAGGTTTTAATTATTCTAATTATTTTAATTAAACAATTAATTATTTAAGTTAATGACGCGCGTATCTCGTTAAATATGGGTTTCAAAATGGTTAAAATTCTATTAAACCATATTTTCTCTCGAACACGATTTCATCTCCGATTTGATCGCGCCATTTCTCCTCCACCTTCATGTGATAAACCTCCTCCCAATATTCGGTGCACTCTGTGAGAAATCGTTCGGCAGTGAAGACAAATGGCCAAAACGAACGTGGAAAAGAAGGGCAAAAAGCACGCGTAGACGCCGGTGCATACAAACACAAGGAAGACAACGGATACCCCCAATAAAATGCAAATGAAAAGGTAAAGTTCGCATGGGTCCGTGGCATTCAGTTGGGGAAGAAGGTAAATGCATCCCTACCTGTAACCTGATTTTTTCCCATCGTGTTTATTTCATCCAGGACCTGTTATTTGAGTTTGAAGTAGCATTGAAATGTTCCATTGTGTAAGTGCATTTTGGAAGTGTTCTGTGACCTTAATGTGTGCTTATTCCCGTATGTCATATATGACCTATGTTAATTTACATCTGTTACTTGACATAACATACTTCGCTGTAGCTTTGGAAATATATGCTATCACCTAAAAATTGGTTTCCTGTCAAGATTACAATGGTCATGCCAAAAGGCGTTCTCAACAACCTAAAGATCCATCTAAATGAAACACATCATAGATTATTCAGGGATACATGCTTTGGACACTTTATGGACTGCCCTGACGTAGTGCTACAATCATAGTTGATCCATTATTTTCTGCCGATACAGGTTCATTCGCCAAACAAAGATGAACTGTAGTTCTGTGTTTCAGGTAGATATGTTAGATTCTCTATGGTAGAATTATGTGCTGTAACTGGTCTCCGATGCACAGGGGAAAGCGACATAGAGAATCTTGAAAAACAGCCCTTCAATGTTGAAGGAAAAATTCTTCAACCAACTGAATTCTGTGACTCACGAAGATGTGAGAGATACATTCATGTCAGCTTGCAAACTCCCAAAACATGATGCAGTGGAGGTCTTGTTGGATGAAGATGTTGCCAAACTAGGAGTTCTTTACTTTATTACATCATACATGTTCCCCAGGGATTATAAAAAGGTGGTTGATCACTACCGGTTTGTGATGGTTGAAGATTTTTCCTTGATGAACAAATTTTCATGGGGGAAGCTACACTATGAATCTACACTAAATGATTTGAGAGAAGGTTTGAGCAAGAGGACAAGACATTACAGGCTAAGGGGCTTGTTGATACCAATTCAAGTATGGATATATGAGACTGTTCCTAGTTTTGATAGAACTATTGTCAAACGGACATTCAACACACTTCCTCGGATCATGAATTGGTTGGCAGATGAGCCCCTGTCCGCTGCTAAGTTGGAAAGAGTTGAATGCTTCTCCAATCCCGATGTAATAACTTCAAATTTATGGAATTTATTATGTAGTTAGTTGTGTATGATTTCTAACAATTTTTTTTTGGCATTCCAGATTGTAATATGTGACCTGGACCCCACTGAGGCCGAGTTGAATATGCCATACATGAATGGGTTGCAGTACAGCCACCAGTTCAGCCAGCTACTAAACATAATGCTAGGCGAAAGAAGAGAATGATGGAACGGTCAACTTGCGGTGTAGGAACAAGTGGGATTGCAGCTTCTTCTGTGGTAATCATTACTACATCCGTTCTCAGGATAACTGATGGTAGCATTGGCCACGTTGACGTTGATGAAGATGATGATGATGACTTCGAAAATCCTCCTCCGAGGTGGCAGGATACAACAGATATTACAAAGTCTCCAGTGACCTCCTGTCCGTCATCTCAACACTTCAATAATGCAGAGGAACCCCAACCAGATGTCCCACCATCAGTTTATGTAGACATTGATGAAGATTTCGAAGATCCTCCACTGAGGTGGCAGGATACAATAGATCATATAAAGTCTCCAGTGACCTCCTGTCCGTTATCTCAACACTTCAATGCAGAGGAACCCCAACCAGATGTCCCACCATCAGATCACGTAAGTTGTTAGTGAGGTTAATAACTTCAAAATAATAGTTAGAGTGATTCTTTCATAGCTCACATGTTATTACATTTAGTGCAGTCACAGCCCATTTATGCACAGGTCACACACATGTATGCACAGGTCACAGACCTTTATGTGAGCTATGGATTATACATTCCTATAATCCATTTATCGTTCATACTTTGCAGGCTTTCAAAGAATTGAGAGACTAACTGATGAGGCAAATAGATGGTCTGAGGTCACAGTTGAAATCTACACAAGGTGAACAACAAAGAAGGATGGATGATTGCAGTCCGAAATTAGGAGCGACATGTTGGAAATTAGGACGAACATGCAGTTCCTATCTGAGTCTGTATCTACATTGATCTCAAGCACCATGGAAGAGATTTTAAAAAGACTGTGTGACAGTTCCAAGGAGGTACGGAAGGACATACAGCTGAAGTTTCTGAGAAGTCTAGTGAAGTAAGTAATATAAAGTTATGTTGTCTGTGAGTTACCATGTTTTCATTTTAAATTTGTCTTGTTCAAATCTTCAGGCTGAACACGTGGGATCGAGTTCGGACACGAAAGGTAAGGCTAAGATGGTTCCCGAAGAAGGACCGGAGATCCAACTCAGTCTTGAACCTCCTTCATTCGACTTGGCTCGTGGGTTCACACAACTTGAGACGCAAACTCCGACTCAATCACTAACAGTTAAGCAGAAGGTTGATACCATAATCTTTGATGTTCTACATGACACAAAAACGACAGAGGGAAAGGTGAACTATAACTTTGGAATTTTACACAATCCTCTTTTGTCACTCAGGTCACACACCGCACACAGGTTACAGATACAGGGGTATTTATATAGGCTGAGATACGTCACACTTACTACTATATTCAGGCATCCTCGACATCTGAACCAAGTTCAGGACTGCCAATGAAGAGGGTTTCTAGACCGGCAAGGATACTCCAATCTCCCTTTTGTGGTTGATGAAGGGAAAGTACTCAAGTCGCTTGAGAATGTTGTGGTTTTTGAACACTACAACCGCCATGCTGATGAAGCTGATATTTCATCATTCCAGAGCTAGTTCCAGCGAGGATACAAGCCAAGAAATAAGTAAATTCATAGTATACCCCTGAAATATGTGTAAATATCTCCTGCTTAAAAATTCTCATTGTTTATTTTATGCTTACAGGAAGAAGTTCAATGATGTTGATGATGTAATCAGTCCCCCATTTCTGCTGGGTGGGTACAAGGTTGGAAATAAAATCGGGTTCCATAAAATGGTGAATTCTGAGTACTCCCTGAGTAGCACGGTAAGATATGCGTACTTAAATCTTCACTCACATCTTCTGAGTTCACAGATTATGTCCACAGGTCACAGTATTTGTACATATGTCACAGTTCATGTCAATTTTGAATATGCACAGCTTAGGCTTCATATTTAAATTGTTAACATGTTATGCTATTATACCACAGCACATGGACATGTGCTTCTATTTTATCCGCCAGTTGACACGTTATGGGAAAAATGTCAAGTTGAAAGCCACCACCACAGACTCCTGGTTTTAGACGAAGTTGAAAAACATATACTCCAAGTTCAAGTAGGATCCTACCATTTTAATGTCGGAAACGATGTTGATAGACCTTGTGACAAAAGGCACTTCACCTTTAAGTTCTCCATGGCACAGTGTGGACTATGTATTCATGCCGATTATACCAATGAACAAGGTACATTGATTGCTGGCTGTTCTTGAATTCAGCACACACACACGCTCCATGTTTTCAATTCTGCTGGAAAGACATACTGTGACTTCTTCCTTCGTATAGGTATTGAACCTTATGTGAAAATAATTCCTTACCTACTGAACTCTGTCGGCATTTGGAAAAAAATATATTGACTACGATGGCGAAGATCGTATGGACTTGAGGTTACTGGTTGATAGCAGTCTTCCTCAACAGTCGAACGGGTAAGCCTGTAACCCTACATCTCATTTTCTGATTTCTGTCGTTTGATCTAATTCATTTTGTGATTTGTTTTTTCCAGACATGATTATGGAATCTTCACCATCTAGTACACTGAGTACCTGCTACATGATGATAAGGATTCAATGTCGATCAAATTTGATGCAGGGAGAGCACGGCTTGACATTGCCACAAGGTTGTATAAGCATCGGAGCATAGCACCAAGAAGGCGATGATGTTCTCTTTGACTGATGGTTGCCCATTTTCTTTTAAAATTTTTAAAACAATGAACAATCTATGTAAAGTTTCTGATATGCAGTAATTAGTTTAACTGAGACAAATGTACAATGATTCATTTGATAGTAATTGGCTCATTTTTAAATGTGATCAGGGATGATTTTGACATATAGACTGTTTATTTGTGTTAGTGTAATTGCAAATGATGATCAGAGGTGTATGATTTTCACTGGTTTGCATGTGTCATAGCAGCTTGGGTATTTGTATACTTAAGTCACAGACTGGTGTAGAAATAAACATGCAGGATATCTGTGGCAAATTTATTGTTGTTAAGTGAATAGTCATAATGGTTACATGACATGTGTCCAGAGTCAGAGGTCTTATTACATATCACAGTCAGCTTTATGTTCACAGGTCATAGGTCTTACTTTATATTGCACTTTGCTTTATGTTCACAGGTCACATGTCTTACTTTATATTATACTTTACTTTATGTTCACAAGTCACATGTCTTACTTTATATTGCACTTTGCTTTATGGTGGTCACAGAGAGTACTGTATTGGTTACTCATATTTTTAATTACGTCCAGATTTTTTTGTAGAACACATTGAATATTAGAATGATGACACGAATTGCAATATGAATGTCATAGTTTAACAGTATGCATAATATACTATTCAACTTGGAATGATACGAACGAATATTTCTTATTTCAATTATTATTTCACGGATAGTACATCATAAGATAACGATTATCTGAAAATATCATGAATATGGTGCATCTGTCTGTCATGTCACTTGCTGTAAATGTTTGTCCCTTCCTGACTTTGGCTCAATGGAACCAAGTTTCTCCATCTCCTACGATTGTGACCATGTCCCCTACAACAACCACATTTCACAGTTTCTTTCCCTTTACTGGCTGACCTTATCCTTTTTTCAGCTGGTCTACCGGAACTCCTTTTCTGAAAAGGAGCTAATACAATTTCGTATTGCAAGTCTACAGGGATGGTCCATTCAGATGGATCTCCAACGGGTATCACGTATTCTTGATATGATTTCATGTATGCATCTTTTGTATAGTATTAAGAACAATACTCGTAAGGATCCCTTTTAGTATGTGCAATCACAGCCAGTGCATGCGGATATGAAAATAGATCAATCTGAAACATCCTACACGTACATGTAAGTCGGTCCATATCTACTCCGAAAGACGAATGATCATCTTTGACTGCAAAGAGTGTTTGGCTAACAGGTAATACCTGCAAGGAACAGTAAAAAAATATATATAAAGTCCAATAAAGTAAATATCAGGTCACTGGAAATCATATTATGTCAGAACATGTTATCAGGCCACAAGAAATCAGTTAGAGACACATAATATGTTATCAGGTCACATGAAATCATTTGAAGTCACAGAACACATTATCAGGTCACAGTTAGATTTTTAGTAATCAAAACATAGATGTTGCCTTTAGTTTCTTCAAATCTGTGCTCATCTTCCTCACTAGTTTCTCATAGTTGGCTGTCAATATTGTGAATGTGCCATGTGCATCCTCACTATTTTTACATAACCATGTCTGTATAGTCTGTCTCAAAGATTCTAACAATGACACAATATGGTAATTTTTTGCTGCTTTCGTGATTGCGTTCACTGATTCTACTATATTTGAGGTCATTGTAGAATACCGATTTGCTAGCATGTGGAATTATGACCACTCTTCAAGTCCAACTGCTTCATAAAAACATCAACCATGTTCATGATATTTTCAGAAACTAAGTTTAGGATTATTTTAAAACAAGATGGAATTTATATAGGTTGAGTAGCAACATACCAGGTCACTCCTAATGTTTCCATTCATCATGTCAAGTTGGTGCATGTGATACTCGAACTCTGTTAATGTATATGATCGAACAACCGAATTGAACGTCTGTGTTATGTTGTGACCTGATTTACCATAATATGACTTTAGATTTTGGAGCAAATGACACGAACAAATTCCATGACAGGCACCCGGATACACATGTTCTATAACATTCTTGATACTAACATGGCGGTTTGATACAAAATACAATCCATCTCTGTCACCATAAGTCTTCTTTAAGTTCTCGAAAAATCATGTTCATGCTCTATCGTTCTCACTATCTCCAATCCCAAAAGCAAGAATAAAAATGCTAATATTAGTATCATGTGTACAAGCTGTGAAGAGAATACCACCGTACAGTCCATTCAAGTAGGTTCCATCCACCATAACCACAGGTCTGCAATGCTTCCATCCTTGAATTGATGCACTGAGGGCCAAGAAGCAATATTTGAACCTACTGTGACCATCAATCTCCAAACCAGTGACTGTTCTAGGATTTCTCTGTTCAAGCATGTGGAGGTAGGCATGTAACTTATCATATGACTCAGTCGGATCACCCCTAATGATTTTTAAAGTTTGCTCACGATATCTCCAAGCCTTAGAATAATTCATCGACACACCATACATATGAAAGATATCACTACATATATCCTTTTGAGTGTATATCGTATTTGATGATGTGTACTTGTATTTTATACTAGATGAAATAACTATTCTGGATAGTTGCTTGTGACTTCCCAAAATTATGTTCAACCCACACATGTGACCATTTTCGATTTTCATAATCTTAAAAAGACCTGATTTACCCCACTTTGAAGATCTGCACATCCAAGTGCACACATCATGCAAGCACTTTACTACGTACTCCTTCTTGTCCGATGAACAATCTCAAACTCGAACATATTCTGAATCGCGTACAGAGAAAGACTCAATTTGAGAACATCCTTATCACGGAATATATTTCCTTCCTCAACTTCTTTGTAATCAGCCATTGTTACAACTGTGACATCCTCTTCACTAATGTGACCTACAGGTTCCACAGTTGCACTGCATATGTCTGAAACCACCATCTGTAGAGAAAACTCTTTGGTTGCTTGTACACAGGCTGGAATTGTAATAGACTATTGCTCGATCAAGGTAACATCAATGCTTAATGGATATCTAGAAGGGTCACGATATATAACTTTTAGGGTAATAGTACATTACTGTCACTTCTTATTCTTACCGGCGGTAAATCTTTATTCAGAACATATTGTATTATAACCGCCACCTTTGTATGATCCAAATTGAACTCTTTCATTACAGTATCTACAAGCATCTCATAGGTGCAATTATGAGCCAACAAAACCACAGATACCTGGGATTCATTTAGCAAACATACGTGGACCTCCATCACATCTGCAAAATTAAAATTTATGCTGTCAGCACTGAAATCGGTTCACAAATGTGGTTCGGGTCACAGGTAGGTACATATACAGGTCACATAAGTTAGATGTAGGAAATCAGTAATAAATTCAATTCATGCAGGTGACACATGCATTTCTGATCACATGTAAGATAACACGGAGGTCACAGAAAGTAAATGTATGGAGTCAGTAATTCATTTGAATTCATGCAGGTCACATATGTGTTTGGAATCACATGTAATTGATTAGGCAGGTCACATGATATAAATGTAGGAATCCAGTAATAATTTGAAATCCATGCAAGTCACATATGCACCTCTGGTCACTGATAAGAGAGTATGGAGGACACAGAAATTAGTGTTATGTATGGAGTCAGTACTACATTCGAATTCATGCATGTCACATATGTGGTTCGGGTCACAGGTAGGAAATCAGTAACAAATTCAATTCATGTTGGTGACACATGCATTTTTGGTCACAGGTAAGAGAGTACGGAGGTCACAGAAAGTAAATGTATGGAGTCAGTAATTCATTTGAATTCATGCAGGTCACATGTGTGTTTGGGATCATATGTAATTGATCATGCAGTTCACAGGATATAAATGTAGGAATCCAGTAATAATTTGAAATTCATGCAGGTCACATACGTACCTCTAGTCACTGATAAGAAAGTAAGGAGGACACAGAGATTAGTGATATGTATGGAGTCAGTACTACATTCAAATTCATGCATGTCACATATGTGATTTGGGTCATAGGGAGGAAATCATGCAGGACAAAGGGCATAAAATTGTTCTTAATTTAGTAATTAAATTCGAATTCATGAAGGAGAGCAAGCACATCATAGAATGAGCTTCGACATTCTGGATTTGCTATGAAAACTATATATAACAGTATCAATTGGAGTCACAAATTTATGAAATTATATAGAACAGTAATCGTCAATGGGATAGCCTGACATACCAATTGGACAATGTGTATTATCGGAGTCGGCAATGGAAACATTTGTTTCCAATCTCGGAGCCATAGATTGGCGATCTCAATTTGAACTTTAACACAGACGAAACCCGGCCGTCTAATCTCCACCTTATCGATCTGTGTTCAACGACGAAGAAAAGTGATTTGTGACCTGAAATTGCTCTTCTCTGCCGTCAGGTTTTTTTCCACAATCGAAATCGTCTGGGGATGAAGCAGAATCTGTAAATTAAGGAGGTGATTTGTTATATTAGGAAATCTTAACTGGACGCTGAAATTAAAGAAGGGAATTAACTAGATTAATTGTTAAATATAATTAATTAAATCGCGAAAATACCTGAGTTTTGAATATCTAAACCATGCCGTCTGATTTTTGATTCCGTTAAACATAATGTCTGATCCGTGCATTTTTCCCCCCAAATTATAGTAACTCGAAACATTAGCAAACATGAATTTCTTAACGCACTTGAAAACAATAAATTTCAATATAATGACATATTCAATAAAATTGAATAAGCTTTAACAAAAGATAAATTAAAATATAATATAATATGCATAACGTTTTGGAATCATATATTTCATCAAAACATTAATAAAAACTAGTTCTAACATACTATAAAACTAGGACTAATCAAAAATTATAACATTACTCCAAAACTAATAAAATTCAACAAATAATGTACTTCGTGACGAGAATCCATTGGTTCACTAGCATACCCATCTATCCATCGCCATCCAACATTTTAATTTTTGCCTGAAGTTTGTAAATAAGGAAGCATGAGTATAACAAAATATACTTGATAAGATGTTTGCTACTCCACATTCAAATCAAATAAGAAATTATGTATAAATTCTCTTACCAACGTAAAATGACAATTATCACACTATGAAAAATGATAATTCTAGCAAACGCTGCAAAATAATGTGAAGGCTAACTAATACCCGTGGGTACGCCTTAAAACGTATCGTGATTTCTCTCGAAGTAGCCTTGAAATGAAGTAATTAAATTCATACACAACAACATATTTGAAAAGATGTGGACAAACCACTAAGGGTCCATTTAATTGTAAGAATGAAATTTGGGTGGAAAGAAAATAAATTTTAGGGAATTGAATTGTCTAGAACTTGTTTTACTGAGAATTGTCAATTAATTGTGTTTGATTTGTATAATTTTTTACCTGAAAAATGTTGAGATTTTGGATCTTTTGGTATTCGTTTAGCTATATTTTTCATGAAAATTGTCCACTAAAGAAAAAAAAAATTATGATTAGGGATAGAATTTATTTTCATTACAAAAAATAAATAATAAATTGAAAAACAATTTTCCCACCAAAATGGTAGAAAACCCAATTCAACGAAAATCTGGAAAAAGAGGTCACGTGGGGGTTGGGGGAAAATGTTTTTTTAAGAAAAATTTGGCCATCAAAAAAGAAAAAAAGATGGAACTTAAAAAAATCCATGGAAAATAAACCCTATCAAATAGGGCCTAATACCATTGAGCACCTCACCTTTTAAAAATGAATGTGTAGAGCAAAATTGCAGGAAACGAGATTCTTGATTGCAAACCAAAGAAAAATCAATATTCTACGGAGGAACATAGAGAGCCTGGAACAAAAAATTTACTTGGAGAAAAAATAATATGACATAATACTCTGTCTGGCCTCTATTTATAATGAATTAATTGAAGAGTTTAGTAGAATTTAAACACTTCATTTAGGATTTGATGTTTATCCCAAGAAACTGTATTTGATCAAACAAATTATGAAATTATATGGATTGTCATGCCATACTCAAATGCACAGGTGACTGTCCATACGCTAACCTGGTAAAGATTGAGTTTTACTATGAATTACTTATTGACTTTAGATGTGATTAATATTAAATTAGTTATAACATCAATAAAATGAAAGGAAGGGTGGGTGGGTGGGTTTGTTTAAATTAACAATGGTAATTTATTAAGTGACCGTGTAAGTATAATTCTCTAAAAATTCTTTTAACATTAATTTTCTTGGGTCGACTTTAACTTGGTTTGATTTTATCTAAATTATCAATTTCTCTCGTCTAATATGCATGATAAATTATAAGCTATTATACAAATCCAATATTACTATAATAATTTAGTCTGAATCGAAAACTAATATTATTAGCCAAGTTGTTTTCTTATTTGGCCATAACTCGAGTTTAACTTATTCAAATTATCTTTTCCTTGAGTCCATAATTCGTAATTTATTATGGACTTTAAAATGTACCTAATATTGATAGGGTAATTCTAGCTCATTCAAAAATTAACTATTTGTAAAGTATAAAATTTTAATATATTTTCCTACTTTGATCCATCAACTATTAAGAAAAATCATATAAATCTATGACTAGACATGGCATTTCTATAAATTGGCAAGTAAATTATATGCTACATAACTCGTAAATAGTTAAAGATGCGTCAAACGTTAGTCTTAAAAAAGACGTCTAATTCGCATTTTCTTTTAAAAAATTCAATTATTTTATTACCGTTTATTGTTTTTGCAATACAAATTCTTCAATATAGTTTTCATCATTTTACTAGGAAGTTTTATATGGAATATGACATCAAAAAATTTTGAAATATTACATCCGAAAAAATCATATCTCATATGAATTTTTGGATACAAAACATGGGGTATGATTTTTTTGGACGTAAATTTTTAATTGTAAAATTTCTCTCAACTTTTTTGCAAATTCGTTTATGCCCCCCCTAACTTTTAACATCTGCGTCCGCCAATGCGTCAAAAACATATGTAAAACGAAAGGAAAAAAAATAAAATTGTGCCAAATACATTGTTCAAGCAATTTGATATATAATGGGGTCATTGACTATAATTGTAGGATGGCTAGGGAGGTGACAACATTATCAATATGACCATAGTAACACATGATATTGTAGGACATCATTTTAGAGGTTGACCCTACCATTTTTTCATTTGACAATTTAACCATGGCAATGATAAATTAAATGGTGTAAAATTTAATTATATTAAAGATGGATCGTGTAAATAATGTTGTAGTTGGATTAAGAAAATAAAATTTTATAGGAGATGGTGTAAATATGTGAGGTGGGTATAGTTATTTTGAGTTAACACGATTAAAATCAAAGCATAGTCAAGCTTAACAAACATTAGACGTTCACCCCCAACAACCCAAGTTATATGTATCTTGTTGATTTTTCAATAATTTTAAAACGAAATTAAAATGGACAACTTACAGAAATACCCTTAAAATTCAGTTGAAAAATTCATAAAAAGTGTTTATAAAGTAAAAAATACTATGTAAAGTTAAGTAAGACTTTTTAATTAAAAAGTGACGCATAATGTCACTTTCTCATTCATAAAACCTTAATTCACATTTAACACAATACAAAATGAATTAACATCTAAAAGAATTCTTATAAGCAAATTGAAAGTTTAGCCAAAAAAAATATATATATTGTTTTACTATAAATTAATTGTATGTACATTTTAATTAAAAAATGGTACAACATGTGTGTCACTTTTCTATGAAAAAGGTCATAAAATACAAATGTCAAAAAATTTGTATAAACCATCTATCATTGAACATTTTCAATATCATTTACATGTTATCCTTACCTCATTTGGTACATGTTCATCTCTTATCTTATCAACATGTCACATATGCCTTTCATTTGACAATCATTCATTATCCATATCATAATATCGTCTTCTCTATCTCATCTTTATTTTTTTTTGCATTAAATAGGGAAGAAATTCAATAAAATAACAAAAAGTAAAAAAAAAAAAAGTAACAATCACTTCACAAATACTCAAAAAGTAACAAAAAAATATTTAATATCAATCGAAACTTTAGAATAGATTTAATGAATAGTAGATTTTCTTTTTCGTGTTATCTCTTTGTAATAATGTTCCACTTCTATTAACTGACAAAACTTCCAAAAAAGAAATGATATGTATTAAAAAAAAAAAGTGACAAGCAACTCAAAACAGTGACAAATAACATTGAACACCAACTATAATTAAGACTTTGACACCACATTCGGAGCAGGGAAAATAGCTTGGCTGCTCTTTCATTACACTTCCTTCACCAAAGTTCCAACATCTGACACTAACAAAGTGAGTGTGCCTCACATGTGCAACTAAAATAGAATTGGTGAACACATGCATATTCAACCTCAGTACCTCACAATATTCATGCTTTCTCAAAAACAATTTTGTTTAATCTGGGTAGCATTGGATTAAATGCTACATCCTTTTCTCTCTCCAGTCACCATTTCTATACTAGATAACATGGTTGAGAATCCAATTTTTTTCAGACCAACAAAAAAATCTGAATCAACAATTGCCAAAAATCTAGCACAACAATCAAAGATTTCAACTTTATTTCAAAGGACACATTGCTGAATTATTTATCACATTTGGAGAACATAAATTTCGAAATCGAGATTGGGAGGGAATAATGGGATAAGATTTTTCAGTAATTATTCCAAGAAGGTAATAATGGCGCACACCTGAGACAAGTTTCAAGCCACTTCTTGTGCAATCTCCAATGAACCCCTAAACGTCAGCGTTTCAGTTGGTAATCACAATATTGAGGTGCTCAAGAGCCTAGCTCTACATGATTCTCCCTCTTGTGCTTCAACTGCTACCCCTTTCTACTTATGATTTTCTCTTTGAAAAAACTTCAAATGAATGAATAGAAAGACAAATGCAGGTTTAATGGTGGTTGTAAATGATTTATTTTCATTCATTTAGACATATATTTTACTGTTAATTAAAAAAGACTGATGAAAGTATCATTTTCTAAGAGTCTGTTTGATATGCTCCATTTTTCATTTTCTAACTTTTGTAATGTTTGATTGACAAAATTTTCTCGGGAAAATATTTTCCAACTTTTCAAATTTTCCACATTTTTGAGGAAAATAAATTCTTGATATTTTGGTGAGAAAATATTTTTCAACTTTTCAATTATTTATTTATATATATATATATTTTTGCAATTGGAAAAATTTCTAGACAAAATGGTAAAAAAAAAATTCACTTTTATTGACAATTTTCATACAAAACAAAACCAAACGAATGGTATTAAGTATGATTTTTTTTCAATTTTTTTTTTTTTGGCAATTGAAACAAATTTTAGACCCAATGATAGAAAACATTATCACTTTAATGGACAATTTCCATCAAAAATCAAATCAAACGGATATCAAACTTTCAATATTTTTCATGAAAAATTATACAAATCAAATACAATTAATTATAATTCCCAGCAAAATGATTTCTAGGAAAATATTTTCTTTCCACCCATTTTTCACCTTTTTATCAAACGGACCCTAAGTATATTTTTCAATTTTAGTGATTTTGTACGGTATTAGGCCTAATTTCCTCAATTAAAAATGAAAAAGAGCCCATAGGTTCTCTCGTCCAAATTATGCAAAACTAAAGCTTTAACAATCACTCGTCTCCAACTACTCAAAATTTATGAAATTATAATTTCCCTTAGGGTCCGTTTGATTGCAATGGTGGAAAATAGGTGGAAAGAAAATAAATTTCAGGAAAAGTAATTGCCTAAAAATTATTTTACAGGGAATTGTTAATTTAGTGTGGTTGATTAGTCTAATTTTCCACCAGAGAATTTTTTAGATTTTTTGTTCGTTTGACTTTATTTTACATGAAAATTGTTTATTAAAGTGATAATTTTTTCTACAATTGGTTATGAAATTTGTTTCCATTGTCAAAAAGTAAAAAAAAAAAAACGAAATTTTTTTCTAAAAAAATCAATTTTCTCATCAAAGTTTAGTGTTCATTTGGCTTTATTTTATATGAAAGTTGTCAATTAAAGTGGGATTTTTTTTTTTTACAACTGTTTATGAAATTTATTTTCATTGCAAGAAAACAAAAACAAAACAAAACAAAAAAACGAAAAAAAAAGGAGGAGCCATAAAGTGGAAAATCAATTCCCACCAACCCAAAAATGATGAATTGTGGCGCGTGAGGGAGGCCCCATGAAAACTAATTCCCATGAATTGTTTGCTCATCAAATAGGAGAATTGGTGGGAATTGGAATTTTAATTCCAACTTCCATGAAATTGTTTGCTCATCAAAAGGTGAATTGATGGGAATTGAAATTTTCGTTTCAACTTCCATGAAATTGTAAGCTTATCAAACATGGTTTTAGAGAAATCGTCGAAATTGAGAAGGTGGAGGAGAGGCTGTTGGTGCTTCTAAATTATCTTGAAACATGTCATCGTGATGAATCAATATTCTTGTTTTGTTCACTATGTAGGATAGTGCACTGTGCAGATGGGATTGTAAATCGAGGAGACACGTTGATGTACTGCTCGATCATCTTGCATCCAATGACTCAACGATGATGGTGCCATCTGACACCTGGCCACGTAATCACAAGCACCACCCAAAGTCTAAAAGTAAATGTAATTCCCTCAAAAAGTTATTCATTCCACATACAATTCAAAAAACTTAATACAAAGGCATTGCCCAATGTTAGAAAATAGAGTTAGTGGGTCGCAATGTGGGGTGACTCGACCCACCAGATATTAAAAGGGTTGGAGGGAGTGGTTTGAATTTGAAATTCAAATATACATCTCCCAATTACCTCCATTAACTACAATGTAATTTCTAATCATTTTTCAAGAAAAAGAGAAGAGAAAGATGGCAAGAAAAAATGGTGAAATTCGTATGTGAAAATATACCAAAATTGGAAAGGCCCTAAAATCACTATTTTGGCATCAAAACTTACAAAATAAGGCATTTATATTGTGGATAATAATCCCCTTCCGTTTTGATCGGGATCGAGATCGGGATTTGGATCATTGGAAAACAAGAAAATGCAAAATTTGGATCTCTAAGAAGCAAAGTGATTCAACCACACAAGAATCTTGGAATTCATTCTTTCACGCAAGGATTCTTGATAGGTAATTCATGTTAAAAATATCTATTATTTCTTACAACAAAAATTTCCACCCTGCGGGAAAGTAATCCACACCTTCATTTTTGGCAAAATATCTTGCACCACTACTTGAAATCACACAATAAACCACGCATACGTCAATGAGGTCATCTGTATGAACCAAGCTAGGTTCACTACCTAAGAACGAAGAGTTATGCAACTGTCAGAAGTGGAAGAGCACGTAGCAATCCCATACCTCCATTGCTGCCAAAAATGGAAGAACCACCAACACGTGATTGATGATTTTTTGTTCGAAGAATAGTATAATGCCTTACAGATGCAAGTTGCGGTATTAATGGACATGCTCTAGGAGAGCAAAGCCTCGATCCTGCATCGAAATGTTCCATCCCTAGTAGCTCAACTACCATCTGTGAAACCAAACGTTTATTTTCTACAATTGCTCGAAAAGTAAATTTATAACGTCATTGCATAGAAGACGAATAGAGCACGGCCATCTTAATAAGTGAAGACCTATTTACTTTGGAGATCATGGCAATTTCGCTCCCTCTTAAAGTTTAAGTAGCCAGAAATCTAAAAAATGACGAGAGTACGGATCCGATAGATCATATCAATGTCTTCCAAGACCTTATAAGAATTTATAGGATGCCGAAAGCGATAGCATGCTGAGCCTTCTCAATCATACTGAGAAACGATGCATTGCCCCCATGGTCTATTCCTTCTCCAATGATTTTGCTAACAAGTGTGTTATTTATTTCTCGAGCAGTGCTTGAAAGAAGAAGATATCAATCGGGCCTATGCAAGTGATCTAGGGTAAGTCGATTAGTCGAGCTTTTAAGGGAATGTATCGCACGATTCAACAGGACGACCTTTGGAATAAAAAATCTTAAAATGCCTTTGGTTGTCACTTCTCTTGTCAATGGTATTAGATTCTTAGAAATCAAGATTTTAAGACATTACTGTTTAAGTAGTCTCCAAGGTTAATGGTTGAGTGACAAAGGGCAGGTGAAGAATACATAAACTTCGAGGAGGTGATTAGCGCAACTAGAGAGTTTTGCGAGGAAAGAGTATCAATGAGCATCAAGAGAAAATTTGAAGACCGGTTCCCTTAACATTCAAAGAAAATGCATCTGAATATGACATCAAATTATTCAAAGGAGAGCTCGGAAATTCTATATCAAAACTGTCACATTCTGCGTACTCCATGAACAATTAAGACTGATCAGAATCTCAATGAAATAAGAAACCACAAAGAGGTAATGCGACCTAGAAAATTGAAGAGTTCGCTCACTAGCAAGATCAAAAATGCTTTTAAAACTTCTACAATGACCACGGTCACTTGATCGATGAGTGTAGACCTATTAAACAAAAGTTCCGTAGTTTTCCAGGAAAAAAGCTTCATTCTAGAATTAAACAATAACACCTTTTGTCCTGGTGCAAACTCTTGCTGTTGAATGTGTTTATCATACAATCTCTTTGTTCTTTCTTTGTATATTTTTGTGTTCTCATAAATATCCATCCGGAACTTAACCAATTCATATAGCTATAACAATCTCTTGTCTCCAACAGCTTGCATATCAAGATTTAACTTTTTCAGTGCCCAATATACTCGATGTTTAAACTACATGTTTTCCCAAACAAAATAAAATATGGTGACATACTTATTGTTGTTTTGAAAGCATTTCAATATACTCATAGTGCATTATCTAATTTTTTAGACCAATAAGTCCACGTAGCATTCACCGTCATCTCAAGGATCCTCTTAAATTCCTTACTGATACCTCAACTTGGCCACTTGTTTGAGAATGATAAGGTGTAGCAACATAATATTTGGCAACGTATTTGGCTAAAATAGAGTCCAGTAGGCATTTCATTCTGTTTTGAGATATTTTTCTTCACTAGCATTGTTCACAATTTTGCAGATGTCGATGGGCATCTTTAAATAGAAACTACCATTAGAAACTTGATTGCAAAATTTTAGCTGCTGTTTTAGCCCAGAAACCTCCTCATCTGGCACATATCTGTGAATGATCTTATCGGGACACCGCCTGTATAAAATTGAGTCTTCCAGTGGTAATACTTTTTCCTCTACTGATGGTTGAACTCTACCAAGATCACATTACTGGATAAAGAATTAACAATATCTGCGTACTGATCATGAAGACATTGCAAATATTCGTTCATTTGAGAAAGATTCTTTTATGTCTGCCTCATCCATCTGTCTTGTTAGCTCGAGCATAATATGTGGTATACTATTACATTTTCATAACCTTTCTTGTCCTGAATCTCCAAATCAAACTCTTGTAGAAGTAGGATCCATTGAATCAATCTTGACTTAGAATCCTTTTTAGACAACAAGTATTTTAATGTCAAGTAATCTGTGTAGACAAATACCTTCAAACCAATAAGATATTATCTGAATTTGTCAAAGGCAAACACTATAGCGATGCAAACTCTCCATCATGTGAATGATCAGGTTGGTATAAGCTTGTTTTTTTCATTTTCCACTACAGTTGTCCTTTCTTTCATAAGCATTACATGAACTGAGCTTACACGCTTACTATCTGAAATATGATAGATGATCCCTGCATTTTAGAATTTCGGCTTGAACCACATCCTTCATGCCTGGATTTAACCTGCGCTAATTCTCTAGTGATTGCTTACACTTGTCATTCACTAGAATCTAATGCATGCATGCTAAAGGGCTGATACCTTTGATGTTAGTTACCGGCCAACCAAAGGCAATTTTGTGATCCCGTAAAACTCTCAATAGTTTTTTCTTCTTGTTTTCGCGCGTTTTTGCAATCCGCCAACAATTACGAGAGAAAGGGGTCAGACGATTGTGTAAGGAACAGACCTCTTGAGACAAAGTCCCAAAAAGGGGTGCGTTTACCAGTGAAGAATTACAATTGGGAAGTAGACAAAACGCCTCCAAGGAGCGCAAGCACACGAGTACTAAAACAAATGATTAAATTTAAACTAAGGAATAAAAATTACATGATCTCTTGTAGAGAGTTTTTGATTCACCTTTTTCTTCTATGACGTTACTTCCTTTTATACTTCTTGAGCATCATTTGGTTATCGAAACTGCTCAGACTTGTTCCATATCCTTCGCAACCGTCCACTCTTTTAGTGAGGAACCGCTTGTTTGGGGAGTAGTTGCTTAGTAACCGTTGCCACTACCCTTGCTGCTTCCTGGATCGTGGGATCGTGCCGGGTTCACTTGTCAACCACTTCCAGACTATATCCTTTAGACTTGTCTGATTCTGGGCGACTTGGGGTTCTGGGCGACAATGAGGCTGTCGTCCTGGGCGATTGTGCAGTACTACCCTTGTTCGGCCTCTGGGCGTCCTACAATCTTGGGCGATGGTATTCCTTTGCTCTTGGGCTTCCAATATTCAGGCTTTTCCACAGGCCTCTAGCTTAGGCTTTTCTTCTTGGGCCTTTTAATTGGCTTCCGTTGGGTCTTTATCTTGGATTTCTCAATTGGACTTCCCTTTGATTTTGGGCTGCATTTTAGTGTGTCAACAATTACCCCCCAATATGGCAGAATTAATACTAATCTTTAATTTTGCCATATTCATTCTGTATCTTTCCCGCAATATTTGAACTTCCCCAAAATTTCAATCGTCGCTTGCGTTTTAGTGCCTGAAAGGTTGCGACGTTATAAACCCTTAAAACCCCAAAAGTACGCGGCATTCTTTTCATTTGCATCTCTGCGGCATTACGTCTTTCTCTCGCCATTTCACCGTCTCCATTGCGGCAACCTTAGATTTAAACCAGACAATCTTCGAGAGCAACTCACTTTCTGTGCCATAATGACTACTTCTCAAACTCCTTCGGACAATGTTTTCAGTTTTGAGGATTTCCAAACCCTCCTCGCAAGACCATATGTGAACCCGTCTTTTCTTTCACAATCCAATGCTGACCGCAACGAGTTTTATCTGGGTCCGTCGTTTAATGATGCTGAAGCCGTCGAACGGGCTGCGGTCGGTCATTTATTCCCGTGCTCTGAAGATCTTCCTTTCTCGCAATCTTTGCCATTGAGGCCGATCCATGATAGAGGTATTCGCACTTGGCCTAAAACTGATGCATCTTTCCGTAGGTGGCATGCACGTATGGTGGCTCATGGTCCCACCAAATTAATTTTTGAACGTGCTAAAATTCTGGACCTATTGGAGATCACCCTTTTTCCTCCAACGTATGACCCTGTGCTTTTTCCAATCGCACTAAGTTTTTGGTCCCCTGAATTCAATACCTTTGTTTTTCCTCTTGGTCCCATGACCATTACTTTGAGGGACGTTGGGGCTTTGCTGAATCTTCCGCCTTTAGGCGATACTATTTTTCCTGGTATGCTAATTTCTGGTGCTGCCCCAAAATTTGATAAAAAACTTACTGAGTCTTATTCGAGCATGCAGGGCAGTTATGTCACTGCCGTATCTGAAACTGGCCATTCTGAGCGAGTCGCTTTTCTCCAAGTCTGGCTTTGTAAATATGTTCTCTGTGTTCCCAGCTTGAAACCCTCCATGAGCTACCTGCCCCTATCTCATGAGTTGGCTCGGGGTAGACCTTTGAACTTATGTTCATTTCTCCTGGCTGCTCTTTATAGGGGCATGGCCATGCTCCAATTCCAACTGAAAAATAATGCATCTCCCACTGGCAGCGGGCCTTTATGGCTTGCTCAATTGTGGTTGAGATCTTATTTCCCTCAACTGGGTATTCCACATTTTCCTCCCCGCGAGGTTACCTGTTATGGGTTATGGGCTTTTTATTCATCAACTGAGCCTTGTAAATATGTCTATGAGAGACGTTTTCACTTTCTTCCACACTTTGAATTCAACCCTTTCGCTCTTCCCTTTTTCTTCTGAGCAAATTCCTCCTTTTGTACGGCCTCCTTCTACTTTGGTCGAGGCGGATACATTTCTGCCTGTTTGGGTTCAATTTTTGGTAGGGAGAGAATTGTTCCATGACATTCTGATAGGGACCAATGGTAAGGCGGGGGTAGAGATATATGCGCCTCAATTTTGTGCTCGCCAGCTTGGTTTCGGCCAAATGTGGCCTATCCCTCCTTGCTACTCTAATAATTTAATGGATCGCTTCTACATCCTCAACAAAGCAGAAGCCCAAGCCATAGACGCCCGTAATAAACTTTTGGCAACCGGCTTTACTTTTGCTCCCTTCAATCCTACTGCCGTTACTCATCCTCTTTTTGACCAACTGTGGTCATCAGTGAAGCAAATGTTGTTTTCAACTGATGCGAATCGCGCTTTCCACCTCCTGGATAGACAGGGTACTGTTCCCATTTCCACTGCGTCCCCTTCTCGTTCTACGCGCTTTGCTCTTTCATCCCCAACTTCGAAGCCTACCGTTTCTAAAGGTGCTCCCAGTCGCAAACGGCCAGCTGCGATCGTAATATCTCTGCAGGATGATGATGATGATGATGACGCTCCCCTCATCGTAAGGAGAAAGGTAACTGAACTTCACCTACTGCACAAGTTGTTTCTTTTCATGCGATAATGATTTGCTTTTAAAAAATCTCTTCAGAAGGATTCAACTTCCCCTTCCAAGGCTATAGTTTTGGCAGATTCTTCTTCATCCCTTCTCGTCAAAGCTGCGTCGCCCAAGCATCAAGCTCCAACAACATCATCATCAGCCAATCCCCTTCCTCAGGGTGACGACCCCCCAAGCGTGGACCTAGAAGGTAATGCTTACTTTTGATGTCTTGGCCTTTCTTTATCGCTGCTGTCTCATTGATTTACTGCGGTATGAAATGTGCAGAGATTCTTGTGTCTTCGTCCGGTGGGAAAGGTCCTTCTTGCCCAGCTAAAGGGCAATCTCCTCAAGTAATGGAAGAAATAAGAGGAGCGCCTGAATTTCCAACCATCGCCGATGAGGTCTTTCTATCTCGCTCTTATTTCTTAGTTTTGCTTCATTGTATCGAAAATCCTCAATATTGGTAACTTTCCTTGCAGGAATCTGATAGCATCATCAATTCCATCCAAGACTTACTCACCTCTTGGGCACGTGTGAAGACATCTTCTGCATCGTCCTCCACTCCTGCTAATGAGAAATTGACATTTCTCAAACAGGCGTTGTTTGAGTATGTCTCTTTTATGGACTTGGAAGTAGGCCGTGCCAGCGCTGCTCATCAAAAAGCCAAACTGGATACGTTGAGTGCGAATCTACTGCAAGCACTTTCACTTCCATCGCCCAGCATCTCAGTTGATTTTAAAGTGAATTTAAGGGTTCTTCATGCCGACGTTGTTTCCTTGCTGGCCAAGAACGCAGAATTGAAGGCCAGAAGTGCTCAATATCTTCGCGCTTCTTCTGAGAAAGAATCCTTACTTCAGGCAATCGACAAGAGTCAGGCTGAACTGACCGAAGTTTCTTCAGAGCTTGTGGTAGAAGATTCCTTAATGTTGAGCCTGGCCAAGGAGATGAAAGAACTACAAGCGAAGATGGATGACTGCAGGGCGAGGATGGCTGCCAAGAGACGTACTGCCTCCCAAGGAATTGCTAGGACAAAAACTCTATTGGAGCAGTATGAAAAGGTGGAGGTTGATGATGACTTGGTGAAAGAGATAGACATCATTTCCTCTAGGCAGGGCGAAGAGTGGAACAAACTCAGGCAGCAGATGCGATCAGCTTGGGGCGAATTGTAATTGAACACTTACTGTTCTAATTTTTATAACTTTTCGCGCTGACTGTCTTGATTTTATGTAACTTGATTTCGTCGTCATTAATGAATAGCTATTTTGAAGTGGCATTTATCCTTGATCATCGATTTACCTCGTATTTAATCTCTATGCCAACATTCATGCATATTCTCTTGGCATTTGAATTTTCTTCCCTAAATCTTTGGGCCATATTGATTTCACTCACTGGTCATAAATGCGACTTTCCACGTTCTGGCTTTTGATCTTCCAGCCCCTATAAATATGCATGTTTATACTCATCATCTTCATCTTCATGCCTTCTCAAATTCAATTTCTTGCCATCAAAGCCTCCTGCCACTGCATGGCACTCCGATCGTTTACCAATAATTTCCTCTTCTACAGGGATGGGTTTCTTGACTCATCTCCTTTGTTTTGACATCACTTTTGGTATGGGAGGTATAGGAAATGTCAAACCGAGGCAAGATTTTTGCCATCGGTTTGCTTGTTGAGAGTGCTTCTCTTCGCCTACTATTGCAGCAATGCTTTTAGGAAGGCTGTAGGGAACATTTCACTCTCTTATTTGGCCATAGATTGAAGGGTTGCTTCTCCTCGTCTACCATTGCAGCAATGCATTTGGGAAGGTTGCAGGGGCAGTTCACCCTCTTACTCAGCCATGGACTGAAGGGCTGGCCGCACTGGTTTCACTCTTTCTGTTCCCGCCAGACAGAAGATAATTTGTAGCGTGTCTAGCCTTGTATCTTGGACTGTGTCTTTTAATTCTTGTAAAGAATGGTCTGTAAGGAGCATTAGGTAATAAAGGACTTTTGTTTTGAATATGCATTGTTCTCTCTGACTTTATTTAGAACGTGATCGTCCAATTTTATTTACTGCCATCGTTCGGCATGAATACATCATAACTGCAATTTTACCACTTATGCATCTATCTGTTTATTTTGCTATCAGGACTGATCGTCCAATTTGTTAACTGTCATCGCTTGGCATGATCACATTGCGATTTTATTAATTATGTGTTTATCTGTTCACTTTCCCAAAGGGACGGAACATATCTTTTCAAGTACTTATCATTAATAAATCTTATATGCCTAGTACCATCTAAATCTTCCAAGTGATAAGCTCCATTAGGCAATACACTCTTTACTCTATACGGCCCTTCCCAATTTGGCGACCATTTGTCATATTTTGGGTCTTTACTATCTAGAGGAAGCACTGCCCTCCAAACTAATTCGCTCACACTAAAGAACTTGGCTATAACTTTCTTGTTGTAAAATCTAGCCACCATTTGTTTCTGGACTTGCAACCTGTCTAGCACATCTAACTTCAATTCGTCCAACTCTAATAAATTTTGAGTCAACGATTCCTTGTACTCATTCTCACTCAATTCGTGCTGCCGACGCACCCTTATGGATTGCACGTTAATTTCCACGGGCAATACAGCCTCCTGCCCATAAGTGAGTTGGAAAGGCGTGATGTTGGTGCTTGAGCGGGGCGATGTTCTGTAAGCCCATAAAGCCTTGTTTAAGGATTCGTGTCAATTCCTGGCATTTTCATCTATCATCTTCCTTGTGATAGATTTCAAAGTCTTGTTAGATGATTCTGCCTGACCGTTTGACTGAGCGTAGTACGGTGTGGAATTTACCAACCTAATTCCAAATTCGCTCAAGAATTCCTTCACCTGATCCCCAGTTAGGGAAGTCCCATGATCAGTCATTAAAGTTTGCGGGATCCCAAATCTGTAGATGATATGGTCCCGGATAAACTCTATGATACTTTTCTGGGTAATTTCTTTTAGAGTCACTGCCTCGACCCACTTGGTGAAAAAGTCCGTGGCGACTATAATAAAGGTGTGTTGTTTGGATGATGGAGGGTAAATCTTCCCTATCAAATCTATCGCCCAACCTTTGAACGGCCAAGGTTTGATAATAGGTGTCATATTGCTTGCTGGTGCCCTCTGTATTGGACCGTGTTTTTGGCATGCTAAACAACTTTTTGCATATTGAATGCACGATTCACCCATCTTTGGCCAGAAATATCCACTTCTAATAATCAGCCATCTCATCTTTTGGCCAGCCCGATGGGCTCCACATATCCCTTCATGCACTTCGGCCATAATTGTCTTAGTCTCTTGCAAGTTCACGCATTTTAATAACACACCATCAGAACGTTTTTTGAATAATTCTTCGTCTATTAATGCATAGTTCAATAAACGCAATTTCGTTCGTCTATCAATTCGCCCATCAAGCTCTTTGAAGGACTCTTTAATCTCATCTATCCAATCAGTACGACCCCATCTTCTATGCATTGAATTTCCATTTTCCTTGCCCTCCGCTGAACAACGGGCAACATAGTTCCGTATTTGTAGGTAGATTCCCAACTTATCGCCTTTGAATAGCCAGAAGCCAACTGGGCTAACTCGTTGGCCATGTCATTGTACATTCTATTAACGCACTGAAGCTCTACTTGGTCGAATTCTTCCAACAACTCTTGGGCGATTTCGTATAAACTTATGATAGAATCACTTTGGCATTTGAAATCACCGGTCAATTGATGAATCACCAATTGAGAATCGCCCCTGATGATTACGTTCTTTAGCTTCATATCTACCATCAACTCCAAGCCTACATTAAGGCTTCGTACTCGGCTTGATTATTAGTACAGATTCTGTCCAAGGTAAATGCGAACTTATAGCAAACCCCTAAAGGATTTATCAAAGCCACTCCTACTCCTGCTCCTTTAGAAGTCTTCGATCCATCAAAATATAAAACTCATGGTTTTAATTCAAATGAATCAACCTCAAGTTCTAGTTCGTTAGGCACATTGAGGTATGGTTGATCGGCCAGAAAATTAGCCAAGGCCTGATTTTTAACTGCCTTTTGGGGCACATACTTTATTTCGAATTCCGACAGTGCTAAGGTCCAAAGACCCACTCGTTGGTGTAAAATAGGGCGAGAAAACATGTATTTGAATAAATTAACTTTGAAAATTAGATAGACTGTCACAGGCCGTAAACAGGCCCTTAGTTTTGTACATGTGAAGTATAATGCGAGACACAACTTCTCGATAGCAGAATAATTACATTCACATTTGGTTAACCGTCTACTTAAATAATAACTCGCCCTTTCTTCACCAACTTGGTCTTCTTGTGCGACCATCCCGCTATCGATTCTCGTTCAGCCGACACGTACAATTTCATCGGCCGCCCTTGGATTGGTGACACCAACACTGGTGGGCTTGTTAGGTATGTTTTCAGGCTTTCAAAAGCCTTTTGATGTTTTTCTTTCCAGACGAATTCGTCTTGATTTCTCAGCTTTAGCAGAGGCGAAAACGCTTTCGTTCGCCCTGCACAATTAGATATAAAGCGTCTTAGAAAATTGATTTGGCCTAAAAACCTTTGCAGCTCCTTTTTATTGCTAGGAGCCTTAGCCTCTAAAATGGCCTTCGCTTTATTCTTATCAAGTTCAATCCCTCTTTTATGTACCAGGAATCCAAGGAAATTTCCTGCATTCACACCAAACGCGTATTTCAAAGGGTTCAATCTTAGTTTATGCTGCCTCATTCGTTCGAATGACCATCGCAGTTGTTCACAATGGTCTTCTTCTTTAACAGATTTGACCACTATATCATCTACATAAACTTCCACAAACTTGCCTATCATATCATGAAAAATGAGATTCATTGCTCTTTGATAAGTTGCCCCTGCATTTTTTAGTCCAAATGGCATTACTACCCACTCAAAGCACCCTAATGACCCAGGGCATCTAAAGGCAGTTTTGTGTACATCTTCGTCAGCTATGTAGATTTGATTATATCCCGAATATCCATCCATAAAAGAGTACATCACATGTCCTGCAGTCGAGTCTACTAGAGAATCTACTGTAGGCATTGGATATTCGTCTTTGGGAGTAGGCAAGTTCAAATTCCTGAAATCTATGCATATCCTCAACTTGCCATTCTTTTTTAATACTGGCACTATATTAGATAACCACTCCACATATCTGGTCGTTCTAATAAAACCCGCTTTTAGTAATCGCTCTATTTTTTTTTGATCTCTGGCAATACATTGGGGGCGAAACGCCTAGGAGGTTGCTTATGAGGCCTAAAATTTGGTTTAGTCAGCAGCCTATGTTCTACTAAGTTCTTATCCAAACCAGGCATGTGTTCATACTCCCAAGCAAAACAGTCTTTATATTCTTTCAATAAAGCGATTAATCTGTTACTAACCTAGTGAGGCAGCATTTGGCTAACGAACGTTGGGCGATCCTCTCCTTCCTCACCATGTTAACCTTGACCAAGGGGTCTTGAGCTTGCGCATATCCTGACTTAGGGATCTTCGTCGCTTCATCATCCACGTCGCTCAGAGAATTTTGCTCTTCCAGGCAATCCACTTTATGAACTTCCCAATCCAAGCT